>NMRA01000007.1:1975975-2088350 GCA_002633005.1 Phoronis australis | reverse complement strand
TCATTATTTATGCTACCCTGGCACAGTGGGGTATGACGTCATCAGCGGGTGAAACGACAAAACCTTTTTTAAAAATCTCTTTTAACTAAGTTGGAGTTTTGCGTTTTCTCATTGGGTTCATTTTTGGACTCTTGCGAACGTTAGTTAGTTTGCGTTTGCGAGAAGACAACACGTGTTCTCTCGCGAACGTGACCCCGTTCGCGAGAACAACGCCGGTCCTCTCGCGAACGTGAGTTCATTGGCGGACATCTTGGATCGAGGAAAAACGCTCGGGAGGCGAACATAATTTGTCGCGTATCTTCTCAAATGATGTAGATTTCACGAAAAAGTGTGAGTAGAGTGGCGCGCGTGATCCATGAGAGTGGGTAATTGTATATTGCGACACTTCATTTTATTTTTTAAGTATTCCTGACAGAATTTGAAATGGGACCATGTTATCCGACTATTACCGAATATTACTTATTTTTCCATAAGGCATAATTCTCAGGCGGTTGATTGTGTTGAAAGCACAGGCATCCTCAGCTTCTGATCCTCTCCAATACACTATATATAATACTACAAGGTATGGCACTTGCGATCAGAAATTCCACGGGTGCTTCACTTCAGCCGTCCATATCAAACACAAAACTCAATAAATTTACACAAAACAAGGTTTCAACAAACCATTAGCAATTGTTCTTTCTTCTAATACCATTCACGGTATCCTGCTCCAACGAGATTGCAACAAATTCGCGGTCAAAGCACAAAAATGTTCCCAAAAAGTCAACGCATCGAGCCTCCTTGGACAGTTCGATGTCAAGGACAGTACGGAATTATCCGATGAGTTACAGATGGGTGGCAATTGCCGGTTCATCACGGAAGATTACGAAATGGTTTGGAGTTATCGATGTCATGACACTCCGTGACAAATCGGCAATTGCCGTACCGCCCTTGACCTCGAACCGTCCAAGGAGGCTCAATGGGTTGGCTTTTTGGGAACATTTTTATGCTTTGACCACGAATTTTTTGCGATCTCGCTGGAGCAGGACACCGTGTGAATGGTATTAGAAGAAAGAACGATTGCTAATGGTTTGTTGAAACCTTATTTTGTGTAAATTCATTGAGTTTTGTGCTTGATATGGACGGCTGAAGTGAAGCACCCGTGGAATTTCTGGTCGGGAGTGTCATACATTACCTTGTAGTATTATATATGGTGTATTAGGGGATCAGAAGCTGAGGACGCCTGTGGTTGAAAGTGGGTCGTGATTTGAATTCAACACAATGACTATCACTACATAAACCATATCTTTATTCAATCTATTTGTAAACCAACCTTCATACCCTCTATTGGACCTATCCTACAGGCACAAAGACGTCAAAAATGGTCACTTGGCGCTGCCGTCCATGTTGCGTGGCCTGAATTTTGAACTCAAGGTTGAAAGCAAACATCTCATGGATTATGAAAATGCGTTTGAAGTTTTATTTCACAAATTAATTTTTCACTCATGTTAACAATCTTTAAACTTGGACATTCATCACGGCAAAATCACCAATCCAAAAACAAAATGGCCTATTTCAATCGCCTTATTCAAAATTGTCAACAACACACCGCCTGTACTGCCTGTGTCATTGACAATGCATTGACAGTCGATTCAATTAGAAAGCAGAAACTTGTGCTGGCTTGGCTAGCAGTTTTCGCCAGCAGCGGTTGCGGTTTTCAAAGAAATTTTGAATGTTCCACCTTCACAGAACTTTGTGTCAAAACACACCTGGATTATTATTTATAGATAATCATCCTCTATTCTGTTCCCGTTTCCATCACTAGAATTTTCAATCCCAATTAAAAAATCAGTCGTTAAAAAGACTACTTCTGCCACAAGGAACTCTCGCACGCTATCTTTTCCAAATGGCATGTGAGTAAAAACTGGGTCAGTAGGTTAACTTTTGACTGTTGTTGCCGCTAATGATCTCCTACCCCCATAGAAAGTCATCTCAAAATACAGCAAATAACATCAAATGAAACATGCATGTATCAGGTGTCCTAAAAATGTGAGCCACTTTTTGACAAGTAATTTCTCAGGAACTGATTTTTTTTCAAGTTTCTTACAGATGAACCTTAGGATATCATCAACAAATGTACAAAATATCAAATAGATCTGTGTCCAATTGTGTGAGTACTGCCAAATTAAAAACGTCAGGTTAAAAAAATAAATTATATAAAAGGGAAGCTTGCTTATTTCAATCTATGCTTTGTGTGGCCTCCATCATCCCCCACAACTAAACGGAGCTTTCTCTTCCAACCAGAAATGCTTTTCCGCATTTCTTCCATGGTAACTTCCTCCCATATAGTTATGACTCCTGCTTTCTAAGTTTTCACCAAATAATCGAAAACCTTGAGTTTTCTTCGACTCGTGACAGATGTTGACTTAACCAATTGACTTAACTTGAACTTAAGAATGGCTCTGTTGATTTCACTGAAACCTTCCAATTTTGATATTTATTTATATCAGTCTCAAAAATCCCATTTAGGATTTTTGTTTTAAATGCCTAGTTTTTTGTACTGTGCCATAGATGACTGCGAGTGCTATTTTTTGCAAAAATGGCTTACATTTTGTGAGTTAATTTGGCATAGGAACTAAACTAAATGAATACGTAATCAAAAATTCTTAACAGCATTTTTAGTGATATTGGCAATTTTAAGGTTTCATTAAAATCAGCTAAGGGGTTGTTCTGTTATCAAGGCACCTTTGTTAAAAATGAGAATTTGACTTCAAGAAGGTGACCACTTCCTAATAGTAATGACACGTATATATGTGTCTTAACCATATTTTTACATTCCCTGATCTTTCGTCATTCAAAAAACTTTCACTAGGTGGCACAGCTTGGTTTTTCTGGTAATTTATTTTGAATTAGTGTTCCTCAGTAAGGTCCTGCACAACCTTGAAACACCTCAGAAGATTAACTGTGCTTATGACATTGGCTGTAAAAGCTACTGAGAATTCTATGTTGGTATGAAAACAAGGATTTTGAGTGTTATTGTGAAAGAACACAGCATGTTAGGCAGTTGTTCATTATTTGCTCACAGCATGACCAGGAGTCATAACATTGACCAGGGTTCATGACATTGACCAGGGGTCATGACATTGGTTCCCTCTCTTGGGTCTTAGCAGGTGACAACAATAGAGTTTGTTTGCTTATGTAAGAGTCAGTGTGGATTATGGCTTCTCATGCTGAGAGGTCCATGAATAAGGATATCAGTTCATTCCAGTTAGAGCTATGGTAGATGATGGACTGGTGCATTTCAATGTTACATTAGGCTGTAAGAATTGTTTCCTTTGAATTATTTTGTTACTCGGAAGACAGCTCAAGATTGAACGGAAATGTTGAATATAATGTAACTGTGAATATACTTGCATTCGTCATGCTGTTTCCCATAGATGTGCTTCAATGTATAGAACCAGAAAGGATTGCTGAAGGAAGTAAGTGCTTTTATAAGTCATATTTTACTGAAGTGTAAAATGTATTTTTGATGATATGAAAGTTTCTTATTTGGAGCCGGAATTGGACTACCGCCATTTAAAATAGAGAGGGCTGAAATGCTCGCATAGCTTTCTTGTTTAGGAGTAGTATACCCCCAATGGCAGAATAGTAGGGGTGGGGACAATTTGATCACTCTGTCTTAAATGTTTGGTTTGTTAATCATATAAAATTGTTCCTTGTAGCTGAAAGAAGTGGAAGAGTGGTTGCAAGCACAGAAAACGAATCTGTCAGTAAAGAAAGCCAGTTTGAATTGTTCATCTCGGGCAACGCCCAATCAAGGAACACCTGTTTCATCTCATGCTTGTGGTAAAATGTACGAACCTTTCTCAAATATTAAATGTTTTAGTGTGAGTATTCCTGGGTTGGAACATGCAAATTTATTCTCAAAGATATGTTTAGCCTCTGAACCTTGGAGCGAAGCCATGAAGTTTGAACTTTGCTAAATTAAAATCCTGCCTTATGTGAATGAGGAGCCAGTTGAGGTCGGTGCTGCAAACTTTCATTTTTGTTGAAAAAGTTAAAAAATATAATTACACAGGAAACCCTGCATAAGAATAGATATGTCTAGAGCATGGATTATAAAAATATGGCACAGTTGGTTCCTCCTTCATGATTTGCTATTCACCGTTGCTATTAATTTGTTTTAATGTCTATTTTTTAGATTTGAGCAGTTGCGCATACTTCTTGCTGCCATTCAGTTACAAGAACTTAGAATTTTGGAAGTGAAAGAAGAAATTCAACAGGAGAAAATGAGACAAGAATTTAAAAATCTTGAGTACATGTTCAATGCAGGTGGGTTTTCCTACTAGGACTTGATAGATTTTTACAATTGACAGTTGTAGAGACACTGGTTTTCTGCAACAGCGTAGAACTGGTGGTATTCACAAGTGATCTAAAGTTGATACAGTGGTGGCCACTTAAGGTCGTACTGGATATTAAATACCATATCTCGATTTTTGTCATGAATTGTCAGAACCAGATCATCTCCCATTATTGCCATGTAAATAGCTGCACAATGTCGCGATTTACTGCCATATTCTTGGACATTATCATTAAAAAAAACAGCAAAAGTTGATTCGCTTCCACTTATAAGATGTTACTTCCATTTTCTATCTGAAAATGAACTTAATCTGTCTTCAATTCATTTTCTTAATCAGAACTCAGCTTCAGGCACAAAAATTGGGTGTTTCCTTTTTACTCTCAGACTAGAGAAAAAGGACAAGTTCGAAACGGAGTATTAGCCAGCTGCCTGCTTGCCTGCAGGTAGATGTCAAATCTGGCAGGCAAAATTTGCAACTGCAAGCATGATGGCAGGCTATTTACATCCCAACATTATGCCTCATCTTTTGGAGAGTAAATGCTTTCGATACCCACACACAACCCTACGTTCCAACACTTATTACCAGAAACTTAACTGTCAATGGTTTTGCGTCTCATGTACTAACTGACTTTTAGTAGGTAAGTGCCATCGTTTGTATGGACACACCTTCTCAATCTGTTAGAAAATTTCAAATTGTTGCAATGGTACCTTTGCTGAAGTATTTTGTTTCATAACGCTAACTCATTCCAACAATGTCCGCTGAGAAACAGATGGTAATTCTGGGGAGAGTGCAGTAACTCTTGTGTCTGCTAAAAAGGCAAGATTTCTCAAGACTGTCGCCGTGTGTTTTCAACGGGGTCATGAGATTTTGGTTGAATTTCTCACTGTGCAAGATAGTTACTGAACGCTACCCATAAATATCATGTGACAAATCTCTAACTTTGTCATTAATATTATGCACTCCCCAACTGAACTGCCACTGTTGAATAAACGAAAAATTATGTTCCATGAGAGCAAAATTTCCAAACAGAAGTTTCCATTCAACTTGCTAGTCGGGCAAGTAACGTGAACTTGTTTGGGTGCCAAAAGTTACCTGCTTAGTGTGGTGCAGTCTGGCAACCATCGAGTAATGCACAAGAGCGGCATTTTTACGCCAGTGGATCCGATATGAATAGAGTACAAGGTACCTAAACTACACGGTCAACGAACTCATAAACACAGGGCACGGACGCATGAACACGCCTCACCGTTCACTGACTCACAAACACGGGAACGAACTCGCAAAACAAGATCCACGCACCCAAATACACGGGACACGGACTCATTTTCACGAGGAAACACGGTTAACGGACCGCCAAACACGGGTCATGGACTCATCGGCTTTCTGGGTCAGCTGACATCTGCATTTTGTCCGTGACCTGTGTTTGGCAGTCCGTTAACTGTGTTTCCTCGTGAATACGAGTCCGTGTCCTGTGTATTTGGGTGCGTGGATCGTGTTTTGTGAGTCCGTTCCTGTGTTTGTGAGTCAGTGGACGGTGTTTGCAGGTCCGTGAGTCGTGTTCATGTGTCCGTGACCGTGTTTATGAGTCCGTTAACCGTGTAGTTTAGGTACATTGAAGTATTTGTGAAGATTGCTATCCCTTGGTTCACTTGTGCACTGTATGTGTTGAAAACTTATTCAAAATGCAGTTAAGGCGTGAAGTTAGGGTGTTGTGTTCAACAAAACATAATAACAAGCAAAATTAGCAAATTAATGCTGCAGAAATCGAGGAAAGTGCTGTCTTTCAAGGACAAAAATCAAAAGTTTCCTTGGCGTAAGGGGAGTGCTACAATGTCAAGATCAGTCTTAGGCGCCAGGTTCCCTACCTCGTGTGTCTATGATACCTTGTAATTTTCTTTTTCAGACTACAAATTGTCAGAACCAGTGAACTATGGCTTGAACTCTTGGTATTCGGAGATGATAGGAAACTGTTTGTTAGAACATCCAGGTTGGTTGGAGTAATGGATTCTTGTAAAGACTTCGAACTTGTAGAAACTTTGAATGTGTGGAAGTTGTGTGAAGTGTCTATGTTTTTAACTACAGCAGCAACGACACTGACTGCATCTAATGTGTTTGAATTGCAAATCATAGCGATAAATTCAATGTGTCAAGAACGAGGAGATAGAAGTCTAATGTTTGAATGGCCTGTTGCTGTAGTTTGTTTTGCTTCTTTGGTACGGTGAAATCTCAATAATTTCATACAATTATTGGCAGAATTTGTTTTTCAGTTTTCGAGGGGCTGCAATAAAGTTGTGAATTTTCAGTTGTTCAGAATGTCTGATGGTAGCTCTAGTACAAAACTCAAAACTGTTGTGCACGTACCACTTGTTTTTCATGAAAAAATGGGTAATTGTCACTTACATGGGTCTAGCACTTGAGAATCGGTTCGATGTCTGTTATTCAGTGGAGGAAACTGGTTCTCAATATGCCTGACTTCTGTAAGAGACTGTTAACAAAATGAGAAATTAAGTCTCAGTTGTTCTCCATATTGTGTCCTAAATTTGTGAGATTTTTCAGTACTATTTGCCTCTCACCGAGAAATTGTATTGTTCAGTCTGGGGCTTGTTTCCGATAGAAAACAGGTTATCACGTGTAGTTATGTGATCATTTGTTGCATTTGTGGTACCAGTCCCCATCATTCGTACATAATACCATAATGAATATACCTTATTTCATACTTGTTCACCTTTAGGTTCTGGAAGCCTGTGTAAGGACGAGCTGTTTTATAATGTGGCATATGCTGAAAACAAACTCACCTTCTCAACACAGCGCAGTGGCGTGCTGGCTCGAATCACCATTGAAGCACAGAGGTTAGCTGACTGTTGTTTATCAATGAGGCGATAATTGACTATGAAGTTCTACTTGTAAACCTTTATCAATAGTTGAATTTGGATCATTTTTAAACTTTTTTGGTTGAAAATTAAATTAACAGGGTTACAGTAAAATTTCACAAATTTTGGACATAATTGGTTGTCAGGGTTGTCTATTTTTCATTTTTAAAAATCAGTTGTTAGCTGTGGTATAAAGCTTCAAAATGGTTACTTTTGTGCTATGTGATGAAAAAAAATGTGAAAATTTTCACCTGTGCGCCATAATGTGGTTAGATTTTGTTGTACACTTGTTGGATTTTGTATTTGTGATCAACAAAAATGCATAATAGTGATGTGTTCACAAAATATTTGGGGAGTTGTCATAATGACTGCTTAAAGTTCATAAGAACTCAATGTATTCGAGTTGACTGTGGGAATCTGCAGCACATTATATGACCTTAGAAATAAATTTGTTGTCTTATACCTGTCTAACAATACGTGACTGAGATTTAAACTCATCTAGTTCTCTTTGCATTTTAGCTCATCAACACTGAAGGTGTGGTCAAGTGTTGCTATAGATCAGCTGCAAGAGCATGCCATCGAGTACCTCACTTGTGGACGGTGTGCTGTTGACTTTGTGACAGAGGTTGTGTGGAAATCCATTGATTTGTGGGAACAGCAGAGGAAAGGAGATGATGAGCAATCTTATTGATGTTGAAGATGGCGGTAATCGTATTTGCTCATGGAGCCTTTGGAAACCTTGGAGGGGTTATTTGGTTTGTGCAGTAGCATTAAGAAATATTAATGGGATCTTTCTTGTTGAAGATTAGAGAAATTTTGGGACAAAAAGTTGTCAAATTTTCAATTGACCTATTGTTATTTTGTGTCTGTTTTACTTATGGATTTTCATCAAAACCTCTAAGCTTTAGACAGGTTTCTGCAGAATTATCGACTTTTTAATCAAGAGCGCAGAATTCATACTCACTGTAGTGCAGCGATTTGGATCGTGATTTTTGGAACAAATAACTCAGTGTGTTTGTGTGTGGGTGCATGCATGTGTGTATATGTGCTTGGATGTGTGTGATTTCATGAACATTACAGTTCTTTCAGTTGCACGAACGACTTCATGACTAACAGCAATGCACTTTAGACGCCAACGTAAGGTTAGATGACATTGAGGAATAACCCTTCAGGTCAAAAGTAAAAGGTCATTGTTCAATTAACTACCAGTACTTCACTTATCAGTTCTTTTTTAAACCAAATACAAAATGTCCGTGAAAATAATTTTGGCTGCAGTTTGTATTTCAGTGATGTGAATAACAATATCATGACAGACAGCAATGCCCTTTAGATTCCAGCGTAACGTATGTTGGTGTCTGACAGCTGATTTGAACATTAACCTTTCATGTCAAAAGTAAAAGGTCATTGCTCGATTAGCCACCAGCACTGACCTTGTCTGTTATATGATGAGGGTATGCGTCCTTGTTTAAACCCAGTATAAAACACTGCTGAAAACAAAAAGACTTCACGGTTAACACAACCAAAAATAGCGTTTACAGCAATTCTGGAACCACGTTTTCTCACATAGGAACACTTTTTTTATGTGCTCCAACTCTGGAGTAACCCTCAATGCCTTGGCAGACTGTTGGCAGGCATCACACTCCAAAATCCACTTCAGAAGATTCACTGTGGTGCCAAGCCATTGGAACCTGGAATAAATGTTAGTTGAAGTATTACTGATGCCCATGTGACCACCAGTTACAGAATGACAATCCAGAAAAATCCTCTTTCATCCTCATCAAGCATGATATGCTTGAACGTGACCACACCTGACTTGTCTTTGAATACATGCTGCAGGAAACTGTTGTGATCAAATGACACGTTCATTTACTCAGTCCATTTTTATTGTACTAGGGTGGCAGACATAAATCTTAGACACACTTTATTATATATATTTCTTACAGGTAATTTGTGATTTTTCCTGGTTAGTTAATGGAACTTCAGGTCTNTTGTCTGTTATATGATAAGGGTATGCGTCCTTGTTTAAACCCAGTATAAAACACTGCTGAAAACAAAAAGACTTCATGGTTAACACAACCAAAAATAGCGTTTACAGCAATTCTGGAACCACGTTTTCTCACATAGGAACACTTTTTTTATGTGCTCCAACTCTGGAGCAACCCTCAATGCCTTGGCAGACTGTTGGCAGGCATCACACTCCAAAATCCACTTCAGAAGATTCACTGTGGTGCCAAGCCATTGGAACCTGGAATAAATGTTAGTTGAAGTATTATTGATGCCCATGTGACCACCAGTTACAGAATGACAATCCAGAAAAATCCTCTTTCATCCTCATCAAGCATGATATGCTTGAACGTGACCACACCTGACTTGTCTTTGAATACATGCTGCAGGAAACTGTTGTGATCAAATGACACGTTCATTTACTCAGTCCATTTTTATTGTACTAGGGTGGCAGACATAAATCTTAGACACACTTTATTATATATATTTCTTACAGGTAATTTGTGATTTTTCCTGGTTAGTTAATGGAACTTCAGGTCTTCTGAATTAGTAGTTGTATCCCGTAGTGAATGAGATGCTGACCTAAGTTCCTGGAAAATTGACAGAACAACAGTGTTCATGAAACACCCAATAGCTTGGACATGTTCTTTTTGTTTTGTCATGCGACAAAAGGATTTTTGCACACGATTCATCCAAGCATGCATGCATGATTGATGAAAAAATTATTCCAATATGCATGGTTTCCTTTACAAAAATAGTCTTAGATCCTACACATCTAAAAACTCACTCTAGTCATATCAGGTGTTCAAAACGAGTAACCCTGTGAAGATAAGCAATGTTTCTTTAATGTAAGAACATTTAAACGAATGCTCATTTTGACGTATGAATGTGCAATTGGCAAATTTACGGGGTTTCTTAAAGTTGTAACCTCGCAAGACTGTGTGCTCACAGAGATTGTGAACCAAGATGTCCTTGTCACACTATGTTCAGTACTATCCACAGTCGTGTCAAGGTTAGACTGGATTGGCCTGATGTAGATTTTAGCCAATGACGAACTTGTTTAATCTTCAACTAGTCAGTCTCAAAAACCATTACAACATATGTGTGTTCGTCTTGACCATTGGTTTGCAGGAAGTAGGACAAGACTGCTCTTGGAGGCTGAGCCAAGATGTCCTTGTCACACAAAACACATCTTGATGTCTCGCTATGTTCAGTACCATCCACAATCGTGTCAAGGTGAGACTGTATTGGCCTTATGTGGATTTTAGCCAATGACTAACTTTTTAATCTTCAGCTGGTCACAGTCATAAAATCCAGTACAACATACTGCCAAGTGGGATCTCCTTGACTTGTCTACATTCAAAAACTCAATAGCATTCTTGCACAATATGAGCTTTGGATAGAGATCTGAATTGGTCAGAATTGTCTACTCCATTGTAGTTGTTGCTGTATTCTTGTATTGCTATAGGCTTTGGGTAAGATTGATGTGGCTGCCCTCGTTTACCTGGGTGGTCTAGTTGGATGTCGCCCACATTGTTGGCAGAAGACCAGACGCTTACCTGTCGTTTCATTTCACACGGTGCAACAGCAAGAATTCCGTCTTTCTCGAACCTCAAATGTTCTCCTGAGTTTTCAAATTGAACAGACTGCACATCTTTAGGTATTCCTTTTCTATAATTGAGTCAGCCAATACCAAACAAGTAGGTGTTATTGTCTAGTATTGTTTGCACGAGGGGTAATGATGTGAAGTAGTTGTCAAAATACAGATTATGGAATTGATTATAATACTGCTGTACAAGTTCCAAAATCACTCTTGTACTTACTGGAAGCTCAGATGCTGTGTCATCAACTTTGCTCGTATAAATGCTCATATCTAATAAATAAAATGTCTCGGCTTCATCCGGATAACTTGGTTTCTTCTTGAGAAGATTCCAGTTGAGGTCGGCTAATAAAGCTGCACATTTGTTGAACTCAGTGATGGTGTAGGGACTTTCTTAGTCATCATCCAGTCACATGCCCTTTCGCCCCACTTTGTCTTGTTCTTTGCGAGGACTTCTGTGCCTTTCCTGAGCCTTGCCGATGTACTCATCTTCCTGTTAACACACTTGCTTCACAACCTTAATGCAAGTATCAACAACTTTCTCTAAGATGTCTGAATTGGGCATTGCCATGTTTTAAGATTGTTCTCCATCGCTTTCACAGTGAGCAAGCTCTGAAAAGAATCTAACTTAGTGATTAAACATTACAAGAAAGAGTGAGTATTGTGTGGTACTGTAAACAGCTGTGTCCATGGCAAACTGAGGTTCCCAGACTTCTTTTGAAGCATCTTTTTCAGTGTTTGGTTGGTGCGCTCATCTTGACCATTGGTTTGCAGGTATTAAGAAAAGATCATTAGATGTTTCACCCCAAAAGGAGAGAACACCTGATCATTAACCTGATTACAAAACTCCCTACCTTGGCACTATTGTGGTTCATTCATCAGGAAGTTGGCAGTTTGAAACACACACAAGCAACAGTCTTCTCTGTTATTGGGATAAGCAGCCACATACTTTGACCACAAATCTGTAATAGTGAGCGCAGAACGATTATCACATTTGAACATTTGTAAGGATCCATGAAATCTACAAATCAATATCGACAATTTCTGTAGGCTCACTCGTATTGGCTTCAACTCCGGAGCGACTGTGAAGGCCTTGACAGGTCGTTGGCAGGTATCACACTCTGAAATCCACTAGTCATTAGAACCTGGAAGAAATCTTAGTTATACTATTACTGATACCCATGTGACTACCAGTTTCAGAATCTTAATCCAAAAAATCCTCTTTCCATCCTCATCAAGCATGATATGCTTAAACATGACCACACCTGACTTGTCTTTGGATACATACTACAGGAAACCATTGTGTAAGACGTCCAAGTTGGGCACTGCCATAGTTTCTGTTTACTCTCCGTCATTTACGCAGTGAGCAAGCTTTGAAGAGAATGTAGCTTTGAGATTAAACTCGAGAAAAAATGGTGAGTATCATGTGGTATATTGAACAGCTGTGTTCATAGCAAACTGGGGTTCCCAGGTGTTCTACCCATTCATCTCTCCTCTCATTAGACTTCTTTTGAAGCATCTTTTTCAGTGTTTGGTTGGTGTGTTCATCTTGACCATTGGTTTGCAGGTGGAAGCTCAGATGCTGTGTCATCAACTTTGCCTGTATAAATGTTCATATCTGATAGCTAAAATGTCTCGGCTTCATCTAGATGACTTGGACTTTCTTCTTAAGAGGATTCCCGTTGAGGTCAGCTAACGAAGCAGCACATTCGTTAAGGTCAATGACTGTGAGGGACCTATCTATATATCGTCCAGTCGCATACCCTTTCACGCCAGCTTCTCATGCTCTTGGGGAGGACTTCTATACTTATTTTTGTGCCTGTCCATCTACCTTTAACTTTACTAGCTTCAGCTTCATGCGAGCATCAACAACTTCGTCTAAGACATCCAAACTGGGCACAGCCATAGTTTCAACATGTTCTCCATTGATTTGACAATGAGCAAGCTTTGAAAAGAATCTAATTTTGACATGAAGCATCAGACAAAAGGGTGACTANGACCCATCAAATCGATACCGACCATTTCTATAGGCTCACTCGTATCGGCTTCAAAGACCTTGGCAGACCGTTGGCAGGCATCACACTCTAAAATCCATTTCAGGACCTCCGCAGTAATGCCAAGCCATTGGAATAAATCTTAGTTAAAGTATCATTGACACCCATGTGACCACCAGTTACAGAATGACAATCCAGAAAAATACTATTTTCATCCTCATGAAGCATGATATGCTTGAACATGACCATACCCAACTTGTCTTTGGGGTTAGCTATCTAAGCAGGTCATTTGTTAAGCTCAGTGATGGTAGGGACCTTTCCAGTCATCGTCCAGTCACATGCCCTTTCGCCCCATCTACCCATGTTTATGGTGAGGACTTCTATAGTGCCTTTTATACCTTTCCTGAGCCTTGACGATGTTCTCATCTTCCTGTTAACACACTTGCTTCACAACCTTTATGTGAGTGTCAACAACTTCCTCTAAGATGTCCAATTTTGGCACTGCAATAATTTCAGCTTATTCACCGTCATTTTTGTAGTGAGCAAGCTCTGAAAATATTTAACTTTACGATTAAACATTAGAAAAAAGGGAGAGTATCGCGTGGTAACTTGAACAGCTGTGTTCATGGCAAACTGAGGTTCCCAGGTGTTCTTCCCGTTTATCTTTACTCTCAGTAGACTTCTTCTGTAGCATCTTTTCAGGGTTTGGTTGGTGTGATCATCCTGGCAATTGTTTTGCTGGTGGTTGGACAAAGTCATTAGATGTTCTACCCTAAAAAGAGAGAACAGCTGATCATTAACTAGATTACAAAACTCCCTACCATGGTCGCTGAGTGCTTCTTGGGTGGTTCATACGTCAGAAAGTATGTTGAAACACGCAAGCACCAGGCTTCTCTGTTATTGGGGTTAGCAGCCACATACTTTGACCACAAATCTGTAATAGTCAGCACATAACTATTATCAGATTTAGAACATTCCTCAGGATTCATCAAATCAATACCGACCATTTACATAGGCTCACTCATATCGGCTTGAACTCTGGAGCGATCTTCAAGACCTTGACAGATCGTTTGCAGGCATTACACTCCGAAATCTACTTCAGAACGTCCGTAGTAATGCCAAGCCAGTAAAACCTGGAAGAAATCTTAGTTAAACTATTATTCATATCCACGTGACCACCAACTTCATAATGGCAATCTAGAAAAATCCTCTTTCATCCATATCAAGCATGACCACACCAGACTTGTCTTTGGATACATACTGCAAGAGGCTGTTGTCTAAGATGTCCAAATTGGGCATTGTCATAATTTCAGTTCATTCTCCATCACTTTCACAGTGAGCAAGCTCTGAAAAGAATTTAAGTTTGCGATTAAACATTAGAAGAAATGGTGAGTATCCAGTTTGCCAAAATAATGCTACAGAAAGGCAACTTTGGAAAATCATATTTCCAGGTCAACATTGGAGCCCATCAGGGGACGGATTAAGTAGAAATTTTCACAAACTCGGGTCAACGCCGGCAATTTTTTTTCATGTAGGTGAACGTTTACCGCAAATGAGCTGACGTAACGACCAGGCTTTGGCGTGACTCGCGCTTTTTGGAAAGCCATTTAGTTGGATTGTCTAGGCTCAGATTCAGGGTTGTGTTGATCAGGCTTTGATGCTTTGTTGGGACCATCTTGGTCAGAGGAGTAGCTATCGCTGTCATCAGATACACTCGGGCGTGGCGCTAGAACCATCTGCCACAGAAGGGGTGACAGTAAAATGCAATGTGGTGCTGGGGTGTCAGACCTTACACTGGTACTTTGCCTCTCAAATGCATCATTGGGACCAGTCAGCATAGACATATCACCCTTTAGGTAAGGCTTCATCAGGACGACTGGGACTTTCCTCTTGAGATTATTCCCCTTGAGGTCAGCTAATGAAGCAGCACTTTCATTAAGTTCAGTGATTGTGTAGGGACCTTTCCAGCCCTTTCACCCCAACTTCTCATGTTCTTGACAGGACTTCCATACAGCTTCTGTTGCCTTTCATGAGCCTTGCTGATGTTCTCATCTACTTGTAAATTTAGTTGCTCCATCATCTTTATGCGAGCATCAACAACTTTGTCTAAGGCATCCAAACTTGGACTGCCATAGTTTCAGCTTGTACTTCATCACTTTCACAGTGAGCAAGCTCTGAAAAGAATCCAAACTTGCGAAAAAAAGGTTGACGTATCTCGTGGCACTTTGAACGGCTGTGTTCGTGGCCAATTGAGGTTTCCGGATGTTTCGTCCCTGTCATCTCTGCTCTCATTAGACTTCGTTTGAAGCATCTTTTTCAGGGTTTAGTTGGTGCATTAATTCTTACCATAGGATTGCGGATGGTAGGACAAGGTCATTAGATGTTTCACCCTAAAAAGAGAGAACAGCTGATCATTAACCTGATTACAAAACTCCCTACTTTGATACTGAGTACTTTCTTAGATGATCCATACATCAAAGTAGGTTGACAGTTTGAAACACTCAATCAGCAGTGTTCTGTGATATGGGATAAGCAGCTACATACTTTGACCACAAATCTGTAGTGCAGAACATACATAAATCAGTACCATCTATTTTCTATAGGCTGAATCGGTTTGAACTCTTTAGCGATCGTCAAGACCTAGGCTAAGCGTTGGCAAGCATCACACTGTGAAATCCACTTTAAAACATCGCAGTAATGCCAAGCCATTAGAACCTGGAAGAAATCTTAGTCGCAAGATTTTCGGATGCTCGAAATCAATTCCAGTAGAAAAAATTCATTCTTTGACAAATCTTGAAAAACATTTTTGTGGTATCCAAATTTGGTGGACCTTCAAATTTGGGTTTCCGCATGTATCCGAATGTCGTGGGTGTATATTATTTCAATGAGCGATCATTTTCTCAATGAAAATGTCTAGTTTGCGTTGTCAATGCACATGAAATATTCCTGACAACTGATGGTTCTTTTTTAAAAATGTGTTTTTTTTTTCAATAAAAATGTCTAGTTTATGATGTCAACGCACAGAGCGCCCCATAAGCATCTTTTAAATGTGGTTTCCCAATAAAAAACTGGACTTGCGTTTTCGACTTACAAAGAGGGTTCCCAACCATCAAAATATGTCACCATCAAAATTGTTTGCAATGAAATTAAAGTATGTTTTAGCACTTTTATTTTCATTCAGCATCAAGTTTTAAATACGTACCAGTTTTTGTCGCAATCGACAGCTTTCCAGTAAATGCACTTCAACTTTTACGGTGTTGAATAACGCAGTTCTGCAGCCAGTTAATACCTGCTTCCACTACGAATTCCACTTACCAAACAGCAGGTCGTATGACAAACTTCCATTTTTTTGCCCAGACCTTAAACAATAGCATTATACACTACTATAATTGAGGAAGAGTTGGTAAAAAATTGTCTGCAAGTAATCCCAAAAGTAATCCCAGCAACAAGTAATGTATAACATACCTGGACAAATGACATGACTTGCAGGTATCGTTTTTATTTCGTTACTATCCAGCTTAATTACCACTTCTAGAAAGCGGTCCACCAGCCACACAGTGCCACTTTGGTTATCGTCAAAATTGATGACATCATCTCTAATCAATTGCTTTTAATTACTGTCTCTGACGTGAAATTAAGGCATTTAAGTAAAATTTTAAGTCCTAAGTCTAAAGAAATACAAGATGCAGTTCATAGACGATATCAAAAAAGTGCCTCCCAATTGGCACGAGTTTTAACTTAAGGACGCTACGCCTCCTTCAGTATTAACAGACACAAGAACTTATCTAAACCACCATAACATGTAAGAAATACTTAAAAATAACCATGTCATGTAATCTTTACGCATCAATGCTGGAACATCAATGCAAAAACACAAAATTTCTTAGAATGGGTGGTATAAAATGGCTCATACGGCATTGCTTGTGGGTGTCATTGATTTGGACTCGGCATTAATCAGCATATAGAACAGTAAACAAGAGGCAAAAAATAAATAATATACTTCATAATGATAATTATTTTGAATACATGAATTATAAAAACAAAGAGTTTGACCAAAGTGCAAAAAATAATCAAATGTTTTAATGAAACTCTTGGTTTACAAATAAGCCGATTTATAAACTGATAAGTCAAAGTAATGAGTGTAATGTCAATTACAGGGGTCTTGTAGCAGGCTCCCAATGGTCGTTTTCATCCAAAGCTTGAAGTCTATTTTTCATTTTCATTGGCAGCAAAACACATGTCACAAATAGGCGGACACTGGAAGAAAGTGCTCGACACTGAAGTTGATTACCCGGTTATTGATACACAAGGAAAATAGTTCTCATAGTAACCTTTTTTAATTTAATTCAATTTGGAAGTTTATCAAGAGAACGGTGTTGATAGAATATGAATGAAGGGTACTGAATGGACAATGTCCTCATTTGAAGCGTTTATTGACAAAACTGAACAAATGGTTCAAGCCGTTTTACGTGTGTATTAATTCCTCAATGCTAAGTGATGACAAGGTTTGTTTCTCGGCAAGTTGTGCATCAATTTTCGCCGTTTAACAACTGTATATAATCATTTCAATCAAGAATTTTCAGTATGGAACAAAAAATTTTAATAGATGCATATATAGTTATATATGTAAATTCTATTCTGACGTCTTCCCAAGGCCTAGCTGATGCTTATATAATACTGCACAATTGATTTATGCAGTTGGCTGGCTCACTATACAGGTGTTGTTAGGAAGGCTTTGTCATGAGCCACAGTGGGCCACTGGGGAAGGGAAGTGGTGGCTCTCTGAGCTGGCTGATCTTCTTGTTAGGAATAAAGTAATTTCGACAACCACTGTAGGAGCAATATTTCAAAATCAATACATACAATAAATTTCAATCATAACTTTAATAGTCAAATCACTGAAGTAGTAATCTTCAGAGTGACTGAAACCCTGGAATTCCAAGTCACTATTGTCTGATCCGATAATGTATCGTAGAGTCGGCAGGTCTGACTGATTGATAGTGGGTAAGATTCTGGTGACGATAAATGACTTTTTCATGATGCAGGCATCGACTGCCGCCCACTAGCAGTAAAGCCAGTCAATGACTAATTGCTGGCTTGCAGGTTTCAAAGATGTCCGTTGGCCCGCTTCCACGAGAGGGCGCACTCGGTCTCGCACATCTTCTCTCCATTTCTCTCCTAGCTTGTCCTCTGAAAAAAGTTATATTCACAAAGGTGTTAACGAGATATAATCTGAATAGCTACAAAAACATGCAGTTGATACAATTAGGATGGCATTACCTGGTCTGATACAATGTGTAACACAGGCTAACCTAAAAACTCCCCACAACATAATTTAAATGCTACAAAAGAATAAAAAAATCTAATCGTGTATAAATATATAGCCGCAGTAATAGTCGTTTCATTCAATCTTCATGATCATGTGTTTGATATCATATGAAATATCACGCAGTGTTTGTGCCATTACTTGGTTTTGTAACACTTATTTGTTTGAAGGCAGTTACTTTCAAAGCATAAGCAGTGTTGAGGGAACCTACCCTTTATTCAGTGTCCTGTTCACGGCAACATCAAGGGGTTAAATTTTTGAGGTACAGCCTGCAGGAATGCATGCCGGCTTGACCTTTTTCTTGGGCATAGTACCTTGAGCGCTCTCAGTTAGGTGACCATCTAAATCCAGCAGGCATGGACGAAGCTCGGTATAGGGAGGACGGATGATATCATTCACCCAGGTGATCTTCAATTCTTAATTAAAGTATTATTGATACCCATGTGACCACTTGTTACAAAATGGCAATCCAGAAAAATCCTAACTATCTTTTTTCTGGAAGTTATTTGTCTCTTTACTAAAAAATATGTGAACATGACTTTTAGTCCACTTGTTAATGCATTTACACATATTGTTGAGCGAGACTTACTGGCACAGTGACATCACTCTAGTACACACGCAACACTGTTGTCTCTCAGAGTTGGGCTTGACATAGTGACTAGGAATTTGCGGTATATTCTACACTTCTTACTTACAGTGTTAGTCTACCGCACAACCGGTTGACATTGACCTCTCAGTGTGAGCCATTTTACCGAGGTTCTAGCATAGGCTCTAGCGTTACTGAACCTGACCCAGGTTCTCAAAATTTGGGCATGATTAGTTCCTTTACAAAGAACATATGTGATCATGACGTTTAGTCTACTTGTTGATGCATTTACGCATATAGTTGAGCGAGACTTGCTGGCACAGTGATGTCAGTCTAGCAGTTGCGCAACACCATTGTCTCTCAAGGATGGGCTTGACATAGTGACTAGGGTGTTGTGGTGCATTCTACAGCGCTTCCCTGTTCAATTCACAACACAGCCAGTGTTAATGTTCGATTAGAAAATAAACGTGGCTATTGTACAAACATGGCCGAACGCTCCGCACAGTTCCCTTTGCAGCTTACTCATAAACTTAACAGCCAGTTCATATTGCCCTCTCTGCGTGATCCATATTATGACCTGGAGATAAATGGAAGTTATATGACTCTGCAGCAGTTATATAGAAAGTCAGTAATGCAAACCATCTACAGCAATAGTGGGGCATGTTTTGATTACATTCTGAGACCCGTTGACTTGATTCCCGTCCAGTACAGAAAACGAGGTAGAGTTCAGTAACCCTAGGACCTCGCTAACAACCAAGACTGCGAGATTACATGAGATATTGACATTTATTTCAAATAAGAATGCATGATTTTTTCTAGATTTTAAAAGGTCCTAGCGTTACTGAAAGTTCGGGCATGATCTATCCGACTATTTTTTTACAACTTTGACATTTGTCTCAACTTCGCCATTGCCTTGGGCCCAATGTGAGGAGGAAGTCACATAATCAATATTATGCTGTTGGCAAAATGACTTAAAGGCACAAATAATAAGAAGAACCAAATGTAAACTTGTCTATCATGTTCTGATTGGTCAAATCCTCATAAGGCAGAGGCAAAGCTGTCCGTCTGACACGAGTCTCCCATGCACTAATGTCATCCGTTGGTTGATTCATTTTGTTATTTTTGTCATCGTTGTTCACCTAAGTGACTTGCTGTTATGGTGAATGAATGGATGGATGGGTGAAGTAATGAGTGAAGGGGTGAATTAATGAATGTGTTGTCTTATTGCACGCTGATTCATTTACCGTGGCATAGGTATACACTGGAGTTATTATGAATACATTTAGTGCTTGTTATGCAATTACGGTAAAATCTCGCCAGTTTAGCACACATTATGGTCGACAAGTGAATTTTTGTTCAAAGATAAAGTTGCACCAAATAATATCTATACCAGAGGTACCGTCGGACAAATATGTTGGACACATACGAACATTGAAAAAAAGCAGTTCTTGTAATACTTTTTGTCTGAAATTGGTGAGATTTTGCTGAGTTCAGTTGCATTTTGCAGCCCAACAGAGTCCAGGTATCATAAGTATAGGGAGTGTTCACTATTTGAGAACTTTACAATGACTATAGATGATGCTGTTTTGTCACTAAAGTAACTGCACAATGTTAATTAACATTTCACTGGAATCTCTCTGCGACAGAATGTGATCACTATTAAGCGAAAGTAATTGTTTGATTTGATTTTTAAGAACCACAGGTTCAGAGATCACAATGTAGTTGTCGAAGATTCAAAAGTAAATCCCAATTAAAGAGTGTGAGCACAACATTCAGTATAACTTTACAACGCAACTTCACAAAAAGCTGTCTGAACACTCTGTGTATGACGCTTGTGGGACTCGTGCTCAACTTTTTTGGGTTTATAAAGTGGAGACTGAAGCGAGAATTGTGCTTCTGTTGATAACCTTGTTTGTTGTTCAACCTCATTGTAATATAAATTCTCACCAATTTTGGACAAAAATAATTGTTACAATTGGCATTTCTTAAGCTCTCAAGTGGTTGTGGTATTGTTATGAATGCCCACGTTTTTCCAACGTATTGTCAGGTGGTAGTCATGGATATGGAAACCATTAATTTGGTGTGTTGTGTATTCCATGGAGAAAACGAGATAACAGCTTCACTTGTCAATAACAGCTTCACTTGTCGGCCATGTTGTTTTCTCAGTTGGTGAGATTTTAGTGTACAGTTCAAATGTGTATATGGTTAAGTTGCACTGCTCATCAGTTATAGAAAGTGACTTACCCTACTCTTTGCTAGTGCGGAAGGTTGTGCCAGTGTATGTACGTGTGTTCTGTTTGTCATCTACTCAGATGTCATTGTTACTCACCAGTTGTGTGCGTCATGTTTATGTGTATAATTGTGCAATGTGCTCCGCTAAATAAGGTGAGATAAGGTCCGGTGTTACCACTGTTGGCACGTATGTTCATTCTTTATGAGGCACATCAGTGTCAAAAATACTGGAATATATAAATGTTGGATATTTTGTATCCAGATATTGCTGTATTGTATACTCGATTGTTGGAGTGGAATGTATTTTTGTCTTGGTGGTCGTCTTGGCAAGAAGTAAAAGAAAATTCATCCAATATAAGAATTTGGTCAAAACTTCAAGTCACCCAACCTTCTCTTCTCTCAAACTTAAATCCAAGCTTGACCAACAGCACCGAGTGTTGAATAGAATATCAGGATTTAAATTACTCTTAGTCTCCCGTCTTATAAATCTTAACATGAAAAAATGTATTGTTGCAAAATAAGAAGCAATTTTGGATTTAGACCACTTACTGCTGTGAAATTGGTTTCAACTTGTTCCTTACTGAGATGAGAAATGATTCCTGGATATGTAAAGAACTGACAGGTCATTATTTTTGGAGAGCATGCTCTGTGCATAAAATGACATGCCACAACAAGGCAACTTAAGCCAGATCTCAACCGTCAGTTCTTTTGAAGCCTCAAAATCACCTCCAAGTTGACTAAGTGACTATTTGAGACTCGTATCTCATTACAGTAAGTTGCCTAAGTCAAAAGTTGGGGGTCTGCTGTTCTTGTATTTTACATGTTTTAACAAAATTAAATTGTTTTAAAATATTCGTCTCATTTCCTAATCACCATAAAACACTGGGAGAAACTGTTGCATGGATAGATGAAGAAAACAAGAACCTTTAGTTATTAAAGGAGTTTTAATCAAATCAATGACTTTTAGTATGATGTACATGGACAAGTGTTAGACATGGTTAAGTTCTATTAACGAGTGGGGTGCTTCGAAAGGCTTGTGTCCAAGAAGTTCATAAAAATCCCTTTAGTTGTTTACCCAATATCATAAATGAGTCAAAAGTTCACAACCTTAACGCAAGTAGACCGGTCATATGTTGCTGAAAACTTAGTACAAAAACTAATTCTAGATTATACAAAGGTGAAGATCACTGTCAACCATGCACTAGCAATAGTTAGAACTAGTAGCAAACAGTGTGTAGCAAGTAATCCTAGTAACTACTTATTCTAGTGACACTAATTTAAGCCAGACTTAAATATGAATTCCACTGATGACAAGAATTCAGTTACAACACCAGATCAGCAGTGTCTTCAGCATAGTTTTACGCTAAACGAAAATTTACTTTATGATGGCTTCCGACAATACAAACTACAACAAAATCTCACCAATCTCTGACAAAAATTATTTTTTGCTAGACATCTTTCACAAAAAATTAGGAAGTGAAATTTCACTTTTTTCCTATATTGTGTCCTAACCTACTAAGGTTTTACCATTTAACAGAAGTTTCACTGTAGTAATAAAAACTTGAGTGTAATCAAAGCATCTTCCACTCTGTCTGACAAAATGCATTGCAAAATACCATGTAACAAGGCCTGCTTCCTGAAGTGAACAAATTCTTTAAGTTGCTAACTGCCCTTGGCTATGGTTCATGCTTGTTTAGCATTATGGCACTCGGAAAATGACCACACAGTCTTAACAAAATCAACTAGCAACAAGTGAAAATGTAAAATTATCAAAATGAAGCAATTAAATTTTACTGCCAAATTTGAAAACTCCAAAAAAAATTCAAAACATGATCAACTTCTGCCAAGCTGATTACAATCAAGGTGGTTATCAACCCATGTTCCGTGGAGAAGCTTAACTTTTGATTCATACCACTTCCTGCTATGAAAGTGGTTTCAACTTGTTCCTTGATTTTTGACCTCGCTAAGAGCTGTTTGTTATTGCAATGAATAACGCATTGTGAAAAGTTCACTTGTAGACTCTGATCCCTACCAATAATGAACTTACTGAGTTCCTTCTAAGACCAGAAATACCTATTTCAGTTGACCTATGGCCAGAATTTTGAGTGGTGGTTTAACTGACCAATATGAACGCAAAATTCTTGACACCTTCGTTTCCAAGCCGCCATTTTACCTAACAAACAACACATTGTCGGGTAAAATTTGTTTGTTGGGGGCAAGGGGCGGAGCTTGTGATAGGTCAATCAGAGCTCAATTTCATAATGGAACGTGGTCTGAATCAAAAGTCGGGTTCTTTGCTGGAAGGCTGGTTTATAGTCAACTGGTGACGGGCAATAATTTTATCTCCATCATTCACATTCTGATTGAGTGAAATTTTTCATGCATGAATCAAAACATGGTCGGGGTGAAACAAATGAGGAAATCCAGTAATGCCAGCACCACGACGAAGAAAGCAGTTGCCAGAGAAACTTGCTCCCAACAAAGCTGTAAAATGGCGCCATTCATTTTTAACAACGTATTTGAATAAAAATTAATTGACCATAATCTGCGTTATTCGTAGCAACTCGGTCAATCAATAACAGCTCAAAAAAAACTGTCTAGCAAAGTGAAAATTCCCCCTTGTTACAACTAGTCCTATTAAATCAATTATACTACAAGCCTAACACAATAATTAAATAACATATATACAAAAGCAGTTGTATAGAATGCATACAAATCTGTACAAGGTTCTGATCCACACAATTACCATATTGCTTTGTTAACATTTGCTCTAAAGCAAAAGAATTGGGATAAGCAAAGGAGCTAGCACCGTTATGAAACTAGGACTGATATAAGAACGCAATGCTAATAATAGGAAGTGCACTGTAGAGATATTACAGATAAACAAAGTTGTCACAGCAAATGACTACTACATTAGATTGGAGGCAGCCATTGACAAAACTAATGTTCTGACTATATGTGCTGGCGGACTTTTCTCGCAACACTTCGCGATATAAGCACAATTGCTGCACGTATCATGTTTTTAACAAACATCAAAACTGGGATGGAACTGGTTCAGTCTCGGTAACAGTGGTCAGTGGAACTGAAATGTTTCATTTCCCAGTCAGTGGAGTTTTCCTTGGTGGTGTTATTGGCCGACCCGAATTCAGGCCTCCGTACTGATACTTTGCTTTCTTTTCGGATGGCTTCAGAATCTGAAAAAGAAAAACAGTAAGAGAAAGTGTAAAACCATTGAGACCTCATACCATACACATTGGTCTCAAATTGTTCTGTATTTAACTTAGAGGTGATCTCTGCTTGGACAGAAGGGACAGTGACCCTTATTGCTGGACACCATGCTCAGCATTTTACAAAATGCCCACCTGGTCAAGTCAACTTATAGCTATTGCTTAAGAACAGGCTCGATAAGTTGGTTTGACCGGGGGGGGGGGTCGTTCTATTGTACACTTGCCTACCAAATTGCACCCTCAACTGAAGACTTGCTACTGTAGCCTTTCTGGTTTCAAGGGTACGTGTTTTGCCAAAAACGCCCACGGTGGGGTAGATACTTCAAACCTCCAGCAGCACACCCACCCAAAATGGGTGAAGTCTTTCGGAGTTGACTAATGTCATGATCACTCACTTGGTACATGCAACAATGTCTCAACATCGCAATCCACCATATTCCCATAACGTGATTACAACAGAATGCCAAAGTTAAAACGGTGAGTATGCAATCTTACTCCCAAGACTTGCGAATGAAAATTCAAAAAAAAAAACGTGTTAACAAAGAGAAGGGTCAAAATGCGCACAAAGGCATTATGCCGATACCTAACTTGCTCTGTAATTGAGTTTGTGTATCCTGTTGACTGACCAGTCATAGAACTATTTACAGAGCTCAGCTGTTAGAAATTGAAATAGCACAGCCATTACTTTGCAATTGGAAGCCATTTCAGACATTTCTTTAATTAGTGGTGAAAATGAACCCAAAAGTCATACCTCTTACTTTCATCGTTTTAAACACAAATTCATATAGTGGCCAGTGGGAAAGTAGTTTAGAGCCCGATATTGTATTCACCTTGGCATAAATCAATTACCCTGTCTTGTAAGCTGAGCGAAGCACAATAGTAATAGCTCTTCGATGCTGTACATGTGGTCACTAATAGCCAATGAGGTGCGAGAATGTCGCCTTGAAATTTACCAGCAATGTGTGCAGCATGGTCTCCTACCCACACTTTGTACACAATGTACTGTCTCCCGTGGCAAATTCAAGCATTACAGTGCCATAGTTCCATAACATAGCTCTTTGTCAATGCTACTTAGTTGGCGAAAGTAATCAGTCCCCTTACCTGGAAGGAGCACATCAGGGTCTCATCCACAGACATCATGCCGCCAGCGTTGTCAAACTCGCCGCAGTAGTTGGGGGCAGAAAACAGCGTCACCAGTTGTCTCTTGGCGAAAAATTCATAACCATCCTCCACCACCTAGGTTAAGTAGAGTTAAAAGTTGAGAAGGTGATGAATGGCAAAAAATAAACAATTTATGGTTTTGGCAAAAGATTGAAAGTTGTAAAAGCTTTTACAAATACAGTAAAACTGTTCAGATACCGTAACTGAAGCTGATCGTCTATTTGGCAAGCTCATACTATTTAGGCTGTTGAGTACTCAACCATTGACCAGAGTGAAATAGAACAGTGAGTGCAAACACACTTAGGGCTGTTCCAGTAAAATCCGTGTGGGAGGGGGGGGACGGCAGTAGAAATAAAAATTCATGGGTGGTGGTCTTCAGAAAAAAAATCAAATTATGGGTGGTGGTTCCTGTAAGAAGTGATGCATTAAAAATGGGTGGTATTTTTTACCTGTTTTAATGTCGATAGGTTGGTTACTTCAGCGTAAAAACTCAAAAAAATGCAATTGTCCTAACTTATCCAAATACAAAAAAGCCCATATTGCCAGTGAACAGAGTGCAATATGTTCACTAAGCCATTAATCAAGTCATGGGCAACTCGATTTGAGCCAACTGTTTGTCTGCAGTCCTATTGAATTGAAAAGTNAGGTTGTAAAAGCTTTTGCAAATACAGTAAAACTTCAGATACCGTAACTAAAGCTGAGTGTCTACTTGGCAAGCTCAAACTATATAGGCTGCTGAGTACTCAACCACTGACCAGAGTGAAATAGAACAGTGAGTGCAAACACACTTAGCCTTGCTGCTGTCTCTGAGAAGGTATCAAGTACCATTGATGCATCAGCAAACTAAGACGACACAAGATGAAGCCATATCTATTATTCGAACATTTGAGCTCCCACCTGGTGTGCCCTGCAGATCAGGTCTAGGTCATGTCTGTTGAGGAACTTGCAGACGACGTCGGCACCGAATGTAAACGAGACTCCACGATCATTCTCACCCCAGCCTTGGACGTCTTTGTCTGGGTCTGACCACAACAAATCGCAGAGAAGACCTGCAATAAACCGCCACATGAGCGACTTACCAATTCATGGCAGACTGCTCCGTGTACATAACCAAGCTGCATATTTGTTAAAATGTTGATGCATCTTAACTAAGGGGTTATACAAAACTTATAAATAAAATGATAGTGAAGTTATTTTTCATCATTACTTTTTGCATACAAATTCTGCTCGCTACAACAACAAATAAAAAACATTCTGGGGTTCTAAGCTCATTTATTCAGTGCAATAAGCCCACCTGAGTGGCCTGCGCACGTCTGGTACAATGTGTACCAGACTGCCAGCAATTGCTTTTTTTAAACGCAAACATTTGCAACTCCATTTAGTTCCAGTGGCGTTGCCGGTTAACAAATTTTAACACAGTGAAGAGATTCATAGCATAGGTAATGAAGGTATCAATAGCACTAAAAGCAAGTGCTAGAATAGTGTCAGCATAACCCTTACCTGTGTCAGGCACATCTGTAGGTCTCATAATTCGCCGTATCTGTTCCATGGACTGGAGATCAGGTGACAGACCACCGTGACAGCAGAAGATCTTCTCGTCGACAATTGCAGCGATTGGTAAACAGTTAAAGCAGTCTGTGAATGTTTTCCATAACTTGATATTGAACCGCCTCTTGCCTTTGAATGAAGGAAAGCGACTAATCAGAATCCAAGTGCCAAATCAAACAACGGTCAAGTGAACGTGAGAAAGGCGAAAACTGCACTTTTTACTGTACCTAATGAAGTACTAACAAGAGACAGATTTGAAAACCGCCATGACTAAGCCCTCACAGTAGTGATTTGTACAATACCTACAGTTGAAAAAGACAGGCAGAATGTACAAACCACAATAAAGATTTGAGCCACGTGTATAATTTGTTCTCGCCACCTAGTGGAAATTTAGTTGTTTTATTTGCACTAGGCGAACAATTTCCTAAAAGTCATCGCAAATGTGATGTTCTCTATCGAGAAGAGAGCAATGCAACGTATAATCAATGTAACCCGTGTTGTGCTACAAGACCAGAAACAAATATAATTATTGATCCAAGAGGAATCAACAGATGTAGCTGCATTCTGAGTGGATAAGAAAGCACTTCAAAGGCAAAGAGAATAACACAAGGTCATTGACGGCTTGAAGAAAAATACTGCCTCTGGAGTATACAGAGAATAGATTGGTGCTTAATGACAAGACACAGTTGGTCAAAATTTCACAGTTAGGTGTCAATTGTCACAGCTTTTTTGGTGCTTTTTGCATGTATAAGTCGCACTAACTCTGCTTTTGTCACATATGCGAGACACAGTATTTGCCAGTGATAACGAGGAATTCCATAATTTTACAATTTGTGAAAAAGGAACCACCACTTCAGGCAGCACAAAATAACTGCAAAACCAACAAAACACTAATAGCCTACTAGGTTAGGAAACTTCTCGCTTTTTGTCACAGATTACTCGAAATATCACAAAATGTCACAGAATTTCAAGCAAGTAAGTTTTGTCACAGAATGTCACCATGTCACAGTTAAATCGATTCTCTGAAGGATTTTTTTGGGCATTTCGCTTAAGACGAACCTATCATCCTTATTGACTAGTGACCAAAACAGTAAGCATCATACCCACAATGCAATAAGAGACAATTGTTTCCTGAAAGTCTCCCATAATTACAAATACTTTGCACACTCAGTTAAACTAAATTTCTGTTGTCTGCTACACCAGCATTGAATATCAACACTGCCATGTTTATTTTAGTAACAATCTAAAAGCAATCTTATGCTACCTATTTATAAAACTGACCCATTTCATTTGGAAATGTCAAAACAACATTTTCAGAGCTCTATATTCATATCCCAGCCCCCATGCAATAACAGATGCTGTTCTTGATTTATTAAATGCTATTGAATCGCAAAAAGCATTTTAAAACCACCAGAATTTATTAAACAGAGTAGAAATTGTACAACTGCATGCATGAGCCTTACATATATACCCCAGTAATAAAACCTTAAAACTAAACTTGAGACTGAATTGCCTGCTTCACTTCACTTTATGCACTACTTGCTTACATTGTAAAGTAATCATATTCAATTCTGCATAATCTACTAACTTCATATCCACAGCTGAATCATTCTCTAATAAATGCCAGAACTACCCTGTACCATTGATAGCAACTTGTGTACTAGAGATATGCTTGAATCGGAACAGAAGGCTAAACTAAGCAGTCCCTTCTCCCAGTGCTCAAAGTAATCACATCTCGACACGATAAATGTGTGATAAACATTATGAAACCTAACTTGATAAACCGTTTGACTAGCTACCGGTGTACATGGTATCTAGCGAATGTAGGACACCGTCAAGAGTTCAAAACCAAAAACCAGTCATTCACCAAACGAACATGAATCTGAACGAAAATAAAAATGGCAAATGCACACTGAAAGGGTCTCAGTGATGAAAATGCTCTTCAATAAGAATAACAACTAATAAAACATGGATCAACAACAATAATCAATACTAGTCATAAACAGTATCGTGATTAACTAATGTGCATCACAAACGTGTGCTGGGTAATGCTAATTCATGCTCAAACAATGCTGAACTGAGCGAATGTGGTCGGTTACCATTATTTACTAATTCTATGTTGCCGTGATCAAGCACTGGTTTAAATTTTTCAAAATGCCTCCTCACCGTAATTCAAGGGCAGCTTATGACAAATTGGATGACTTAGATCAAAATGGTCAGTACTGATGAAATTGGGCCACATGACTTTTTATGTCAAATTATGGATTCCAAACAGTTTGGTTAAATCAAGGCGTTGTGTGTGAAAACACTTTCCTGCTAATTTTTGGACAGCAAATAAGAGGTTGTTATCTGCAAGCATGGAGACAAAGTGTTGAGAGTAAACTGTGTTTTTATAATCAATTCAGGAATTCAAATTGGAGAAATTTTGATGTTAGAATTCACACGCTTTCGTAATTCCAGCCACAGCCTCATGATTGAAGTAGACAGGCACTTGAATTTGGATAGGGCAAACAGTGTGTGTCCCTTTTGCCAAAATGTTGTTGAAGGCAAGTACCATTTCCTTATAAGCTGTAATAAATATTCTGAATTGAGAGAAAGTTCTATTGAAGTGTGCTACTGGAATTTTTCATCTTTTTTCAAGTTCAATAACTTAATGTCAACAAGTGATGATGCTAAATTAGTTAGCATATGTAAATATTCATTTTATGTTTTTCATCTCCATGATAGCTTGCTGCACTCTTTAGTATGTTATATGTTGTGTACAGTGGGCCTATGGCCTTTACTACAGAAATAAATTCATTGATCCACAGATAACAAGAGCAATGCGGAGCATTGAAATGCACCCACGAATGCACTGCAAATGGTGTGCTTTTAGGGTTATTTATTTGTATCATAAAAATGGCTACTAGATGGCACAAAAACGGGAACATGCCATATTTCAGAGAAACAATGGAAAACAGAATAAAATGAAATTGCCACTAGTGGGCACAGAACCCGTTGGATCCGCCTGAAAGTTGTCATGGTTTGTTATTATCTTAATACAGCTATGGGCGCGAAACAAAACAAAACTACAAGGAGGCACCACAGTAGTCAGTCGCCATCATCAAACGTCCTCTTCAAACTGAGAACATTTCAATTTTCAAAACCATCCCTAGAAGGATTTGGTTGACATAGGGGTGGACGCCAAAACCAGGGTTTGAAAACAGCAAAAATGGCCACTACGTCGTGCAAAATACCTTGATTCCATACCAAAACAGGAGCAAACCGTCATCTCTTCAATAGATGCCTATATTCAAAATTTTAAGAAAATCTGTTGAGGACCTTTGAAGATACAGAGGTAAACGTAAAAAACTAAAATTGCCACTAAGGGGGCGCACCAGATGTCAGATCCGTCTGAAAGTCGTCGTTGTCCATTGTCAACATCATATAAATACACTTGCTAAATTAAGTAAAGATCCTGCAAACTGTTTAGGAAATACAGCCATGAGCGTAAAAAAACCTGCCGACAGGAGGCGCCACAGTAGTCGAAGTCGTCGGAAAATCATCGTCAGCCATCCACTTCATAGTTAAAACATACATGCCAATTTTCACAATTATCCTGAAAGCAGTTTGGTTGATAGACGAGAGGACGCCAAAAAACAGACTCGAAAACAGTAAAAATGGCCACTAGGTGGCGCAAACTAGGTTGAATCCATCTGAAAATGGAGAGATAGCGTGACATCATTGACAGATGCCGGTATGCCAAATTTTATGAAAATACGTTGAGGACCTTTGAAGATACAGAGGTAAACGTAAAAAAATAAAATTACCACTAGGTGGCACACCAGTAGTCAGATCTGTCCGAAGGTCGTCGTCCTGCATTACTAACAACATATAAATACACTTACTAAATTTAGTAAAGATCCTGCAAACGGTTTAGGAGCAAAAAAAAACAAAATTGCCACTAGGAGGCGCCACAGTAGTTGAAGTCGTCGGAAAACCATCGTCAGCTGCCCACTTCATAGTAAGAACATACATGACAATTTCCACAATCATCCTTTGAGCGGTTTGGTTGATGGAGGGACGGACGCCAAAAAACAGACTCGTAAACAACGAAAATGGCCACTAGGTGGCACAAAATACCTTGAATCCATCCGAAAACGAAACAATAGCATCATCTCATTAATAGATGCCTATGTGCCAAATTTCATGAAAATCGGTTGAGGACCTTTGAAGATACAGAGGCAAACGTAAAAAAACTAAAATTGCCACTAGGGGGCACAGCGGTATACGGATCAGTCCGAAACTCGTCCCCCTCTGTCGTCAACCCCATAGGAACACACCTGCCAAATTTCAATAAGATCCTGCAAGGGGTTAAGGAGATACAGCCGCGGACGCCGGATGCCCTGACGCCCAGAAAGATATGACGGCAATAAAAACGTATGCATTCAAAAATGAGAAACAGCCAATTTTGTATTATGTCCAAAATGGGTGAGATTTTACCCATACATGGTGTTTTCATCAGAAGCACTGAGATGTACAGAGACTTCTCTTGGCAGCTTTCAGCAGAATCTCACTATTTAGGAAACAAGTGAAATTTTATTTCATAATCTTTATTTTTTAAAAAGGTAAATAAAAATCTAAAAATGTTTTGCTATTTTTAAGTTCCACGCCATACCAATCATCATAGTGATTTGAAATATTGTGAAGGTTCACAAAAATGATAACAACCTTCAGAAACTGAAGAAAGGTCGATTTGGCAATCATTTTCACCAAATAAATGTCAGAAATTCAGAACAAAATGACACGTTCGGTTACAAACTGTGACATTTTGGCTGAAAAATGTCGTTTCTTGGTCTTCAGCTTTCTTGGCTGATGGAAAGTCAATCACCTGAAGATTACTGAACAGTCGTTGGCAATAAGATTTAGATTTTTTCCAAAGCCCTCAAACTTGACCGCGAAATTTTGTAGCATGTTTGAAAAAAGTGTGATTTAGCACTACCAAGCTGCTGAAGCAGAGGTTTGTGAATAAGGCAGCCAGCCAAAATTCATATTAACAAAAAAATTTTGTATTTAAATCGTGATACTTGGTGCGTGTACAAAACATTCCCAAAGTCCAATGTCTTTGAATTATCAATCAGAATTTTACAGGGACCCCGATTAATTTTTTTGTGATTATTGCAAGAAAATGTAAGGACATAGCTTTGGGAATTTTTTGTACCCAGGTCAAAGTTTATGATTCACATCAAAGCACATCAGTTCGGTTTGATTTGAAGTTAAGCCATTTTATTCACGAAAATCGAGTCCACCCACTTTAAGTAAGTAAATTGCTACACACCAATATTGGGCAATGAACATTTTGAATAACTTTAGGATAGAATTGAAAATTAACAAGAGCAACGCAGAGCGTTGACATGCGCCCACGACTGCATCGCAAACAGTTTGTTTCTAGGGGTTTTTGTCTGTAACATAAAAATGGCCATTAAATGGCATAGAATACAAGATAAATCACTCCTCATCTGAATGGAACACAAGTTGAGGCCACTTTTATAGCGGTAAGCAGTCTAAATCAAAAATTCTCTTCTTGGATGGACGTGGGTTTATAGCGATCTGCAGTAGAGCATACTTACATTCATCGTAAAATCCATAGATTCTGTTTATACTCGCACACTCATGGTTGCCTCGTAACAAGAAGAAATTTTCTGGATATTTTATCTTGTATGCTAACAGCAGACATATAGTTTCTAACGACTGTTTGCCACGGTCAACGTAGTCGCCTAGGAACAAATAGTTGGCTTCGGGTGGAAAGCATCCATATTCAAACAGACGAAGAAGGTCTGTGTACTGCCCGTGGATGTCTCCTGAAAAAAAATGAAAACAAAAAGTCAAAAAAATATTTTACATGTTTGACAAGTGTTTTGCAAGACATGTGTTACAACTTGGTTCCAAGGGTGGTGGAAATACTGTTTTCTGTCCCACATTTAGCAACGTATTTCATTTGTCAGAAAATTATCTCGTTTTCAAACCAAATACATTCTTCATCCAACCAATTAATTTTCAACCAAAAACCATGCAAGCAGTCTCAGACATCTGAATGGGTATCGTATTTATAAAAGTTCAGTTCCATCAAACATAAAATTGCTCATTGCACAACTAAACTCATTCAACATCAATTCATCGAGTAAACATTCGTTTACAACGTAGAAGTTACTCTGCGATTTCAGACAATTTTGATAAAATGCTAACACTACCAAGACCTGGTTTTCACACAAGTATACAATGTTCTGAATGACTGCGAATTCTAAGGAGACTCATAAACATGTTGACCAGGCAGAGAAGTTGTTGCGATTCACAGCATCTTGCCCACATTACCATTGCCTGTGAGCACCAAACATATAACTCATTCACTTTTGTAACTCAAAACTTAGAAAATGCTCACCTGAGTAATTTTTCATGCTTTGGAAATCACCACAATGTACTCAAACAAAAGTACAAGAAATCTTGACTGATTCTCAAATTTTCCAAGTAGTACTCAGGAAACTGTGTCCACTAATAATTCTATAGTGAAATCTTGAACAAATTTGAGAAATTTATTTGTAAATTCCAAGGCTAATACCTGGCATTCTTAAAAAATACTTAATATATAATATAATTTATTTGAAGCCTTAACTTCACAACTTGATACCTAATTATACACTGCAACTCCGGGAATATTCAGTAAAATTGTAATCAGAAGGAATACAGGAAATTTGATTTACAAAGTACATACACACCCTCCATTCTTTTATTTGAAAAATCCGAAAACAATAATTATCTTTTACACACCTAGTTTACTGGAAAACTTCAAATTTGTTGGCTAGAATGAAGAGAGTGCTCGATTTCAAGTTCACTTAAATTTATTTTTCTTGTTTCACTGCGCCAAAGACTGTCATAGAGAATAGTTTGTCAAGGGACTCTAATAAAGTTTGGTGGTTGCCATTTCGCGAGCAATACAACTTGGAGTAAATGTATCTGAGTAATTTAAGAGCATGAGCAAACTTTGGTGGTCACCTCCCCTGATTTCTCCTAAGTCTATGCTACCAGGAAGTAAAAACAGTCACAAAATATAAGCTCGTTTGGTTATTGTGCAGAATTTATCTCCCCTTTCTACACTAGAAAATTTGGCACACCATAAATCAGCACTAATATGGAATACTAAATGAACTGGGAGCTAGTAAACTCGAAATGCACAAAATGTATTTATTGCTGGCCAGTGGCTACTAAATTTCAAACCAACTTATTCTGATGGGAGTAGTAATGTGTTATTCTTTTCTAAATTAAAAAAAAACCTGAAACCAAGGAGCTTAGTTGAATTTCATAAACCCTGCTTGATTAAGAAGTTCAAGAAACCTAACCCATCCTAACCCCGCTCTTAGAACAATTAACTTAAAAAACGATGACTCATTATATTACCCAAAACAATTTCCCACATTCACTACGACATTTCCTGTTAAAATATTAGGATGTAAAACACATTCCTATGAAGATGTTTATTATCTGGAGCCTGTAATTTTTTATGCACTAATAATTCGACATAAAATTACAATTCAATGTAAAACCATTGAAAGCCATGGGAATTTGAGTTCTATATTTATAGAAGTTTCATCTGATGCCCTCTATGTTCTTAGTCCTATCTCCCAGCAAGACATAACACACAGCAAATCCAATTATAAGCTACTTCACATATTGTAGTAATTCCTGTGCCATCTCTTGCGTGCGTTGCACACGTACTGAAGCTATTTTTAGAATAATAACTTGGTAACTAGAAAGTTGGTAGTCAGTACACTCACCACATATTTTCAAAGGAGCCTCGAGTTCAAGTAGAATTGGTTGATTTAAAAATATTTCTCGTGATTTTAGACACAGGCCACGCACTTCTTGCTCCGTCATCTGTACCTGCTTGCCTGGCCGACATCCTCGAACTGAAATTCAATCATAAATTCAATACACCATCTGATCACCTACAACCAACGCCTTGCAGTTCAACTCAAATCAAGAGGAGTCAAACACTTCCGATTCAGATGGATAGCAACCAAATGTATGTCGAAACGAGTCTTAAGATTGTAAACAGCATTTCGATAACGAACCAAAGCTCTCAGAGGTAAAATATTGAGTGGCTATATACACCGAAACGTATTTTGCTGATGTACTTTACAAAATACCTTCTAAAAGCCGAGATATCAAACTGTCTACGTTCAGCTCAGTGTCCGCCATTTTCAACAACCTACGGATGACGTCATACAACACCGGAGTGACAAGCTCAGTGATGAACATCGACCCACGCCGGGACACGGGTGGGACCGGCTGCAGCAGGCAAAACAGAGCAATCTTGTAAAAGTTAAATTCTAAAAAGGATACATAAGTTGAACATTTAAAATTCTTTGAAGCAGTTATTTCAACAGTGCCAGGCGTTGCTTAGAGCACCACGAAACATTACTGAAACATAAGCATTTAACAACGCGCCAACCAAAGCCAGTTCATCGGCAACTGATCCGGGAGGACTACCATGGATTTTTTGACAACAGATTCGAAACGAAACTAGCCTATATTCTTATGAACAACGTCTTCTCGGTGTTTAAGTTAGCTATAAGGACGATTTTTTCTTCTTGCATACAGCAACACTACCGTGAAGACATAAGTAACAAAGTCAGCACTTACACGGAGACTGTCTGCTTCTGTTTTCTTAAGTGAAAATTAGGACGTAACGTGTATGTGCGCGAAGTAAATTCGACAAGATCTAACATTTTGATCTTGGTTACCACAATAAGTTTAGACTTTTACGAGTGCAGCATCTGCCATAAATATCGGCACTGGATTCAATGGCCGCAAGTACTTGCTACTGAAATGTCTATGTTTATACTAAGGCTGAATTGCCACTTGCGATGTGAGGGCAACTTTGGAAATTAGGCACCCCCCAGCAGTCGGCCCTCTTCACTGACACGTTTACACCGGCCTCAGGAAGTTTTTATAACACACCAAATGTCTGAAAATTCAGCTATAGGCTACATATGTCGATGTGTTTCTAATTTAAGATAAACTATTGTCGTTAAAAGGCCCATTACCCCGGTTTGTGCGCCGCCGAACTTCGAACGTTCAAGTTCAACAAATTCTGAATAGTAAAAATAACATAGGTGTATTATCATACATGGTCAGCGCACCCATAGGAGGCTGGGGATGCTATAGCCCCACTTTTCAGTGATACGCTGCACATGGTCTAGGCCTAGGCCTATAGGCGGTGCACCACAGGGGGGCTGAGGGGGCTTTAGCGCCCCTCCCCCCCACATTTTCAGTGCTGCGCCGCCCATGTACAAGGCTAACCATCACGTCGTCGCATTGCCGTTTGGCCGGGTCATCTCCTGTAGCATAATTATGCTGGACGTGTCGCTCACATCGGTGCCTTTCACGACCAGGTTCACTACAAATTAAGAAGCCTTAGTTTTCTGTTGACTACGTTGTCCCCAAAGCAAAATCAGTGCCTCTTCCGAGTTGATTCCCAACAAAAGCGGCCACTCTGGGAGTTCAATACGCCTTTTCTAGCAACAGGAATCCACAAAGGGACACTTATCATTTATGTTTTAAATGTTTTTTGTCATTAATGAGTACCACTCGTTCACCGACGTATGTCCCGAAATAAGTGCACGGGGAGTAGGGGAAAACAGTTCGTAAGACCCTGTGTAATTATATATCTATTTAAACTGTGGTTAACTCAGTAAAAGTACATATTATCTGAAAGGAGAAAGCGTTTAGAATTTGATTTTTGACTTACTACCAACCTGACGTTAAGTGAGTCACGTGTAAAGTTTAGCAAAAAGGAAGGTATGTCACATTGACAACGAAACAACCGTGTCAATCAGAGGCGGATCCAGGGTTTTTAGTTAGGGGAATGGGGAAGGGCAGAGTATTAGACAGAATTTTGCCCGTCAGACATTCACACCCCCCAATTGCCAAATGGAATCTGGGAGAGTTTTAGGGGGAGTAATGGCCCCCTTGGCCACCCTCTAAATCCGCTTCTGTCGATAACATGACCAAAGTTTGTTTTTAATTGTTCCAAATAAAATTTCAAAAAGCTGTTACAGTTTCCTAGATTATAGTTTCTTTTTCGTTTTATTATAATTCTATTTTTTTTCCATGAAAATCATCAATGTTATACTTCTAGTAGTGAGATATTTTGAAAACAATTTTCATGCAAAAGTGAGATATTTTGAAAACAATTTCTAGAGCGTTTTGACGAACATTGCATAGAGTACAGTAACTGAAAATTTCAAACGAATCCGATCAGCCATTTTTGTGAAATGATTTTCCGAAGTTAGCCAAATTTAAAATTTTTGGCTAGAGTCCTACTTAAAGCGGCTATAAACCCACGTTCCGTCAGAAAAACAAAATTTTGATTTAGACCAATTACCACTATAAAATTATTCTCAACTTGTTCCATTGGTCTTGCAAAGAACTGATAGTTTGTTTAGTATTTTTTCGAGACTATAGCCAGCGAATAAAATGACACGCCGTGACAACCCAACTTGCAAAGCCTCGATCTCGAGCAATAACGACATGCCAGTTCGCCCTGGACTCAAGTGTAAACGAGCTTAGCACTGGTATTGTGACAATGTACCATAAACTGTGCTCCTATTTTAAGGCTCCAGTGGCGGATTTAGGGGGGGGCAATGGGGCCATGCCCCCCTTAAAATTCTCGCAGGTTCCATTTTCCAGTTTGGAGGTGTTTGTTTGACGGGCAAAATCTTGCCCTGGCAACCCCTAATTCAAAATCCTGGATCCGCCCCTGGGCCCATGAGCCTCTTGGCTGTTTGAAGCCCCGTATTTTTCCTGAATTAGGCACATGCGCCAATGTGCGAACAGTAATAAAACCATACTTGAAAATGATTCTTTGGAAATAAGCGCACCCTATTTATTTTTTTGAAATATTCCCAGTTATTTGGCTCGTAGAATCGTGCGATTTTTAAAGCAGGCTCGCATAACACTCTCACACAATGACAACTTTCACGATTTCTTTCAGCAAAATCATGTCTTTGATTCTTGTTACATCTGGTAGAGTATTCTTGTGCAATTTCAACAATTTCAACGAATGAAACAATGTTTGTAGTAAATTCAATAATTTTGGGAAAAGTTCGACTATAGGCGCCTCAGCTTTTAAAAGTACGCAGTACTTTAACAGCGTGGCCGCAATGTCAAGCTGTATTGTGGATACTATAAAAATTGAAAAGAATTCAAAGCTTCCAAGAATCTATGTGAAACATTTTGTTTTTTGTTTAAACAAAACTCCACGAAGGGTAAGGATGACTTTTTCATTTAAGCTCCCTACAAATGGGTCCCCTTTTTGAGTCCACTCTCCGTTAAATGGTTCATTTCCCAGGTGGTATGCCTCACATTGACCGTACCCAGTGTCCGACACCCCGACACCCTCAGTTAAGAAGGGGAACATTCTTCAGTGCCCGGTATTTGTGTTCTATGAAACAGGTATGATGTTTTTATTATTTTTTTCTTCGCACGTACTATGTTTCCATTCTCTAGACGGACGCAATACACTCGCGAAAGCCCTAACGCGCAACTTGAATCTTCGCGAAATATTGCCCTGCCATGCAAAGCACACTGCTCCTTCTAGGTTAACATTTGAGATATGAAAATCAACAGCAGCACGGTTGTGATAGGGACTATTTTCTAAAGTTACAGCCCCTTACCCCCAAATTAAGCCTTCTGAAAATCCAGCCAAGTGAAGTTTTTAGCGTCTGTAGGTGTGGGGATCCTCAAACTAATGAAGTCAGGAAACGCGCCGATCCGAGCAATCAGCAACTCAAGACCGACAAAATTCAGATATCATTTAAAGTTACTGTGATTTCGTTAATAGTCAGTCACCTGCTTTAGAATTGAAGACCCAACTATGATAAATTTTCTTGCTGAAAGATATCGTGCATAATTCTCCGAAATTTCAGTTTCAATCTTCTACGTTAAATTACACCTGAGTTTTTTTACTAACGAAGTTGTTTATATACCTTTTTCTAACAGTCTGTAAATAATCTTCATCTAATGTCTATCGGTACCTAGCACTTGTACTACCAGAGGCGGACCTACCGGGGGGTTCAGGGGGTTCAAAACCCCTCTCGGGACAGGATCAAAAATAAAAATTGAAATAAATTTCGCCAGAAAAACGAAATCAGCTACTAAAAACCCCCTCCCGACCTTCCTTCCGCTCGGCAATCGCCTCGAATTCACTCGAATCCTAACCCCCCTACTGAAAACGTAGATCTGTAACTGACTACGTTATACACCGCGCAGTGGAATGAGCATCCCGATTGACTGATGGCCACTGAGTCGCAACAGAGCCGTCATTGTGGCAAACCAATGTTTACATAGTCCAGCTCTCTTATTGTCTGCTTTCGTCTGAAGCTCACGTAATCCAGCAATTATGTTGTAAACAGCGCGCCTGACGCTAACCCACATCTAAAAATACTATTTGCAAACGACTTTCAACAAATGTCGTTAAACAGGTGTTTTTTCTATTAAACGCTTTCGCCAAAAAGCTCCAAATAAAAAAATGGTCGACTTTCAAAGAAACTTCTACAAGTTGATTCCTTTGTGTGACTGTAGTAAAGCTCTAACCAGCTTAAGCTCAGCACATATTGTGTACCAGCACAAAAGGCGTGCTTGACAAGTTTAATCGAGCGTGATTCTAGATTAGATCGTGATAGTGGAAGTTTCTTGATTTTTACGCTCCAGGAGAATGGTACCTAATGAGTCTTTGTTGAGATAATCCATACCACGTAAAAAAATTAAGGTTAGAGAGCACTGCTTCAATCAAGCCCGCGGTGCGTCAACTCAAACAATGGATCAGCCTCATTGAGTTTACCGCTTTCCTAGTGAGACTCTGAGGGCTGACACGGAAATCGGCATCCATACGATGCTGGAAATCTGTCCCGCGAAAGGTGTAACAGACCATAGAATTTTACTAATTTATGCGACTCCGCTTATGCCAGTTAACTGTTGTTAAAGTATGCTTTTCCGATTTACACAGTTTGACATCGTCCTTCCTTGCAGTGAGTGACCAGACTCTAATGCTGACAGAGGCTGGATGAGTGCGCCGAGACTACGTTGGGTCACAGTGCCCGGTTGCATGACAGTCCCAAATAGGGACTCAACTCATAGTCGGATTTAGGGGGGGGGGCAGGGGGCCCGCCCCCCCTTGAGTGCCGCAAAAATAAAATAGCAAGAGCGTAGGGANGGGGGGAGGGGGTGGGGGGTTGGCGCTGGGCACTCATTTTTTTAAAGAAAACGGAATCTGACTGACGATGAAAAAAACAGAAGCTGCTGGTAAGATGTGAATTTTAATCGAAGCCTTAGTGAATCACTTAGAAACTCATAATTCTCTTTTTGTCAAACCTTAAGCTTAAGACGATTTCCGAAGCAGTCGCATCGTTAATGCTAACACAAAACAGATTTAGTTTTTTTGGGCAATTGAAGACTATTTAAATACAACAAAAAGAAGCAGGTTTCACGCGCAAACGCTGTGGACCATAAAAAGTAGGTCTCTTGGTATCAAATTTCAAGTGAAATCGTGGTGGTGCAGTGGAAAAGCACGTGCGCTCTATAAGGTGGGTCGTGAGTTCGAGTCTGGTAATTGTAGTTTTAATTTCCAGTTTGACACGTTCTCCGGCTTTTTTTTCTTCTGTTTTCTTGGATAATACTCCAGGAATCAAAGAAAATGCTTGCTATGCGCATCTACAGTCGTGATTTTCGCATTTTGTTTACAGACAAAGTGTTGCCCCCCCTTATGATATCCTAGATCCACCACTGCAACTCCTGAAGTTCCCTAAAGCTACTGCGTATTTTTTGACTTATGAAAACATCGATTTCCCTTTCTTGTATTGTCAATTTAGTTTCATTAGGACTACTGAGTTAACTTTTGTTTTTGATACAAATCGAGAGTGAACTATCGAAAATAAGTAGGGATCTTTTCCACATCCCCAATTTAAGGACCGACTCCCTACTTACTCTGGGCTCAGTTTTTATTTATTATTTATATTACTAGAAAATGTCTTTAATCAAAGAGGAGCTCATAATGAAGATGAATGATACAAAAATATTGCATCTGTGAGTCCATACAGACACAAATACGCAAAAAGACTTAGGGACCTTAGTTGAGTCCCTATTTGGGACTGTTTCACAACCGACGCCAGAGAACCTCTAACGCTCGCTGGTTCCCTGCGTGAACACCACTACCTAACGAACAAGCAGGGAACCAGCGAGCCTTTAATGCAGTACTCTGATCACGTATTTTCTCGCGAGACTTGAAAGCGGAAGTTGAAGTCGTGTTGCACAGTTTCTTGAGCTTGTCTAAAATTTTCTTCGATTTCTTCTAACTGAGTGCCTACACATATCTAAGAGACTTTGCATATGTTAAATACCAATTTTTCAGCACTATGCGTGTAGATATTTGATTGTTGAGTCGAAGAATAACCCATTTTTTGTCAACAGATGGTCGTCTTGGACTTGGAATCGTGAGACGTGGATTTTGTGAAAGTAAACGCTGTCGGGCCAAGTGCCAGTGGCAGACGTTAGAGGTTTAGGCGTAACGTCGGCCCTCTTTGAGGAGTTTGCACACCTGTAGCTACTTTAAAACTTTCAGTGAATCAAAATGGTTTTAGCTGACCTTGGAAGGAAGATCACCACGGCTTTGAGGTCGTTGGGAAATGCGACGATCATCAATGAAGATGTAAGTGAGCTGTTGTAGCAGTGGTAACCAACTATAGCCTCTCGAATGACCATATGTGTCATAATGGCACCTTGCCAGTCCGTACTAATTGCCAATAAATCTGGTCTGGATTTAGTCAGCCATTTGTGCATGACTTAGCCTTGGTACAAAGTTATATACTAAACAACTTTGCACCAAGTGACCAATATGGATAAAAAGTGGACAAATAAAATCTGGCACAAAATTAGTGTCATTAAATACTACACTCTTCCTTAAGTAAACTAAATTATTTACGGGTGTTGGAAAATTGGCGTTCTACCATTATTCTGCTGCTAAAGTTGTGGAGCGATGTTATGCGTCAGCTTTCGGCCGTTTGGGTACATGTCACACAAACTACTGGAACTGGTTTCATTTCGTGACAGGTTTTTAATATTTCAATACCAGTGAACCAAATTTCAGAACAAATTTTGTACACCAAGACCAAGCAAAACCATTTCCTAAACTGAACTCCTGACCTAATTCTAACCATGTTCCACTGAAAAAGTTAGAGGAATTACATTTGATCATTTGAAGCAGTTAAATGGTTAAAAGAGCATTAGGTTTCACTTAAGGTGAATTTGACTGGTGAAATACAGGATTGTTTTGCTGACCGTTAAGTACTGTATTTGTTAAGATTCAATTGTGAAACCCAAACATTGTGGTACACAGAGCATAATGAATGTTTTTGAACATGCAATTTTGTTAAGTTGGGCATGAAAGTTTAACAGAATGACACCCAGAGTGTTGTATATGTGCAAGAGTGTGTTTCTGGAGCTGAAATTGTCAGTGAGGTGTGCATTCACTCTATAAGGTATTGATGCTTCAGAGGAGCAACTAAATAACAGTGTTTTCTAGTTTTGATTCACCTCGTAAGTGTTGTTTGAAATTTTGTGGAGAAAATGCAGATAATAATTTTGTTGTTTTTCTAAGTTTTCAAAAATAATTTGGAAATGCTCTATAAAATCATGTGGTTTTTCGAAAAATGAATGTTAGTCTAAAGCTAGTCTAAAGGCATTAAAAATTAAATCAGCTTTTGTTTTCCCATGACCTTGTAGTGCAGTTTTATGGACTTGGTGAAGTCAGCTAGCTGCATGTACATGTAAGTTGTTTAAGTTTTTCTAGAAATACCATTGTTCAATACGTGATATTTTGCAGGTCCTGAATGCAATGCTAAAAGACATCTGTTCTGCTTTGCTTGAAGCTGATGTTAATATTAAACTCGTTAAGAAACTAAGAGAAAATGTCAGGTAAGTAATTCTTCTCAGTTTTCTAAATAGAACCTACCTTATACTGTTGTCTGGCCAGTCATTATTGCAGTCACTGTACACAAAGCAAGACTACATGTGCACTTCCTGGGCTTACAACTTGTGTGACTTATTTTGGGGCGGAAATACATTGCAATGATTGGTCTTGATTGTCTGTTTGTCAGAAGAAATAATTCATTACATGGTATTTCACTTTTTTGTGGTCATATCCTATGGTGTTGCTCACTGGTGTCATTTTAGCATGTTGAGGTGCCTCAAACTTGTTTTGTTTCAGTTTCAAAATTGCAACTTTGGCTTCTGAAGGTCATAACAGGCACTGTGTCGACTGAAAATTCTAAATCAGATTTAATTTGGATAACTTGCAATGTGGCAACCATTTTCTATCCTCATACTCCTTCGCAAAACATGTTGCTATTTTAAATGAACTAATGTTTTAGCCTTGTTCGCATTTTCGTTTCAAATGAAGGGCCTTTTCTTAATAGGGCAGAAATTAATTGTAAAAGTTGCCTTTTACAGATCAGTCATTGACTTTGATGAGATGGCCGCTGGTTTGAACAAACGTCGTATGATTCAGTCAGCTGTCTTCAAGGAACTCGTCAAACTAATTGACCCGGGTGTGAAAACATGGACACCGACAAAGGGAAAAAACAATGTTATTATGTTTGTTGGCCTTCAGGGAAGTGGGAAAACAACCACGTGTACAAAGGTAAGCTTGAAAAAATGCATTCTTTGTGACTTATGTAAAAGACATAGAAGCATTAAGGATTTTTTGTATTTGTAAAAAATTGCCTTTATTTTAAATAAAATGCAATGCTGAAAACATTGAATGATAGAATTGTGCTTTTAGAAATACCTTTATTGTAAATTGTAGTGTGCAAGGTCACTAATTCCACTACATTATTTTAAAACTGCACTGCGATCATACTTACATCTGAAATGGGAATTCTTGGAGTGTGCTAATTAAGCTTGTTTTATTGAACTTAAAAATTCCATTGCCATGATGGTATCGTTTTCTTCATTTAGTTAAAATTGAAATACAGCCTGCAACTGAATTGAGGTTGCCATATTTTGTAAGGGGTCATCAGCCCTTTGATTTTCTGAAACGTTTTCTGTCTAGTAAATGTGTTGGATGTTTCTCGTGGTTACGGAAACTTAGTCCTATCATGGTAAGGACAATTTGGAAACCAATTTTGTAAGGGTAGGTAAATTTGTTTTGGTATTGTTATTTGGATTAAATAGTGGAAAGAAATTTGATGTGCTTGTAAAACGGTTGTGTGGTCATGAACTTGTGCAGAATTTGAATTCTGTTTGAAATTGTAGGATGATCTATGAAATGAAATTAGTTTATGGCCTGATCAAAATTGTTCCTTGTGATTTCAGCTTGCTTATTACTACCAGAAGAAAAACTGGAAGACATGTCTTGTCTGTGCTGATACATTCAGAGCTGGTGCATTTGACCAGCTTAAGCAGAATGCAACAAAGGCCAGAATTCCATTCTATGGCAGGTAGTGTCAGTCATTGTTGCTTTTTGTTAGAAAAGGCATGGTCATATGTTTGCAACCCACAAAGTGTGCACTGTTACACAAAATATTTAAGTGAAATCCACAAGAGCGCCTCCAATTGGTCATTCTGATTCTTTATGAGGGAAGATTTCAAGTCTTCAAGCTTCTTTCAAGAATAGAGAGATTTCTCCTTGTGTCTTCTGTTGTTTAAAATCTGAAGGCTAGAATGTTCATATTTTCTCTTCAATAATTCAAGGTTGTGGTCAGTTAGTACTTTCTACCTGTGATATTCTTGTCTTGCAGACTGATGAATGTTTATTAGTTGTTGTGTTTTACATTATTTGTATGTACAGACCTTTATTTGCATATTTATTTTAGTGATATTATTGTTATTATTACTATTATTATCATAACAATGGACAACGTATTGTCAGACAGTGATAGATTCCTTCTAAGTCTTTTTTGTCTCTGTGCCAGTAAGTATGCTTCAGTTCATTAAAAATGTTAGAATTGATTAAAAATACAACTCTGTGTTACTTCTGTCTCGTAGTTACACTGAGGTGGACCCTGTTATCATTGCCCAAGAAGGCGTGGATAAATTTAAGGAAGAGAACTTTGAAATCATCATCGTTGACACCAGTGGGCGTCACAAACAGGAGGATGCGCTGTTTGAGGAAATGTTGCAAGTTGCCAATGTCACGGTAAATCTTCACGTTTTGTCTGCTGTATCCAGATATGTCATTCAGTGCCTAATACTTGCTATGAAATGAGGAATAATGGAAAAGTGGGACTTTGATGTACTTGACAATTGTGGACAGTGGTATTTTTTCAGTCCTTGATATTTGGGGAACAATTGCTTGCTTTTGTTGGTTGCCTTTACTCTTTTTTGCGCTTATTACTGTGGTCTGTTATCAATTCCGTGTTGTTTTTCCATGCATTTTGCTTTTAAATATTTTATCATGTATGATGGCCTTGTTTAGTATGTGACAATAACGAGCCAGATATTTTAATTGTGACAGTTTAGGATCCTGCTCTGCACTTATAGTTGATATCCCTTTGTTTCCAGAGTCCAGACAACATTATATTTGTGATGGATGCCTCCATTGGACAGGCTTGTGAGAGCCAAGCGAGAGCATTCAAGGAGAAAGTGGACATCGCTTCAGTCATCATCACCAAGTTGGATGGACATGCCAAGGGAGGAGGGGCCCTTAGTGCGTAAGTAGACCAGTTACCACCCTATACAAATTAGAAGAAAGATTGCTCCCTAAACTTGTGGTTTCTGAATGTGTTTTGGTTTCTGCATCAGTCGCCTGATTAATTTCAGGCTATCTTTGCTGAAAAGTGCAGCTGTTTTTTGCCTTTTGCTAGAAGATTAGCGCTCTGAACAAAGATTTGCTTTTGCGTTATCGATTTCTGTTTGACTTAGTCTGATGTGATTTTAAATGCACTTCAGTTCTTTTCATCCGTAGTTGTGATCTTAATGTGTTTCTTCTAATGTTTTAGAGTTGCTGCTACCCGCAGTCCAATCATCTTCATTGGTACCGGTGAACACATAGATGACTTTGAACCTTTTAAAGTGCAACCATTTGTCAGCAAATTATTAGGTAGGTGAGAGTTTTCATAGTGCCTGCACTTGACTGACTTCACCAGTTCCACCGGATAAACTGACGAAGACATGTGACCAGAAGTGGTCATCAAGAACCATTCAGATGTATCCGGTTGACATGCCGGAACCGCCAAAGTCGGTTAAATGCAGCCATTGTGTATAGATGCACAGTCACAAAGGGAAGCTATGTTTTGTGTGATTGTATCAGTTACACTGAATGAAGTAAAATACCATGCTCATATGTGGAATTTTTGTGAGAAGGCTTGTACAGGGCTTGGAATTTTCTTTTTTTAAGAGGATTTCCTCTTTTTTGGTTTTGATTTCCTCGTTTTTGATTTCCAGTTTCCTCTTTCGTCGTTTTTTATCACGATGTTGACTTTATTCATGCAAAAGCATTTATTTCACAACACAAAAAATATTTCTATCACACAAGCCCATTTGTGGTACGATATATCACCTGGAAAATTTTCTTCTTTTTTGTTAGTGGTCATTCCAAGCCCAGCTTGTAAGATGTCTGATCTGAAGCCTGGTCAGCGGTTTAAAAGGAGTGTTCACATGACTCTCCTGTCATCTATGTTAGAGTTATTAGCATAACATTTCGGGCAAAATGCTGATATTCTGGCCAGTCATGTACAATCACCATGGGCAAATTGAACTAAAGCTACAGTCATGTCATAGGCTTATCAGGATCTGATTTGGAGGCGGGTGCATGTTCACGTATAAACTTGTTTCCGACTGCAAATCAGCCGTCCGGTCTGCGTTCTAATCTGGGGGTAAGCTAAGGTCAAGAGCTACCAGTTGCAATTTCTTAAAAGATGTATTTTTTAAATGAAATGATGAGAGCTTTCTTGGACTGGTCCTCGTGTTGCCGTGATCTCGTACATTTTTGGTGTTTGCTGATATGACACAGTTGTCAAATATTTAAGACATTGTCGTATGAGTAGGTCTAGAGAATTGTTAACCAGTAAAAATGTTTTAATTTTAAAACTGAGATGTTTATCTGTTATATCTGAAGTAAGAACTGAAAAATATTCAGTAGTTGATATTACAAAAAGCTGTAGCATAATTATTTTCACTGCAAACTAAGTACTGTGCTCTTGCTGCTTGGTTCTAGGTATGGGAGATATCGCTGGTCTCATCGACAAAGTCAATGAACTGAAATTAGATGATAATGAAGAACTGATGAAAAAACTCAAGCATGGTAAGTTGCCAGCTAATAGAAATCAGTGTGCAGTAAATGCATACCTTGTGTCAAAAATCATCCTTTCAGTTAGACCACTTAATGTTATGAAATCAGTTTCGTCTTGTTTCTTAGTTGATTTTTAGGCTATGAAGTACTGACAGGTCGATGTTGCTTCAGGCCAATCCCATTTTGATAGCAGGTTAGTTTCAGTTGTCGAAGCTGCTTGGCCATCAAGGGTATTTCAGGCAATTTTTTGTGGACAACTACAACAATTCAAAAAGGATGTAATGATGTTGCTTTGGAAGATCACATGTCGGGATGAATGTTGGTCTGTAACATTTATAACCAGATCTATCGTTTTTCACTTAATGTGTTGACAAATGGACATTTCTTATAACTAATTCAATTCATGAATTAGTACAGGTTGCTTGTGTGTGAATTTGCTGTATTCTTTTTCTTACAGTAGTGGCTACTAAACCATTCACATTCAGGTGCTTTCTCATATAATTGTATAGAGGCAGAATAAGTTATGTGACTGTTTGTCTTATTTTTCAGGCCAGTTTACATTACGAGACATGTACGAGCAGTTTCAAAATATCATGAAAATGGGTCCATTTGGTCAGATTATGGTAACTATTAAATTCTCCATTTTCTATTCAAACTCTAATGTACCTATAAACTTATCTGTACAGTCACGATATCGACACTTGAAGCAGGTGCTCCCACTTTAAAATCGATGTTCAAACGTCTTGTTGCATTTTAGTCATAATTGAGCACATCATTTGAAAGTTCAACCACCCAGCGTCTGACATATTTGACTTAGTTTTGATTTTAAATAATTTTAGTCTGAATGTGTTAAGATAAAAATGAATTTGGTGCCTTCGGTTACAGAGATGAATGGTCACTCGGTGGAAATCCAAGCATTTTTTTCTACCGATTTTGATTCAAACGACAATTAAGAATGCAATGATGTTGGTTTTGAAGGGCAGACATACCTGTAAAGAATATTGCATTTGCCACCAGCTTTAAACATGTTCAATAATTGAGTTTCATTACCTGAATTTCTTGTGCGTGTGTAATTCATTATGTATTTGACATTCTCTCTCAGAACATGATCCCAGGCTTTAGCAGCGATTTTATGACCAAGGGCAATGAACAGGAGTCCACATCAAGGTTAAAACGTCTCATGACTATAATGGACAGCATGAATGATACAGGTAACTTGATGTTTTAACTAGGCATGCCCAATCACTGTTACAAGTATTTATCTTGCCAAGGCAAGAATACTTCTTGTTCACTGAACTGATGCATATAGCAATTTGAACAGTAGTTGGGTGTTACAGTGCTATTGCTGTAGACTAACTTGTTGCAGAATTATTTATAATATTTATGACAAATGTCTCACCAATATTCTACGAAACTGGCTTCATTGGTAGCTTGCAGTATTACTGACAGTTCATTGGATGTTATGAGCCTGTTAGTGTGTTATGCTTCAGGGGACATCTGGATTTTACCATTATTGAAATTTACTGTTACATCTACTGCAGGGTTCGTGTATTGTTTACTGTTACTTAGCGACCTGTGATTGATAGATCACCAACCTTTCAGAGCTAGACAGTCATGAGGGGGCTAAGCTGTTCATGCGCCAGCCTGGTCGGGCGATACGCGTAGCACGCGGTGCGGGCGTGTCTGTCCGGGAAGTCAACGAGCTCATGACACAGTACACCAAGTTTGCTCAGATGGTGAAGAAGATGGGTGGAATAAAGGGACTGTTTAAAGGTAATACACCTTTGTCTGTGAGGTAATATGCCAATGAAACTGGTGTAGGACCAAGTATTTGGTTGACACACGTGTAGTCACTGTTAATGTGCTAATCCCACGATGCACCATATTTACGAACAATGCTGCAGATGTGTCGATTAATTTAGTCGATTTTATAAACTGCCAATCTATTTTCTGACTCTTATGATACAGAATGTCAAAATCCTTCTTGTCCTAATCTTCGGGGAAATTCAATTTCAGGTTGAATTTCGATGTCCCAAATTTTAGAGACTGCCCCAATGGTATGGTAGTTCTAGTCTGCCCACCCGGCTCTTCAGATACTCATATCAAATCTCTTAGTCCACTGGGATCGGAGTTATGTTAGTATGTAATTTCATTTTAAAATTATAATAGTTATGTCTTGGGACCGATTCAAGTGTACGTTCTCTGTAAAGCGCGACAGGATTATTCTATTTTACTTCGTACAGGTGGCGAGATGGGCAAGAACGTGAACCCTACACAGATGGCACGGCTCAACCAACAGATGGCGAAAGTGATGGACCCAAGGGTGTTACACCAGATGGGTGAGTGTGTCAGAACCCTCAAGGCTTGGGTGTATTGACTTAAGTGTACACTAGTTTCCTGTGGGATAATGTTGATGTAATATTTCATCAACATACCTATCAATTAAAGAATGCAAAGGGGAATTGTTTTTCCTCACGGCTAAATTTGCTTTAAAATAAGTTAATCACCAGCTTTTCACTAACCTAACTGGGCGACACTGATGGACTTTTTAGAGTGGCCTATTAATAATTACTTTCAGACAATAGAATTGTGCCATTGTGTTTCAGGTGGCATGGCAGGTCTACAGAACATGATGAAACAGTTTCAACAAGGAGCGGCAGGCAATCCTGGTCTACAGAATATGTTTGGCGGAAACTAGCGGATGTCAACGCAGACCTGTAGCGGGTTTCAGAGGAATTGAACTTTAGAGACAAGTTGGACCAACTGGCGGAGAAACCCTTCCTTTGATCCTTCCATATCTTGGACTGGGACCTTTCTATTTTTAGATGGAAGAGGGAATGTTATTATGTCACCTTGCAGTTACCATCAGCCTACAAAGTCGGTTCCCCGTAAAACCGTAATCTTTGGTGATGGGTACAGTTGTGCAAACGAAGCGATGGAACTGTATGTTGTTCTTTATGTATTGATCAACAGTATTTCAGTTATGTTAAGTACATATTTAAACAATGCCATTTGCTATCTTCACTTCACCGGCTTTTGAAATCATTAAACCAGCCATCTTTAACTCACTGAGACTTGTTTTTATCTTCCTGTAGGACAATGCATAATATCCTGCAATTTTTGGAAGCTTGAAGTAACACTATCATTTGACAGTCATTTTCATGAATTTTTGTTAAACATTACTAGTTTATCATATGTTATGACACAATATGGGCAGCACAGCAAACAACTCGACCAGTGGTTATTATGGTAATAAATTCAGCCTGAGAAACAATGTGTTGGATAGCTGAACTTCATTTTGTTAAATTTCTCTTGCAAAAAAATCCATTTTTAATAGCATGGTTTGTACCCTTTACCACAGTCACAAAACATTTCATGAAATTTGATCATTCGCAGGAAGTTTTTAAAATTTAAAGAATGTCAGTTTTAGCAATTACTTTAATACCTAAATTGAAGATGTTTACCACTATGAATGATATAAAACATGACTGCACAGCATGTTTACTTGTATAATGCTCTCTTGTTCAAACACTCCAACCCCAATGGACAAACGTGGAACAAATCTCCATTGGCACAAAATACACCACTTAAGATTATCAGATATGTAAAAATATCAAACAAGCATTTTGACCTCAGTCCATAAAACCTACGTCGTACACTTTATCAACGTGATCAGAAACAGTTGCAGTAACAATTTGATCAGGCACACAATGAAAGTATTCCTATTGTACAATATTTACCAAAAATGTTTCAGAAGACAACTTGCAATACAAAAGCACATACAAACAACATTACAATGGCATTAGGGGGCAAAATCATGATGTATTGTCTTTTATTATTCATTTCATGACCACTGATAACTCAGTCCTCTGATTGCTAATAGCTAAAAACAACAAGATGCCTGCCATTATGAGGTAATGTGAATTGAAGTAAAGTTGACAACATGTTTTCCCCAAATCAGCCATGCACCTGTGTGCAAAAATACCAACAGAGTCAATACAATTTAATTAGTTACAAAAGTACAAAAACATTTAAAGTTACATAGTTCATTAGAAGAAGACAAACTAAACCCATTCTTGAGGAGAGAAACTTGGCAAAAGTTGACAAGGGAATATGGCAAGTTGACGACGGATGGTTAGAATAAAAGACTACTGACGATGATGATGTCTACAGTGCCATATCTCAAAGAGGAATTTGCTTCCTAATCGCTAAAATCTGATGATTTGGACATCAAATTGCCACTGATATAAACGAATCATTGACCAGTATCCATGCAGTACCTACCATAACGTGGTGCTCGGGAATAACATTCGAGACATTACCATAAAAGTCGCCCACTTGCAGCATACCTTATCTCCAGACTTACAAATTATTCATGAAAAGTATACAACTAGAGCTTAGTTACGTTATAACGGCATTACTGTTTAGTTCCTGCTTTACCTTGACACTGTTAGGAGCACGCATATATCCTTGTTAACGGTCTAGGAATCACAAAGCAATACTAGGAGAAACTGATTATGAAGGTGGTGACATCAATGAGAATGAAGAAGAAGACTACCACAGTGGCCACAATTTGAATTGTAAACTTTCTGGTTGTCAGTCCACGATTCTCACCCCTAGATGCCTCTGTGGTCTAGTGGTGAGTGAGCTGGACTGACAACCGAAAAGTCTAAGGTTTTGGCAATAAGATGCTACCAACTGTGATTTTGTAACTAAAATTTGTTATTACATCCTAACAGCTCTTTTAAAATTTCAAATTTTATACAGATCAACATACTTCAGAAGCACGAACCGAAAACATAAACATGTTGTACATATGAGAACAGGAACATGCCACTGAAATTCAAATATACTATGAAACTTGGTTAAGCACAGTCACTTGTGTCCAAAATGTAGAACGAACTGTACAAAATTAACATTCGGGTAGACATACAATGGACAAAAAACCATGACTGTCACAACAGCTTAGTGACAAAAAGGGGCTTGCTGAAGACAACAGTGAAACCAAAGACAATTATTCAAGTACGCCTATACATAAACCTTATGTATAGTAAGATTATGCTTCCAAAAAAAACAATATCAACCACATTTCAATATCTCATAACACCTACTTTCGGCAGGGCATCCTGACAGGACATCATGGACAACTCAAACAAGACATCAGCTTAGTCTTGTGAGCATGGAACATAAATTGAAAGCTAACCCTTAAAAAGGTCAAACTGTTTGTCTGTAGAAAATAATAACATAGGAACTGTTGCGGTGGGCATCAAGCACCATCTTAACGCTGGGAATAATCTTAAAGGAAGTTACAATAAATCACATAGTCAGCAGAGACTTGTTCACTTCATGAGCACCTTGTAACTTTCACAGTGAGGGTCATGACCTCTTCAGGATCTCTTGAGCACCTTGCAACTTTCACAGTGAGTGTCATGACCTCTTCAGGATCTCTTGAGCACCCTGGTATATCCGCTGCAGAACTTTTAACCGTGGCCACGAATGCTAAAATGACAAAGAGATTGTAATTATACTTTTTGATATGTCACAAATCTTGACATACGTCTTTTACTGGATTCATCTGACAAAGCAAACAAATACGACTTCAACATTTCTAAATAATTATGAAATTATGAAAAACAAGACTGTAAGAAGCCTAGGTGACCACCAGAATTTTCAGAGAATTTGTCGAAATTCACACATCACCATTTATTTCAAGACAGGGTAAAATTTTTTTTTAAGTATTACCATTAATTGTTACTGAAGGAATCTGGCAGTCAGGAAATTGTATTTGCAGGTAGCGAAAAAGTGCAAAATTTGGACTGACGCGCATGAACCAAAGATTGCTGATAGCATAATTTAATGTCTGAGAGGCGGGTATGAGATGGCCAACTTTAAAGTAAGGTAAATAACACCTATAGGCTCCGTTCCAACCACTGTATAACACCAGCAAAAAATGAAGTGTTGAATAGCATTATTTAACAATCTAATTTTTGTGCCACTTGACACGAGCTATTGTGCGAAGCAGGATGTCTCAAGGCAGTACACATATTACCAAATGTGCGCTCAACATAGCCACAAGTTTTACTAATCAATATCCACCAAGAAGTGTGGAGAAATGAGCAAAGTATTGACTTACTGTAAATAAAGGCACTATGGAGTAGCCTTCTTTCTTCTTCAACAGTATCGCCAAATAAAATATGACACTTTGCTGTAAATAAAGTCATATTTTATTCCAGTCCGTGAATTCTACCAATTTGAAAACAACCCACTAAGGACACTTGTTGAACACAACAGACATGCAGCTCAGTAAAGCCAATAGGTAAACAGTAGTCATATACAATAAGACGGAACATAGCAATCAAGAATGACAGTTGCTTTATCAAAAGTCCTAACTTCGTTATTTGCATATAGTTTTTATGGTGAGTATTGGGGTGGGGTCTGATAATCGGTTGGGGGCTGATAATTTCTAAAGTAGAATAACATCAACTAAAGTGGAAAGCAACCCTTTTTGAAGTTACCTTGAGTAAAAATACAGATCTGTGAATATCCTGGAAAGAAATTTTCCCTTGATGAGGAATAATAAAAAGTGAAGTTAATGGCCCAACAGAAAGCCTGCATCTTGGTTCTGCATTGTTTCACTTCTGCTGAAAAAAACACAGTGTTCAACGTTGGACATCCCGTTTGCTCCATGGAAGTGAATACAGACTGAAGGTGCAAGCCTTCCGTTGGGCTATTCATGTCACATTCCATTATTGTTTAGATAGTAAGTCCATGTCAAGGGTACAGGGTACAGGGTACAGGGTACAGGGTACAGGGTACAGGGTACAGGGTACAGGGTACAGTAATCAACATGGAAAAATAAATGCATCTCCGAGATAACCAGGGATCTGCATTTTTACTTAGTGAACGTAACATCAAAAACGGCTGCGTTCCCCCTTAAAACAACCAGTCGAGGTGTCATTAAAACACTCTTTTCCCAAGAACAAGAACACTACTAGCGAGGACTTTTATTTACATACCATGGTGATACCTTCATTTATGACGAGATCCTTGATGAGCGACATGTCGTAGAATTGAACAAGTCTTCTCCCAGACATGAAAGTTGTGGTCACTTGGATACCCAGAGATGATATGACTAACAGAGACTCTACAATAACAACTCGCTGATGAAACTGTGGTAATGATACGGTGTTATAAGCCAGTGTTCAGTCCGCTATGATTCACACCACTTACCATTATGAAATTGGTCTCAACTTGTTTCTCAGAGGTGGTATTTTGAGCTTGGAAAGAGCTGACAGTTTGTTCTTAATATTGCTCCAGATCAGACTCAATAAGTAGGCTTGTCAGTTGTCATGGCAAATAATTTTGTGTGCTGAGCATTGTCTCAAGCAATAACCTATAGCTTGTTTCCAAGCTCAGAAATCACTTTTTATCTTCATCTTTACAAGCAACAAACCAAGAGTTTTAAAGTGGAACTAGTTACTGTCTTTAACAGAATGTGGGTTTATACCAAATTTGACACAATAACCAATAATAACTGAATGCATTCACTTCCTCATTGCACTAACTGATATCTGGTGAAGACATACAGTTTCCATACTGGCAACTAAATGGAGAGAAATTTCTACAAGGGGAAAGGCATGAGTGTCAAGTGTTCAAATTTGCTAAAAAATCACACGCTTCAAGTTTCCATAAGAAGCGTGACTTCAGGCTTATTCATGCAACTAGTTTTTGAATATTTTTCCTGGAATTTTTTGCAAAATTTTAATTCAAGGGAACACAGCAATAATTCAGGCAATGTTTGTGTTCATTCATGCAATAATAAACTTTCAAGATTCTGCAAACATTTCTGCAAAAAATCATTGCAAGAACAGGTCATTGCGTGTGAAGTGTGAGTACTGACATCCATCTAATAAAATGTAGCCATGAGATGCAAGTTTTTCTGATTGTAATAACCGGAAAATCTCGAGAACATAAAATAGCAAGTTTGTGGCACAGTACAATTATACCACTGTCAAAAAAGGAATTAGAACTCATGTACAATATGCAAAACAACACATAAATTTTTGGCGATGTCCAGGTGGTGCAAACGATTACATGGCCATGCCTTGAAATTCCCGCTACGATCCCTAAACCCCAGTCCCAGACCAGCAAATGCCAAACCTGCAATATGAATTCCATTCCGCTCTATGCCAGCTAGAATTTAAGCGTAGCGGCAATAAAATAGTTTCCATACCGTTACGCACCCACGCTGTGGGATGAGTATCCCAATTTCACTGATCGGCTAGGTGGAATACAGCCGTGTTGCTTTTAGTTTGACAGTGATAGCAAGGGGAGAAAGTTGGCAAACCAATGTTTACATAGTCCAGCTCTCTCAATGTCTGTGTTCATCTGATAAGCTCACGGAATCCAGCAATTATGTTGTAAACAGTGCGTCTGATCCTACACGATATTCAAAAGTACTATTTCCAAACGACATTCAACAAATGTGTTTTGTACGAAATACTATCACTAAAAAAACTTCGAACGGATAAAAATGGTAGAATTTCAGTGAAATTAGACTTAATGTTTACCTGCTGATTTCTTTGTGTGACTGCTCTGAGCCGCTTGCTACTCATTGTGAACCAACACAATAGGCTTGTTTGTCAAGTTTAATCGAACGTCATGCTAAATCAGATGATGTTGGAAATGTCTTGGTTTAACAGTCCAGGGGAATGGTAGGTAACACCCTATTCATACTTATTCCAAGACATAAAAGAATACACCCACTGGGCAGGCAATCAAGTTTACTTAGAACTGCGCAAAAGAAATGAGTCTCATCAAAAAGAGTAGATAGTTAAAACTCAGCATACCTCTTTTGACTTTGAAATGGACTTTAAGTACGATGCCTACGAGGGAGACCAGGATAAGACACATCAGGATTGTGGTGCTCTGAAAAGAATTTCAAATTTTCTTCAAGCAGTCCCTCGTTCAGTTCACAAAATCGTAAACTGGCCATTTTTATCACTCCACACGACAGGTGGCGTTGGAAGGAATTAAAGACATCGGCAGATTCCTAAGGTGTCCTGCTATGTACAAAATGTATTTATAACATGACTTTGATGTTTTAGTCAGTGTGAGGGTTGGATAATTCCTTGAAAACCTCCAGCTAAAACGGTAGTCCGAGACTGTCTACAGGTCACCAGGACAATGTTGTATTCCTAGATTCACTAGTAAGTACTCACCAGTTAAAACACAGCTACTCAAGCTAGACTATAAGTAAAACCCAAAGCGCTCATCCCAGACGGCCTAATTGCATGCTGAAAGACTGCCAGCAGCCTTCCACCAGCAGTATAAATAAAAGAAACATCCAGGGAACCATAAAAGTGACAAATCACAAGACACCACAGGGCCCGGTCTCTAATCTTTGTACTCGAAACGAACTCGAAACTATTTTTGGCAATTTCTCTGCTCCTTTTGTGCGAACTTAAGATAATTGGTTATCAGACTGTGCTCGAATACATTATAGTTTATGCATAGGAGTTTCTAGTTCAAGTTTGCCCTTGAAGACCCTTATATTCGTGCTACAAACTCGAGTAAAAACTCGAAATTTCGAGTTCAAACTCGAACTTATTGCTTTAATATTGGGTTTACAAACTGTGAACTAAGGGCANCAGTTGGGCAAAATGGAGCACTTCGTAATCGTAATTCCAGAAACTAAAGAGCACGGAAATTTTCTTGAAACATTCAAGGCACTGTGATCAATTTCATCCACTTTAATTGCGCAGATATTCACAACCAATATAAATTCTATACTTGTGCGTCATCAAGTTTAAAGGAAACTCCGCCAATATATAAGAAAGAGACTGAAATTCTTTACGTTATAACGGTTATTTGAAGTAGCCATCAAATTTCCACTTCTCGCAAGATTTGGGCCAATCACATGAAGGTGCTGAAGATGGTGCTCGACTCCAGTACGGTACACTTTTATAACTCATTACATGGCGTCCATTGAAAACCACACCCCCCTCTAATTATTTTATTTTTTACAGATTTATAGAGAGCAATAGAAAATCAATAAGTTTTCAATGTTTTAAATATATTTTTCGTCATTAATTTAATTACTTTAGGCTAATTCTGTTTTAATTATTTTTAATCAAAATGTAACGTTACGTGGTCCTAAATCCTAAAAAGTTACTAGCGCACTTGAACTGTTGTTACAAAATTAACTCAAAATGTAGTGCTATATGACATTATTTTTGTACAAATTTAGAGCAAAGAATTGAAATAATGTTATTTATCTGTAAATTAAATAAGATATGGTTCAGTTTGCGAGTAAGTTTTCCCCCGGAAGTGATCAAACATAAGCGACATTTTTCTTTTGGAGCCTCAGGTAAACATTTTCCTGCAAAATGGCGAAGTCAGAGTGGGTATTCGATCAGCTCCTATGTTTCTTAGGAGATCCATTTTTTCAGGCACCTGTCAATACCTTCATGGACGCTAATTGTCTCAGTAAGTATTGTATATTTATCTGCCCAAATTCAGCTTGTTTGATTTCACTGGTAAGCAACTGGTAAGAAAAACAAAAGCGCCTTTAGCAGGGCTTTAGAAAGTTTAGTTTAGTCGAGCGACAATTCCGAATTCGACTGTTCTCCAGTCACATCTCAGTCGCATTCAGAATCAATAACTGTGATTCACAATTTTTGGTGCTTGATTACAAATGTTGTGCAAAATCGCTGGAGTTGTTTGGCAAACTGCAAACAAGAGAAAAAATTAGCATTCATGGTTTGTTGGACTCTTACTAAGCAATGCTTCTCCACTGGCCGTAGAGACGGTTAAGCGGCGGTCCTATAGGAGCTTCATATGCCATAAGCTTTTCGGCAATTATGCCTCACACTGAGTAAAACACCAAATTCAGACTGTTATAAGTACCTTTTGCGCAGAGTGCCACCTTAGGAGGCCGTCAGTGTCTTAAATTCCTTCCTCGAAAAAATGCTCCAATAATCAAACTTTTTTCGAGCAGTACTTTTTACACTGTGCGCACTCCTATTTTTACCAATCTCAAAAATGCTGTTAGAATTTTCAATATAAAGGCCTAGTTTTTGCGCATTGTAACAAAGACGGATACGACTGCTATTTTTTGCAAAAATGCCTTGCGTTTTGCGAGTTGATTTGTCATAGAAACCAAACTAAAAGACTAATCCAAAATTCCTAACAGTGTTTTTGTGGCAACTGGTAAAGTTTTCATTTAAAAAAGGTTTCATTAAAATCGACCGTGGTGTTATTTTGGTATGAATATACCTTTCTTAATTTTTGTAAAGAATAGAAGTCGTATTTGTTTTTGTTACTTTACGCCAAAATTAGGCTCTAATAATGATAAAAAATCCTAACATTGTTTTTGAGAATTGATGAATAAATATTAAGTTTGGAAAGTTTCAGCGAAATCCGCTGAGCCGTTTTTGAGAACTTGTGTTCCTAAGTTTGAATAAAGTCGATTTACCGAAGCCAAGAAAAAGCCGATTAAACTAGGGCGAGTAGAAATCTCTAAATCTTTGAATAATTATTTGGCAAAAACTTTTTTTTCGTCAATATAGCCTATACATCATGCCTTAACCATGTTTGCTATTTCAACATTCAGTAGCAATGTCAACTGAATTTGCTGTGCATAATTAACTTAATTATCATTAAAACTTACCTTCCCCAGCCACGAAATGAGATCAACTGTTACTGTTGTTTGACCTACTTTTAGGTTGATACGAAACCAAGTAAGAAATGGATAACAGAAATCGAGTCGGTGGTTAAACCATGTTGTTAACATGAGATCGAAAAAGCGAAATGTCCATTTTTTTATTGAATTAAGGAATTTGGGTGATTTATCTTTTTTCACAACTTCCTGTGTTCGTGACCAAAGAGGCGTGAGGCAATTTGTAGTTTTCGTTCTCAATGGTCATGCACATGTTGGCGCACAGCTCCCTCAGGATCAAAACTACGTTTTATTGTTGTTTTCCCCGGGCACCGTTCTATCATAAGTACACCTCGATAACTCAATATTTTGGCAGCTCAGTTAATGAAAGGACTGAGGGTACATACGAAGCTTCTTTGTAGCTGGCGGGAGATTAGATTTGAGTGACAGCTCTGTAACCTTTGACCTCGAATAAGTAGTAAACAAATATCCTCACAGTAGTGCTGTTTCAAGGTGGTTCTGCTAATTAAATCTTTTTTTCGCTACATGGTATATATTTTGTATTAGAAGTTCCCTGAGAATGAAGATGAGGTATTTTGCTAGACACGAGTGAAATATTGTATAAACGGACGATTTTTGTGAATAAGGTTTGAGATAACCTTAATTTTCTGTTCACTTCATGGGACAAACATAATCTTGAGTCAATGAGTGTTTTTGTCTACGCAATCAGGCATTGGTGTTGTAGTGATTAATTAGCTAAAAATAAACTTCACTGATTTTGACTTGTATAAAATGCAAGACAGTTCAAGTTGCTTGTAATGTTTTTTTGTTTTCTGATTGTACATAGGCACCAGAGTTGTCAACATCTTTGGGACTAAGGATCCTCACTGAATCTTAATTAACCTGTGTTATTTACAAATGTTCACCATTTTGGAAAGTGTGCTGCAGCAGACAAGCCTTTTGTCACCTTGCTACACACCTAGTCTTGTGTAACCAACAGTCGCCTTGCTACACACCTAGTCATGTGTAACCAGCAGTCTTAGGGTTTAACCATACTAGTAGTGTGACAGTGCTTGACGACCAGTTTCCAGGCTCCCGTTTTCTTTGTCTTAAACCTGGCCTTACATTCATTAGTTTTTAACGGTATTGATTCATACTTGTGCCACTTACTTCCCGCTCCTTACGAACTTAATTTTTCTTGCCTTTAGTAAATTTAGCCATTATCTTTTCTGTTGTCAATCAAACGAGGTGTGCAGTCGGTGAATTCAATTTCATTAATCAATAAATTCTATCATGAAATTGTGGATGGTTGAGTGGCACTAATGGCTATTAAACATTTGATTAATTGTTCAATATTCTTCTGCATTTTCCAGATTTTAATTTGACATGGCCAGGGTATTGTGCTGTTACTTAGTAAAAAAGTTCAGGGTAACTATGTTCGATTGTATTGTAGGTGATTTGGCACAAGTCCTAGCATTAGAGTTGGTAGGTTTTCTTTTTTAGCAAATTTGCTTATCAATGGTTTTCCATTCTAAAACTTCTGATTTCAGTATTTGACCCTCAAGAAGAATTGTCTGAATACAAGACGATACATGAAGGATACAGGAAATTGGTATGTTTTATTGTTCGCTTTCTTTTTTATTCTTATTTTAATGACTAACATCAATCTCCGAGTGTGTTGATTTTATCATTATAATGTAAGTGAAATTTGAACTAATGGCTACTATGTCTCTGCCACTGCATTTTCTACACCGAATGAATGAGTTTTTTAACTACAAAATTTGAACTTAGCAACTCATTTATGGAGTTCAGAAGTAGCTACTTTCTGGAATACCACAGCAGCCTTTCTGATTCTGCGTTATTTGTCAGTCTGTAGTGATTTTTCCACACAGCTGTACACTGCTGCTGTGACAGTCGAGCTATTTTGCATTGATGTTAGGCAAAAGTCGCTTGCAGTGGTTCCGGATTTTTTAGAACCAGTTTTATGCCTGTTATGCAGTGGTGAAAACTGGTTCTCAAAATCTGAGACCACTGTGACAATTACTGAGATTAGTTTGTCGCTTGTCATTCTAATGCCAATTATTTTTTATTTTTGTTCTATTGCTTAATGAGTTACAATGCAGACGTCAACAGGTTTAAAAAGCTTAGTGAGGTCACTGAGGTGTGACTAATCATTTTCCACTTGTCCTGATTCAACTCATAAATGTGTTGACTCCTATGTTTGGAAAACTAGGTAAATCGTGCAATGCGTTTTAATTCTTTCGTAAAAGAATTGAGTTGAATTCGGTGTTTGTTTTAGTTTTTGAAATCTCTAGCACTTTTTTCTTTGTCATAAGAGAACAATGCATCATACATTATCCAATGAGGGTCCAGCTTGTCAATGCCCTCCGACACACCTCTTAGCACTACAGAAATATTTACTTGGAACAACAAACTTGATTTTATTTAAATATTTTGATAATTATATAAAAATGACCAGCACACAACAGCAGTATGTCATCTAGTTCGAAAAGTATATGTAGTATTGTGGCTGTTCAAGCACCCTCTAGTATTTTATGATGGGGCAATGAAATATGTTGTTTGTTTGTCCCTTTCTTAGATATGGTAAATCATTTTGCCCAGCGCATAATCAACTGGGAATTCCTGAAGCCGGTGTATGATTGATCCCTTTCGCATGTCTTCATGTATAGCTCTGAAGAATGACATATTGATTATTTCAATGACACTGTCCAGTCTGCTTATAGCACTTATCTTGTATAGTTGCCTAGTGCTGTTCAAAACACTGGGTGAAATGAATCTCTTGTTAATTAATTACTGCATGAGTGTCCATGTGGAATGCATTCCCACAGTAACTTTTTTGTTTTTCATTCATATGATTGGTGACCCCTAGGACGGATCGCTGCTGCAACCCTCTCGAAATGTACAGTAGATGCTGACATTCTTGGCTGAAATGTGATTAAGTGTCTAGAGGTTGCGGTAATAGTCCCTTGCAGGTGTCCACCATTTTGAGAACCAGTTTTCCACGCTGAATAAGGGGACATCAAACTGGTTCTCAAAATCCAGGATACCCGTAAGTGACAATTGCTGATTTTGGTGGACGATGACAAGAAAGGCAACATTGCAGTATGCCAAGTATTGTAAAAATCTTCACTTACAACCGGTTTCGTTTTTGTCATCAAGATCATTGAAACTAAACATATGTCATTTTTTATTCATATAGGTAAAACTGTCTCTAAATTGTTATCGGATTTTTATGTTCAAAATTAAATAAATCCACCAAATTTCCAAAATTCCTTTGAAAGTTGGTGTAAATATTATTACTAACCTCTAGTAGGACTTGATGTTTTTTAGTTTTGTTTCTTCGTTAAAAAAGAGTGCAGATGGCCTGATGTCATTTGTGGTGCATCAGACGTGTGCAGGCCTTGTGGTTGGGCCCAGTGCACTAAACACCTTAGCTAAAAACACGAGAGCCCCGTTATGGTTCTTCGTGAAGGATATATTCAAGTCTGCTTGTCTCCTTTTAGAAAACAGAAGACTTTCTTATTTGTTTGACAGACGTTTCCAATTGTTTCCATGCGCTATATGTTGTAGGCATGTAACAGTGCCATCCAGTAGGTTGCTCCTTAGCCTGTAAAAAGCTTTTTGTCCATTAGTTCGATTGCAAAAATTTTATGGACATATTTCATGTGATTTTCAAGAAAGGACGGAAATGGGTGATAGTCTTATTGATACGTTCCACGGCATTTGACTACAATGCTGCCATATGCAAACGTGCCACAGTCACAGTCTTTACAGTTACAAGATAAACCTAGGCGGGGGTCACCATTTTCCCGTGTGAATATTTTGCGCATCTATGGTAAAATTTCTTCAATTCTAAACTGAGGAATTTCTGCTAGATTTTATCATCATGCCTTGGCGACTTTTGGTTCGCTGTGTTCACAGTCATTTGAGTCCTCAAATTTTGTTGGTTATTGCTCCCATGCTTGGGTTTTAGGTTACTGCTATACTTGAAGGATTTAGACAAGATTCTGGTCTTAGTCATGAAGAAATAGTAAAGAAGCTTTCGGATATGAATAAAAAACCTGACTTACGAGAGGTTTTCAAGGTAAGCTTTTACAGTGTTTATCGCAGGTTTGCAACGAACAGGAGCAAATACAAGCATTTCAGATGCTTCTTGTTTCAACAACATTTTGACCCTTAGATTATGCTAATTTTGTGCTCACTATATGTAAAGAGAGCTTATTTGTTGTTTCTGTTTTGAGATATCCATTTCCAATTAATACTTTTAGTCACATCAAGGCCATAGATATTTAGTCCTGTTACCCAGTGATTGGCGATTTGATATTGTCCCCTTTGGTGTATCATTTTATAGTAAACGCCAAAAATAATCTGACAGAATGATCTGGAATTCTCTGTCGCATCTAAGCGCAAGTAACTCTCTGTCACCATGGCCGAGTGCAAGTGAAATTTGCTGTCAGAATGACCGGAATTATGAGACACGACTGGTTATTATACATTGTGACTTGGAAACAGAATTTTATTCTGCTATCCTTGACATGCACTGCAATAAAATCCTGATGACAAAGAAATACATCTCCTCTGGCATTCGAAAATGTCCAATTTGGAACTCTTTAGCACAGTTTCTGTGTGCCCTGTGACCTAATTCCAAATCCTGGAGGTCAAGACGAGCAGAGTTAAGAAAGACGAATTGCCATTTCTTCCATTTATGGAAATTTATGACATTGGACTTTTTATATGAATTATTTGAGCATTATAACTTTCAACAAAAGTGATTTAAGGACTTGGTGGTAGGAAAGACTTTAAAGAAACGCTGTGAAATTCCTCTCCTTCAAAATATCCATCCAAGTTACATGAAAGAGCACAGTTGACATTTATTATTTGGACACAAATTACTCTATCACTATCTTACAATCCAGAAAATTTCACCATATCGTTGCTGTATCATAAAATGGGTATTGGTGGACATTTGTGGTCACCAATTCCTGAACAATATTCTTGCACTCTGGCCAAAACCGGGAGCTTTTTAAAAGAATGTCTTTTGTTTATGTCCTAGAAGGCGAAAGCTGGTAGATTTTGTTTATATTTTGCATCTAGGTGCAAGTGAGATATCTCCAAGTTTCACGATGGGTCTGTGTTCTTGTGTCAAAGGTGCTAAATACTCATCAGAAGTGCTGGGATTTGTTTTAACATATGGCACTGTTTATGGTCTTGTTCAGTTTTTGGTCATGTTTTATTCATTGGTCATGTTCACTGCCTTGTTTAGTTTTCTCAGACATTAAATTCTTATCGTCTTTTGTCAGAACGTGTTTGAGCAAGTGCTAGCTGCTGAGAGCTATTCATTATTTCGCCACCTGATGCGTCAGCGAAACCTCGAGTTGCAGCAGCAAGCTATGATGTTGCTTATGAAGCAATATGGACAGTTGCCCGAGTCTCTCATACCCGTAGTTGATGATTCCAACAGTACTAAAGGAGGTGGTGATAAGACTGACCCTGCTGCTCCGGACGGGGGAAAGAACTCTGAGCACCTTGTGCTGGTTGCTGTGTTAAAGTACGGTAATTTAATAGATCTATAAACTGCTCACATCCTCATTTCTGTTTTGTAATCAGATAAAACGAATTTTAAATTGAATTTCAAAATTCAAATGTGTTGTTCTAGAAAAGTAGTATGTTGTTTTGGATCAGTACTTTGACTAAGTGGGTCATATCATTGATAGTCACTTCATTGTATTGTCCAGTGAACCAGATCTGCCTGCAGAGAAGTCGACGGCTGAAGCAAAAAAGGTGGTTGAAGTCATTCAGAAAGAGGCTGTAGCTCTTGAAAATATCAAACAGAAAGAAACAGCTGCTGTCCAACAGGTGATAAGTGGCGTGAGGGTGGCAGACGACAGTAACGGTTGTATGACGGCTTTGGGCAGACTAGTCAACTTGAAATCTGAACTAATTGGTTTGGTTTGTGCACAAGTGGGTCCAGGAAATTACTTCTAATACAGTTGTTTTAAAAACGGACATTTTCTCATCAGAAAATCAACGAAATTGCATAAAAATGCCTCAGGCCAATTTTTTAATCTTGTACTGCAAAAATTCTTCAGTTTGGAACACAGCATGGCTGACAGGTGAAACTTCATTTTCTCAAATTTCTCAACAAAAATAACTTACCAAGAAAATTTAGCTTGCTTCTAGCATGGTTTGTATGACATAGCTATTACCAAACAATATTTGGTAAAATTTTGAGCATTTGCAACAATGTGTTAAGCCTCTGAAAAATAGAAATATTGCAATTCTTGCAATTATTCCTGTCCCAAATTAAAGAATTTTCATCATAATGTTTTTTTTTCTAAGTCCTGCATAATTTTGAAATTTGATGAAACTATAGAACTGTTATGGCATGGAATAGCAATTGTTTGCTTAACTGCATTGACTGTTTATTTTAGGCGATGAAAGACTTGGTCATTGATGACAAGGCGAAAAGTGAGACCAAGCCTCCTCCCGCAGCAGCTAAAGTAAGATTAACAATATTTTGAGTTGCTTCCGATAGATGTTGATGTTATTCAATAAAAGCCAAAAGTATTCTGACAAAATGACCAGGAATTCATGATGCCTGAGCGGAAGGCGAATTAATCGTCAGAGTCATCTTCCAGCCTAACTAAGAACAAAAGGATAATTAACAGGAAAGTTAGTAAGGTGGCTAAAAGCCATTCTTTAATTAGAATTTTGCCACCGTTATAGTAGGTACCAGTCATTTTATCGTCACAGTAATCTTCTCATGACCAAGAATGAAGGTGGATTAACAGGAGAGTTAGCAAAGTGGCTAAAAGCCATTATTTAATTAGAATTTTGCCACCGTTATAGTAGGTACCAGTCATTTTATCGTCACAGTAATCTTCTCATGACCGAGAATGAAGGTGGATTAACAGGAGAGTTAGTAAGGTGGCTAAACCAGTCTCTAATTAGAATTTTGCCGCCCTTATAGTTGGTACAAGTCATTTTTGCTGCTAATGAAATTGGCCATCATTAGCAGTTAACAGTATTTTGATGGATTACTTTTGTCTTGTACTGTAGGAATCGTTAGGAGCCTGGACAGATTATGATTAATTTATTGTCAGAAAGTTTTCGTTGCAAAAGGTTCAGCTCAAGCGAATAATTGTATTAATTTTATGACTTCACAAAGTTTTTTTTTGAGTGGTGTTATAAGCAGATTTTGCTTCATTATTTCTGTACTACCATGCTAATTGACTGTTACTAGTCGCGTGGGTAAAAGGGCTTTTGCGTTGCGTATGTACTATAGCTTAAGATAATCGAAAAGACCATATTAGCGAACGAATTGATGTTATTTTGATTTTGTAAGTGCAGTTCGAAAGATTAAGTTCTGATTCTTTTCCTGATTCTCGTAAATTGTTTCTTCCAATTATTCATAATCTGCCTCTCGCCGCTGTTTGGAATTGAAAGGAAAGTTAGATAAAGCCAAAAGCTTAAAAGTGTTCCTTCAAAGCTGACATACTGTGTAGCGTGTGAGCCTCGTTTTCAGCCAGTTGCTGCTCCTGCTAAACAGCCAGCGCCGAAGATAGCTGTGACAAGAAGTGAAGGCGTTTCTGGGGAGGATGCAGCTAACAAGTGGCTACAATCTGCTCTGTCCGAGTCAGAGAGCAAGGACAGTAACACTGCCCTGCAAAAGGCTGTGGTAAGTCATGAAGTGGAATTCACAGGCTAACTACTTCCTTGGTGATTATTTGGCCGAATGATTTAGAAACGATTCCCACTTTGACTCTGTGGAATGCTATATAAGTGAGCTAATGCTTTTAATCAGACTCGCAATAATGCAGTTTGACTGCATATGAGACAGTCATGCTTCATACGTGGAATTTTGCCTATAGGAGGCGTTTCAGCAGCTTTCGCCAGAAGAGTTGGAAAGACGGCAGAAGTTCTTACAAGAGCAACGTGCAAAACTTGTGGCAAGGAAGCAGAAGGAGCGCGAGAAGCAATTGATCACACACGAGAAGAGCCAAACAGGATCATCTCGTCCGAAGTCTGCCCGAGTGGCTCGATCGGCCATGACGGGAGAGGTGACCTCGGCAGAGGATGAGAAAAAATTGGCAATGAGAAAAGCAATTGCAGCTCGTCTAAGGAGCGAAGTTGTTGGTAAGAAAGACTGAATCTGTTGTGTCGTGTGCCGTTATCCTATGTCTGCTACTCTCAGATACTAGTCACCTGGCAAGCTTCTACAAACCAATGGGGACTGTTAGTGCATGTAGGACCAATGACTCTTTCCTTCTGGGGAAATGTCTTAAAAGGTCATTTCATTCATTGTCATGGCTTCAACACAAAAATCATGAATAGATTGATGAACTGCAACAAACTGGTCTCAAAAGTTTTCTTTGGTTGCAGCCATCAAAAGACATTGGGAGATAACTTGCATTTGCTATGGAGAGGTCCAGTTTTGGAGGGATTTGCCAGCCTTGTCAAAACTGAATCCTTTTTGATACTCTTTACATGCTCGTACACTCAACGATCTGTTTGGGGATGAGAAACAATTTTGATCATGGTGTGGGAAATTTTAACACATACCATGTGTGGTTCGGTAACCTGCTTTGTAATTCGTATTTCGCGTTTATTTAGTTCATATGGTAGTTTTCATGAAAATAGGATCTCCATTCTGGTCACTGCAAAGGTGAAGGTTTCTAATAGCCCGTGAAATGGTATTTTGATATGCTTGATCGTGAAATTTGTGGTCATTGCTCCCATGAGCTTTGGTTTGACTTTAACAATGTATTTAATTTTGTTAATAATGAAAGTAGTCCAAATTTGTGAACTTGAACTGGGATGACAAAGGAGAGAAAGGAACAAAAATCTGGCGTGTCATCCTGAAGTCGGTATTTTTTCTTGCATGAACCGTGACTCAAACTAACGTCACTTCCCTCTTCACCCCTCTTAAAATACGCCTTCGTCTGTGACATGGGGGTCATTGGTCCTGTGTGTTCTGCCACAGCTGCGTTGCAAAAGCATAACATTCAGCAATTACTTTATTGTTATGATTTATGGAAATTGGTAATTCCAGTCGTTATATTTTCCAATTTACTTTTTTTCTGATAGTGACACTTTGGATTTGTGCCCAAATCAGTGTTTGAGTCAAATGAACAATACTCTCATCTGATATGATGCTCAAAATAGGTGGTGCAATCTTGTTCACACTGTTATGTATCCTGGCTGGTTACCAGAACATAATTTGTGACCTGGCACGTTAACATTACATTAAATTGATCCCATAGCATAACGAGTTTGACCAATGAGTGTTATTGTAAAGTATTTACTGTGTTATTGTAAGTTCTACGTTTGTTCACATTACACGTATTCTCACACTAGTGTGCTGTCCGTCCATGTTGTGTCAAGTGATTGTGATGCAAAATGTGCTTCCTGAAGTAGATTTTAAAATACTATTGTTATTTGGGTTATAAAGTATGTCTCTAAGTTATGCTGTTGCAGACTTTTGGAGACGTTATTGTCTTAGCTTTTATTGTGACAGTTCTTAATCATTGTCTCTTTCCTGTAGTTTTCTGTATCCATTTTTTCCAATAATAACTTGTTTATGGTGCTATTGCGCATTCCTGTTCTGTTTCAGCATTTTGCATTCTTAATGCTAGGGTTAAGTTGCGCTTGTTCAAACAGTTTCCAGATCCAGTTTCAGTATCAAGAGACTCATGTGAACTGCTTCTTGGCAATGAATTAAAAAAAGGCCTTTAGGGGGCCAGGGGGCCGGTTCCCCCCATGCATGACCAGAATTAGAAAAGATGTTGTTGATGTACCATTTTTAGGCTGACGCTGACATTTTTCCTTAAAAAATTTTGGTCCGGCCCACCTTTTAAGACAGCCTAAATCTGCCAGTAGTTTAATTAATAAAACATAATGTATGCCCGGGCCTATGAACATATTTGGGCTTGCCCAAGATAGAAAAATCTTTTCAACTGTTCTTGCCTTGCTTTTATTCTGTGATGAGTCCTTGGATGTACAGATCCCCAATGAGTCTGAGGGCCATTCATATAGTTCTGAGCAAACAGTTTCACGTTCATTGAATACTGACAAATAGAGGTTTATTGTAACAAGCTGGAGACACTAAGCTTGTTGTATAGCTATTTGTTAAAATTGGAGAAGGCTTATTCATCACTTATTTAGCACAAAACATGATGTAAAGTTAATATCTCATAAACCGTATTGTGACAATTTGTAGCTCTGTAGTCAGTTTTAAAAGAAGACAGTTTTAGCTACTATTTTTGTGCAAAATAACTATGATAGTACCTCATGATCAGATGTCGTTGGAGAGATAACAGTAGTTCATTTATATTTAGCTCTCGATGAGGGACAACGGTAAGAGCTCAGTGTGTTACGACCATGTGCCAGTGTTCTTTGCATTGTTAGAGTGAATCTGTAGTGTTTTTCCGTGGCATCCTTTCCACTGGAATTTGTGTTTAACTTGTAAACGGGTGGATTTAAATTGATCGGGTAGCATCTATCCGCTAGATGTTTACGTATTGTGACTAGAATGATACGAAACTGAGTCGAGCTGAAATGTCAGCAGTTATAGTTGCGCTCATTTTGCATGTTTCTATTTCCTGCCCCTAGGTAATAACTTGAATCCACTCGTAAAAATATCCTTTCATGTACTGATCTCACCCTTGGAGATCCTGATTTTCTATGATAACAGAACACAGACGGAATCTGACTTCTCTTGCGGATTTTGTGGTTTTGAACTGAATTCAAATATTTCAGTTGCAGATAAATAATTATAATATTCTTGGTTTTTTAATTTAAAAAAGTGAGCATGAAGTCCATCAAATTCCATGATTCTGGCCACAAATCGATTAGATGTTTTGCAGCCAACATGTTCAAGTAGGTTCTGAAGGTGATGCTGTTGTTTTTCCTGTTTTGAGGGACAATAAATATGGCGTGAAGCTAGTTTTCGGTAAAACGGAGCTGTTGCATAACTCATTAGTAAATGTGAAGCAAAATTCCCAAGTCATTTTCTTGTTATCACTTTGGACTGGTTAAGCGCGATTTGCTAGTTTACAAACCAATAGGAAAACAAAATTGTAATGTTTACTTAACAGATTTCTCTGTTTTTGGAAATGGAAAATCAGGGTCTGTACACCATACACTGCAGATCTTTCAGTATTTGTTAATTTGGAAGGACATTCTCTCTCGGGCTAAGTTATAGGACGAAAAATGTGTGTGTATGTTACTGTACTTAATGGTTGGGATGTTTGTTCATTTTCTCTGCATATTTTAAGGGGTCCCACTAGGGTACTCGATGGTCACTAGATGGCACTATTGAAGAAATTTCCCTCGTTGTAACATCTCAATAGATGGAGCAGAACGTGCTTCATCAACATGGAGGCATTTGTGACATGTTTTTATGCGATTACAGAATTGCAGGCATTTTTATAATTAGGTCATTTTGCACTAGTGCCATCTACATAATTTCGAATTCCCTACTGCTGTTCTGCATTTTAATCCGTCCTTAAGTGGTTTGAGGGTGCTGCTATTAAAAGTCAAGTCTGAGTGTTTTGTTTTCTAAACCCTTCCATCACTTTTTGTGCAAAAATTGCACATGCCACTTTTGTAATTCTGTCCGTGTCATTTGTGTTAGGGTTTGTTTCTTAAAACTACAATACTTTTCCGGGTTAATCTCCATGCTCAGTTTGCCACCCACCCTCGAAATTTCCAAAATATCACTTTTATGTGCCCATGTTTCGCTTGACCCCCAATTGATACGGTCAAGACCTCCTAAAAGGATGATTGTCTTATCAGAATTTTAGCTCCCTACTATAAATAATGGTCAGTTTCAGTGGAACCTTGGTGTTTTCAGGGTGGAAAATACTATACTTTCCCTTCTCTTTTCTGAAGACATGAAATGGTTCTTTTCTAATTATCGTACTTATGTGTGAAAAAATGAAAGCGTTCTTGTGATCAATCCACTGGCGTCTCATTGGATGAGTAACGTTTGCACTGGAAAGTCTAAAAGTAGGTGCTGCATGAAAAGCTGGGTCACGAAATAATGTGCGCAATCACTCTATTCGAGACAGTAAACTCCTTACTACTTTGTCTACAATCTGCGGATGTTTTATTTGATTCGAGCACACGATGTTCAATGTCAATAAACACGCTTTATCATTAACCTGATCTACCATTCTGGTTTGCGCCCACCGTGTCATCAAAAATTTTGTTTTAGGCGCCAGTACTCAGCTTAATATCCTCTCTGATTTCAAGTTCCCCAGTGATAACCCGGTTAAGTATATATATAAGGGGAGGGATTTCACAAACATCTGTTTTCACTTGTGAGGAAAGACACCAATCGTCCTAATAGAGCTGTAACATAATTGAAGTTGTTAGACACGTTTTCAGCTATTTTTTGATTGCAAGAAACACCAAGTATTGACTAGGAAGTGATTTTTGAATTTCAGGAGAACTGTGTTTATTAATTGGAATGAGTTAATGGCATTGGTCTTAGGAGGCTACATTTGGCTAGTTCTCTGACCACACAACAGATGGAGCCACTGCTTCACAACTGAATGGTGTTTAGCAGTCATATGGATGGTTTCTTTTTTTCTGTCAGTTTATGTTTTGAATTTAAAAGGTATCATTTATTTGAAGCATGGATTCCTACATTCTTTGAAAATTGTAAGAATTTATTTATTAAACAGAACCAGCATTCCAGAGAATCCTGTGTGTTTTTCGTTCAGTAAAGTATTTAAATTGTACATTTTATCTTGTACTTTGCACGAGCGTGCCTTGAATTGTTTAATGCCACCTTCTGCGTCGATGGTGGAATTCACCATCTGCTACACACCCACAAGTAACTCTTGTGATATCCGAGGGCAAAAATTATGTGGAGAGGAAATGTCTTGTCCAAATTTAGTTTCAGACTACACAAACCAAACAAACTTGGGTTATGTTGGGGCTTATGGACAAGTCGCGTATTTAAAGGACGATGGACTATGATTTTCCGTTGCCTTTGACTACTGTGGTGCCTCCTAGTGTCAGTTTTTTTTGCGCCCATACCTGTATCTCCCGAGTCTTCTGCAGGATCTTTATTAAGTTTAGTACTTGTATTCGTATGAAGTTAACAAGAGGACGACTTTCAGATGGATCTGATGAACACTGTGCCCCCTAGTGGCAATTTCAGTTTTTCTGCTTTCCTGTTTATCGTGGAATTTTCATGAAATTTGGTGAAAGGCTATCTTTTAAAGAAACGGTTACATTTTCCCGTTTTCAGGATTCAACAAATTTTGTGCCACCTAGTGGCCATTTTTGCTGTTTTCTTGTCTGTTTTTAACATCTGGCTTCCGTCAACCAAACCGCCCGTAGGATAACTGTGAAAATTGGCATATATGTCCTTAGCTGTATCTGTTTTAACAGAGAGAGCTTAAAAGCTCTCTACAGGATCTTTATAAATGTTAGCACGTGTATTCATATGAAGTGGACAACAGAAGACAACTTTCAGACGGATCCGACGAACAATTGGCAATTTCATTTTTTCCATTTGCTCTGTTTCTCTCAAGTTCCTTGACGGATTTTCATGCAATATGGCAAATAGCTTTCTGTTAAAAAAACGGTGTCATTTACCTGTTTTTTGATGGATTCGAAGTATTTTGCACCACCCAGTGGCCATTTTCATGATCAAAATAAACACCCTAGGACACCGTTTGGAGTGCATTTGTGAGCGGATTTCAACGCTCCGTGTTGCTCTTGTTGTCCTACAAGCAGCCTCAAGCCCATTTTGGAGAATGCTGTGCCAAATGAACCATAAGTGCAAACACCAACTTGACATGGAAATTGGCAGGTGAGTTAACCACAATTGCAGCCTGTTTTATATCAAATGTCTAAGCTCGGTTGTAGATCAGATGACTGTAGGCTCATTACAGAACACACGACATCACGAGTGAAAACGTGTCGATTAATAACTGATAATTTTCATATTGAAACGTGACAACCTTCATGAGCCATGTTGATGAACCTTGTCCAAGTTAAAAATTGAATCTGCAAATACTGGACTAATGACCTTTGACGAAACTGGCTCCTTGTGGTTAAACTTGTAAAACAACTAGACGCAAATAAAACACTTTAATAGTGTTTTAACTTGTATTGATGGCAATGACAAAGATAAAACTGCCAATATGGTACTTTACAAAACAAGGTACATGAATCACACCCCAGTTCCTCAACAGTACTTCTTCGTCACTAGCTGAATAAAATCATATCTACACAATAATTAAAACAAGTACTGCTGAAGGCCTAAAGAGCTCTTTGTTTCCTTGCAGTCATATTTACAATGGTAACACATCTGGCCAAATCAAGCCGTTGTTGTGAGAAAATTAACATGAGAATCATTAGGCAAAACGCGACTACACATTTCGCTTGGCAGCATTCCCTTACGTCACCAGGGAAACGCATAATCCATTGCATCACAATAAATTTCTTTGCATTCATTTCATTACCACCATCTCCCCAACTGCGCCAGAATAGTCCAAGACCATTGAGGTTCCACGCAAACATTTTAAACAATTGATTCACTAATCCACAAGGACAAACACATGATGCGATCCACAGGCAAATTAACCAGAACGGCATATGATGTTGAACATTAAACAAGCAACCAACGCAATCTCCGTGAGATTTGATAGATCCAATTGCTACACTTGTAGGGTTGTACCCATTGTAACATGTAGGCTCAGACCAGTCCCCAACATATCAATGACAGCTCATCTTGTCCATGTATAGACACCAAGTTTTAATCTGTTACAGAAGTCCATAACATACCAACATTGGGCAAAGTAGACTGAACCAATGATCCATCTGTGTACCAGAGCTTTCGTAGAAACAAAGTCTCAAATATTCCTGCTACAAATGTTTCAACACAACTCATTTCCTCTATTTGTAACCATGTGCGTGCTTTACCTCAGCTTTACCTAGGCCCCTGATTAGTATATTATTCAAAACACCCTTCACTTTACACTCAAGATTTTACATTAGCAGCAAAATGTCACCATTGCTGGGCATCACAACCTCTGGGTGTGACCTCAGTTGACTGCTCTAAAAGTTACTCATTCCCAGACTTGTTCCATACAAAAGAATTCAGTTGACAACAAATGACTAAGCATCTTAAAATCAAAAGTACACAAATGGAAAGGTAACCAACTGAATCGGAAATGAGTATCAGCTGAAATCAACTATTCGAACAGAACTGTTTTGGACTACAGGCCTGGGGTGCGTAAAACCTGTGGCCATTCACTGAATAACTTTGATAGTGGCACATCAGCCACTTAGCACAACAATGGCACTAAGGCTAGCAAGAGTGTGACGTTTCCTGCCAACCGATAGTCTTCCCAGTTGATACAAAGACAGTAAAACACGATACACATAAAATATAGACATCAACGACGCTAAACACTTGAAATGATTTACAAAGAATGACACGCTGAACATACACCATTTTAGAAACCTAACTGTCTGCTTCAACATTCTCATTTACTTGTCAAAGCCGGTGAGACCAAGGAGCTTCAATGCACCAGCTACTAATAGTAACTGCACCTCACATAAATCAACACGGAACAATATGTCGCGCGTGACAATTCGTTCACAGAAACTGAAGTGATGGAAATCCCTGAGAGAACGCGTTCCTTCACACCAAAGGTTCCGTTATTACCGTAGAACCGTAGCTTGCACTAGTCGTCATGACTAACTCCTCAACACTAAAACCTGATTGATAAGATCGGGGAGATAAAATTCACCTGATACACACACTGTCAGTCACAAGTTTGTGCCTGCTCTAAGTCTCCAACACAATGACATCCTAATGTCACTCCCGAACATCCGTGTCGTATCGATTCAGACAGAAATTGCTGGGCACAAGACATGAACACCCGCATACAATTTTAATATTAGACAGATGAAAGAAGGGGTGTTATCTTGATATCAAAATGTCAACTTGGACACTTTGGATGAAGGTGATAACTGACATACCATGAAGAAATTGATTCAGTGGAGTTTTGAAAACAAGTAAGGATTGCACTGCATAAAGACAACATAAAAAAACAAGAGATTTAAGATAGGTTGTGCTTTACGCATAAAAGGTTTGAATACGATACATCCACAGGTGTAGCAAGCAGGGAGTTTTTGGAATTCCACATAGAATCATTCACACAGCATAAGACTGACATCGACAAGGGACTACATTTTGTGACATTACAATTAGGTGACGCCTTTGCAACAAGCAATCTGACGAGAGAAATGATCATGATGATGAGAATGGTGATAACAATGATGAATAAGAATGATTAAGATGACCAAGTTGCACCGCGCGCTGCGTCAGGCTCTCTGGGCAGGCCAACAACTGCGATCAGACATATCCCCACTGGTGCATACTGTTATGAGATGTAGATCAGACCCTGTAGCCGGTACTGTTGGTTGACTAACACCAGGCTTATGTCACACCTCAAAAAGTGGACAAGATCATGCGATGAGGCGGGCTCTCTTGGCAGCGGGTTGGTCGGCGGACTCGTCCTGTTCGTCAACTTCTTCGTCATCATCCGGATAGTCCACGAGTCCAATTCGTGGCGGCTGAAAAAAGTTTAGCTCGACACATTACGAATGAAAGATTACATGCATCGCGAGTCAGGGACATAATTTCTCATTCACCAGAACAACACTTGTGTAGTTTCCCTTCACTGTGATGCTAATGACGGTCGCTCACACGGCAGCACCATAGTTACCAGTATTAAAATCAGTTTATGTGAAATTTGGACACGACAGATTCATAAATATGAAAAATTAATACCAATAATATTTCTCAGCATCGTAACATCACTACATACAACACTTAAACAACACAATTTATTTACTTATTTATAAAACGCCTTCCATCACAAGAAACAACTTGGGATTTAGACCATTTACCGTCAAGAAATTGGTCTTAAATGGTCCCCTTGTAAAACTGGAGGCGATTTCAGGAAAGTTCATTATTGCTTGAAACCAGGCTCCAAAAGATGGCTTGTCACGGCGGGTGAGTCATTTTAGGCGCTGAGCACAGTCTCAAGGATTAACGAACTGTCAGTTCTTAGCAAACTTAGAAATCACATCTCAACTAAGTAAGGAGCAAGTGGTCCAAAGAAAAAGTTGTTTTTTTGGACAGAACATGGTTTTATGGGCGACTTAACTAAACATATTTGGAAAATGTTTTTCCCAACAACTCATGTCAATGAGTAGAACAAAACCAAAAGCCAGGCATAGGTGTATTACTTATGCTTGCAGTGTTTAGACTTTCACTTTGACACAGCACAAATTGACAAGGCAGATGATTTGGGTTGGCGATCATTTGCACAGCTTACTTGGAAACTACGGCACTGCGGAAGTCTGAAAAAAATGATTTAGCATATCCATGCCGTCGACCGTAAAGGAAAAATTCTAAAGTTGTACAGCTGTGAAAATGCAATAGAATTCATTAGGTGGTGTGACTTCGACATGGAACCTATCAAGGCCTCATATTTGGGGTTGCTTTCACACTCTGGCATGAGCAAAGTCATTAATTTGAGAACTAAATTCACAAAACGTACTGTATTGTTTTTTTAATATTTTTTCTTATTATCCATTCAATATTTTCATGGAATTGTATTAGCCAAATAATAGTTAAACTTGGGCAGTACCCAACACGTAGTCATGGCAGAAAATACACAAGAAATGGTGGCCTTATACCTGAAAAAACGATATGCTCTTATTTCTAAATATGGCCTCTACACATTGTCTTAGCATTCTAAAATATTTCCATAAATGCACTATTTGGCCTGCAATGCCACGGCGGTCTTTTATACCAAGTTTTACAGTATCCACGGAAATTCCTGGAATAAGGTATGGGATCCCAAACCATAGAACTTTCCCACGCAGCTGAAGTGCTTTCTGCCCTCAATCTGTCCAAGTATTAAAGACAGGGGCCTTTCTTCATTAACGCCACCAAGTGAACATCATGCCACCCATTGAAATGGTTGTTTCTACCTCAAAGCCACCTTGCAGCAGGTAAGGAACCAAGTGATCAGGTGCAACTAGCCCAACCAGAACACCAGCGGGCCAAATTGACACCATGTCATATAAAGCCATGTCACAAGGACAAGCTTTTTGTGTTAATTCAGGCTGTGTCAGTTTGAACCGTGTCAAAGGTGTCGCAAATTGAAGGGGGTTAGACTTATTGAACAACTTACTTTAGAGTGTAGCTCTTTATATCTGAAAATTCATGAGTTGTGGAGAAAACAAATATTTGTATATAACTTTACAACAAAATGGCTATAAACCCACATTCTGTCTCAACTTCTTCCTTCCTCATGAGAGAAGTGATTTCTGGGTTCGCACAGAGCTGACAGTTCACTATTCCTAGAGACCATGCTCGATACAAAAAATGACACGGCGCGACACCCAATGTGTAGACCCTGGTCTCAAGCAATGACAATCTGCCAGCCTTGAACTTACCACTTACTTGGCTAAGGCACAATTTGAGAATAACTTCATAACAGTAAGTGCTCAACAGCAATTCTTTGTGATGGAAGGTAGATTTATAGCCGCATTACAAGATCTGACACGTCATACCATGTCCAACTGATTTAACAGTAAGCCTCAATTTTGTAAAATCCAGACGAAACGAGTTAAGACAACAATCAATAAGCTGACACAACTTCAGTTTTGTCCTATTCCAAAGGGGCATGCTCCAAGACTTGCCAATTGAATTTGAGTGTTCACAGGAAATTGATGAACACAAAGTGACGTCATCACTTGGAAACCGGACAGACACCGGTGTTGATTTGTTTAGTAATGAACAATGTCAACTGAACAGAACCCCGTGCATTGCCCATCAAGACACAACCGTCACTACTAAGATGTGCTACGCTCACGATGCCTACACATTACACAAACTCACTTTGTGCGTTGAATCGTTCACTAGTGGATCCTCTTGGTCACCCTTACCCTGGGGACTGCCATTCTTTGGCGGAGTGTTGGTGGGGCTGTCCGCGGGGCTGGAGATGGGCGTGGTTGGGGAACTGACGGATTTGAGGTTGATGTTGATGGGCGAGATATTTTTGTTGATGAGTTTGGGCGGCGAGGATGGGTCAGTCAACTCCAATTCTTTGGCTACGAAACAATATATCGCATGGTCACAACCGAGTCATACCCAAAGGATCACTTCCAACAGATTTTGTAAAAAATTTAAAACCTTTTCCACTTTCAATAACAAAGTCATGCTTAAATGATAAAACCAGATGATGATTTCACAGACAAGCAACTGACATAAGACTTAAAAGAGACAAATTCAGTAACAATTGTGAATTTGATTTTACTTCACCGTTGAAGCCAAGGTTAACACAAAACTGGAGACTCACTTCGCTTATTTTCCAATAGCTTGTTAATGTGGTCAAAGTCGGAGTCTAATTTCATTTTGAGTTGATCGGGTGCGGTCACTAAGGCGTCACCGTCATCAAACTCGTCGTCCTGGTCAAACCACATTTCTTCCTCCTCTTCTAGAGAGCGAGCATCTCGCCGGAAACGGTTGTTACGCAGTATAGATGGTACACTGCAACAACAATTTTGAAAATCATTGCAGTTGGCAACTGTGGTCAATAGATGGACAAAAAACAGTTATTTTCATCAACACCATGCTAAAAGTAATCAATTTCATTTGCACTTACCCTAGTGACAACAGGATAGAACGCTAAAGACACCCTGACTTGAAGCTATTGTTTGCAGTTGCATTATCAAAATCGAAAAGACACTACAATGACTCAAATCTGCTATCGTGCAAACTACAGTCACCGAAAGTCAGCTCTTGTATTGACTTGAACAAAGTTACGCCGAACTGTTGCTCAAATGTGTGCACACAGCCTTTCAAATTTCGCCTCACTGTGGTAAAATCTCCTGGCCCACAAGGATCCAGCTTACTCTAGTTTTCTTGTACTTCCAAAAGGATCAAAATGAGAGATGTCCCCTACCTGTTGTCGAGCCCTGACTTAGCATCCTTCAGCCTGTCTTGCTGCTGCTCGTGCCTCACTTTGAGTGCTTTGAACGTCTGCACGTAGTCCACCGCCTCAAACGACGAGTAATGGTTCTCAACCACGTGTGTGTACAATATTTTCATGTCCTCCTGGGTAAACGTAGACAACAAGGCTTATTGAAAGGCAAAGTATAATCAACGGAAGGTACAGTTATTGTAACAAAAAGTCAACAAACTTTGTCATTATTCATCTAGCTTCATTAATATGGCAAAAGCCCAGTACAACCTGGAGGAAAATTAACACTAAATCATTTGACAATAAGACTAACTATTTTATCAAAATGGTTGCAATTTTAAACAAAGATTTCATCAACTGTTCTTGAAACTCAACGTAACATAGTCAACCTTTACCAAAATCAAACACGTTGTCTGTCAATTTAGAGCTTAGGAAGAAAATCGCATTCTATCTCAGCAAAATTAGCAACGAAGCAGTGAAAAGTACGGGTTCTAAGCATCATAATGAAAATAGCAGTTACCCAAGAAAGGTTTCTTAAGTTAAGCAAATGGAAATTTTTAACAAACACGGTTAGGCCACGCCCCCATTGTAACTGTTACTCAAAACAAATACGACGGAACTTCCCTCTATAAGTACTACAACAGATTCTTTTCCAGAAGTTCCCAAGGATATTTCAAACCGACACTGCTACGATCAAAGAGCCGTACAACCACAAAGGGTCCTGGGGAGACTAGCCACTCCATACAGCGATATATCCCAATACACATCTTTGAGTCCAATCATAGATTCCTAATCCATTCAAATCAACTGATCAATTCAAAAAGTACTTTGACTGCTAAGTTCACTGACATGATTAGGTGCACTGGTAAGCAAGTCTAAAGCACAACCGTCGGTGAAGCTACACTTTCACTACATGTTCTGTCAACCATATGTTCCTCATATATGACTGTTTGCCCAATTCACAGCAGAAACTAGTGTGCCTTAAAAAATAAATATTTGCCGTGAATTTATTTCACTTTGGGCTAGTATTCAGCTGATCGCGAGTTCAACCACATCCTTTTATATCTCGCAGGTAGTTTTCCTTGTTCTTTTTCCATAAATCGTCAATCTGCATTGCAAGTGTCCAAAGCTCATCAAAAAACCATCTTTGTGATTTCGTCGGCAACGAGTGTTTGTGGGACAAAGATGAAGGACAATTTTAGCGATTACGTTTTCCATGCCCTGATTGGCTGGAATTAACAGCTTGATTAACATGTCACAACTATCCAACAAATATCTAAAAATAAAACCAATGTTTGTTCTCAAAACAGTCTCGTAAAAACATTGGCATTAAGATGAGGTTATGGTTCTCACAAAAACACGTGGTATTCAGTACATACTGAATGGAGATTGATGAATTTTGCGGAACAGCAAGAGCCTTACCGATCTAATGAACTCAAATAGCTCGATGACCGCCGAGTTGAGTAGGTTGTATCGTCCGCCGTTACCTTTGAACGCGTCTACTACAGGCGTGAACAAGTTGCCCCGCGTAATGTATCGGTTGTAGAAGTCATCCTTCATCGATATGATCCTCCTCATGAACCTCAGTGAACCTGGAAAAGTAAACCAATTACAGTGTAACTGGGTAACTGGGTTCACTTGTAGTTTAAATTGCTTTTACTGACAGTCATCTTCTTAATTTCCTTTATTTACACCATCATTCAGGTGAATGTGCAGGCTCCTTAGCTTGAAATTCTCTATTATGGACTAAGTTTCGTTAAAACAATCTGCATACAACGAAGGATTAGAGCGTATAAATTCACATTTCTAGAATTCATTTTTTTCACGTACAATGTCGCCAAAGCTGTAGGCCAATTTCACAGCGGCATTTCACCACCACTAAGTTATAAATAGTCACTGTAACTTATCGCACACTTTACGTACTTCAAAGCAGTTCCTTAACCAGTAGAGGTATCGCAATTTATAACTTTAGTATCAAATATGAAAACAACTCACACCTGGTTTTTGCCTTTCCTAAACATCCCTCTCGACAGTGCACTTTCAACCAGATGTAAGCTGGTTTTAACCACCTCCCATCACAAAAACCAAGTTTCCATTTAGACCACTTATCAATATGAAATTATCTCAAGTGGTTCCTCAGTCAAATTAAAGGTGATTTCAGGACTTCAAAATAACTGACAGTTCCTTAGTACTTAAGACCAGGCTCTACAGCTCGGCTTGTCACAGTGTGTCGCTTCATGTGACAGTTCCTTAGTAATTGAGACCAAGCTCTACAGCGTGGCTTGTCAGTGTGTCGTTTCATGCGACGAGCATGGTCTCAGTGGATACCTAACTGTCACATCTTTGCCAATTCAGATATCATTTCTTATTTGAAAGAGGAAAAATAGAGACCAATTTTGTAGTGGTGAAAGTTCTAATCAAACATTTGCTCCGTGGACGGAAGGCTTACAGCTGCCTCAATACAATAAGTGAATTATCACTGAACACACTGTTTTGACTCAACACTGCTGAAGCACACAGCAACAAAAAGCTACTTACACAAGGCCAAGAAAGCATGTCGAGATTTCATTAGCACCAGTACTCGACGTAGCAAGTCTTTGCTAAGGACGTAGTTCTTCATGTGGTACGTGTGATGTTCCACACAGAACGCCAACAACTCCAGAATGAGGCCTAGCAGTTGGGCTGTCTGGAAGTCATCTGTGCCGATATAACAATAGAGCGTTAACAAGGTTCGATATATGCACCACTAAATCTCACACATTACAGACAAAAAACAGACAAGAGCAATTTTACTTCCCCTTTCTTTATTAACCGATAAGCACAGCAACAAATTGACCAATTTCAGGCTCAATAACATAGCTACTACCATCACACAACACCTTTTGGGAATTTGCAAAGTTAAAATCCTATGAAAAATGACATACAAAAAATTCCCACGTTGACAATTTCGGCCTCCAAAAATACCAAGTTAAAATATTGAATTTCAGATTGAAAACAGGAATTTCAAATCGAATTAAAGTTTCTACAAGCTTGGTCTGAGGTGCTGCTTTTCAATCTTCATCAGTTTTTTTTACTTGAAGATTTGATTTTTCAATAAGAAGCAACAAAACTGGTAATACTAACCAAGGGTCTTGCACTTTGAGAACCAGATTTTTCCACTGAATAACGGGCATCAAATCTGGTTCTAAAAATCGGGAACCCTTGTAACTGACCACAGTCATAACACTTCAGATATTTGCCACTCAAATTTAATTTCTATTACCTTCAGCTTCAATTTCTAATGAGTGTTCAAGTTCCAAAGCAACGATCAAACGACTTTTACCACGAATGTGCATGTCAAACTTTGGATTGCATAGTCAACACAAAACACACAAGTTCTGCACACCCCAACAAATAAAGACCCTTTTCAAAGCATCAGTTCAAGAACGAAAATTCCAGTGTGCCGCGACACGGGCGTAACTCGAGACTCACCTTTACTAGGTATGTCTGCTGTTGTGTTGGCCATCAGTGGCGCCGTCAACACATGCATACTGTGCTTGTAGAAGAAGCCAAGGAACTCATTCTTGCTTTTCTGAAGGTCACAAAAACACTGGCTATGAAGACATCAATTAGGCCAAGTAGGACCCAAAAGGTGTTACACTACTTACTTAAAGCACCACACCATTTATTTTAACAAAGTGCGCTCGTGAGCGCTTTAACAAGACGGCCAGATGCACTGGCCACAAGGAATGGGTATACGATTAGTGTATTAATAGACAGGATATTACATCATGAAATATCACAGTGGAAAAAAGTTATTGCACTCAACAAATTGGAGACTCTGGATAATTCCCAAGCACTGCAGTATAAAGAAGGGGGAAATTAGACTTTCCAAATCCGATGTAGTCATATTGAGACATAAATAACTTAAAGAGTCAAGGTTCACAGAACTTAGTGAGTCGAATAATGAGAAAGGGTGAAATCTGAACTCGAGTAAAATCCAATAACTTACTGCAGCAAGCATGTTCTCAGGATCCACTAAGAGTCGCAATATTCCCATAAGTTGCACAGCACCTCCTAACTCAGGGTCCGAGTCATTGATCATCTGTTCTATGACTAGGTTGATGAGTAAGTCATCCTGGATAAAGAATGTAAAATTTAATAGCTAGCTCATCATCTACTTGTTTACAATCACTGGCAACGTAGTTACGGATGAACATAGAAAGTGTTTACCTAAGGAAGTCTAGAGAGGTCTGTTCATGAGACATTTGGAACTGGCGTATAACTCATTACAGACTACAGCATCAAGCACATGTTACCCTGTACCATGTTACCCTGTACCATGTTACCCTGTACCACTCATGAGGTTATGTAGGAGCTTATCGACAAATCGGTGTATTTAGCAAACTATTTATAAAACTAAAGATTTTAACTAAGTAAAGGCATGCATTTTCAGAAAGTCAAATCAATTTTTGTCCTTTCACCAATAAAGGTACATTGATTTAGCAAAACAAATGCATTTTGTGCTTAAATACAACATAAAGCAAGCCTCATTATATTCATGTCTCAAAAGCATCGTTTTTAAACCTAAAAAGAGGCTCACTGCTAAAATGGCGACTGCGTGAATAAGGTCTATAAATGTTCAAGATGAAATCTGAAAAACACTGTTAAAATTTTCTAAATTATCATTTCTTTTGTGTAACTTTTGATTGTTTTTTGTCATAAAAATCAGATAAGTCCAACTTTTAATCAAACCTCATGCAAAAGTGGAATATTTGAGAAACAATTCCTATAAGTGCATGAAACAAAGTGTGTGAAAGTTTCGTAAGAATCCAACCAGCCATTTCTCAGATCATTGTTTTTACCCCAATTTCAAATCAGTCAATATTATCAATGACTTGATTGACTTATCCAGTTCCACGTGGGTCATACCGCCAACACATGCAATTAGTTTGTAAACCTAAATAGTCACTGATAACCAATCAGCTGTCTTCACTCGTTGATACCGCGGAACCATCAAACACAGTCAAGTGTACCCGAGACGTTTACTTACGTCATCTTGGTTATGACCTTCTTGTGTGATGAAGTCACGAACCATGGACGGATTGAACTCTACCACAAATGAGAAAATATCTATAGCAGCTGATTTGATTTGCTCATCTTCAAGGCCCTGTAAGTAAATTAGTAAATTTTCACTAGATGAAATTTTTTTTTGCATATTTTTTGTATCCTCTCTTAATGCCTCAAATAGAACTGCAATCATTTTTATAAGAGACTTTCAAGGAACGGATGGAACTAATCTTCACTGGGTTGTGGAATTACAGGTCTAGCATACACCAGATTGTGGCAAGCGTGTGAAAACATTACAAGGGATAAAATGTTTTACAAACAAAAATTGTTTAACATATATGCACGTATTTATACCCATGTGGCTAATTTGGAAATTGTGTGCTTTTCAAAGATTTTGTTACTCGTGTGTTTCGCAATCAGGTGCTTTACGTTTTGCACATAAGCACAGGCAGCTATCAATTGTATATGTGCAAACCTTAAACTGAGTGTTTTTGCATCCATTCAATAGGATTAAATTGAATATGTCACCCATTTTTAAAAAGAAAACTCAAGTTTGACTTGCATAATATTCTTGCTTACCAAATTTTTCTCAAGCCTTTCAACTATTAGCGCACGTACCAAACTACACACACAGACGCGATGCTTCGTTAAGGGCTTTAGGCCCGTGTGCTTTAATATGTGCAAAAACTGCAATTAATCAAATGTTTCTAAACTTACCAAAATAATCTCAAGGGCAGATAAAATACCCAAATTCGATAAAACCTGGAACAAAGAAAAAAAAATTAGGAACCACTTTAATCACAATTTGCAACATCCCACAAAAGTAAATCAAACTAACAAATAAGACACTCGAGTAACAATAACAAGTCACAAACTCTAAATGGCATGCTCACTCACATTTTTGGACAATAACTTTCATATGAAAGTTTACAAAGTCTCTAAGGTAACAAGAGATTTGTATCATTGGTAAAAAATAAAAACTTGAAACTTGGTCTTCCCTTTCAAACTCAGTAGGACATTTTACGTACATTAAAAAATTTTTCTCTGTCATTAGCTTGCAGAGTCTGTGAGAATGTGCAAAACTCCTTGAGGAACAGCATGAGGTCTCTACGTTTTGCGTCATCCGTCTCATCGTCAGTCAGCTGGGCGAACAGCACTGTTAGAAACACCTCATCATTCTAAAAATAAATTGACAAAAATAAAAAGTTAATATATCGGCAGCCTGAAAATAAATGTTCAATAGATCAATGTTCTCCACAACATTTTAAGGTGTCGCCACAACTCATCTGTCAGAACTTGCCTTGAAAAAATAACGAACAATATGCAAAAAAGGTTTACCATCGTTAAATGTCTACACTGCTTTAATTAGGCTCAAAAACTAGTTATTAACGTTGAAGTACATTGGGTAACTTAAGGAGTGTAAATGGAAGAATATTTGCATTATCAAGAACATCAGCCGCAGCATACTTGTGACACGTTTTCAGTTGTGAAGAACACTGGATCAAAATTCTACAAAGCGGAATACACTGCGTAGGCCAGCATCTACAATGTTGGATTACAACAGAACACCACCAGTTTAGGGGTCCTGATCCAAGCATTGTACTGGATCCAACTAACTATTAAAAACATTGTACAATGGTAAAGTGCTTGAAAATAGTTAAAGAGTAAGTTTGGCGCTACCCATCTTCTATGAAAACGAGAAAAAATTACCTGCCCTTAATATGAAATTGAAAAGTCTTTACAGGATAGTACAATGGTAAAACAGAAACTGAACAACCAATAAGAAATGCATTGTTTACTGAAATCTACAAATACTGACTCACTGAGTGGCAATCACGGTTATTCGCGTTATGCCGTGGAAGCATACAGAATCAAATGAAAGTGGATCTGGTCATACATTCATTGCTGAATATGAAAAGCAAATCTTAACTCCAAATACCTCCTACTTGGAAAGTCGTCAGAGCTCCCAATAACTGAAACATACCACTCACACAGAAAACTGTTGAGAGGATACCATGAAAAAAGTATGGCAAGAACTGACCCACTATAAAATCAAAAATTGTTACTTTGATAACTGAACTTAATAAATAAAACTACACCAAGTTGTGAGTAACATTTCTATAAGATGCCTGGGATGCCATGAATTTTTACCAAGCCAATCAATTTAAAATGAACACCAGTGGAGTGGAGGGGAACATGTCTCGACTTGCTTACAAAACAAGTCAGGACATGTTTCCCCATCATTGTAATGTTGTGTGTTATTCAGACTGCAAGATGCATTGATGACTTATGGAAACAATACAGTCCTTGCAGCTACCAATACGTTGTTCTTGTACTCGGGGTAAAACAGCATAATCAAAATAGCAATTAAATTGAGCTGTGAGCAGCGGGAATGTGGCACTAGAATTCCCGATGAAAAAACCTGAACTTTCCACTGATAACACACAAATCCACAACTCATCTGGTGGTATATCCATAGTACAATGATATGAAAGCTAAAACTGTTATTAAATAGGAGAACTCCCAGTACCGTCTATCAACATCACAAGTTCCCAATTGACTGATCGCCAGGATTTTGCGTGACGGCTTAACTGACCAATCAGAACACAGCATTCTTGATACACCTTATTGTTGGTTTGACTTTTCACAAGGGGTGGAGTTTGCGATACGTCAATTGATCAGCAGTGGAACGAAATTTCAAGAACAACAAACTTGATCTGATAATTACATGGTTTATCAAAACAATATATTTGCAAGGTACCTACAGCAAAATAGTTCAAGGAAATATTCAATATCCTAAAACACTGATACGACAGAAATAAATATTCTAGAACGATAAGCTAATTCATCCTGGTCTTTAAATAATTCTTTCAGTTCAATGAAAGAATACATACACAATATATCTAAAGCATTATTCTAAATGGATGATGCACATTACATGCCTTGACTATGTTATCAGCAGTGAGTACAGCAATTTGTAATTGGAAATATATAGAAACAACAAAAGCAGCCCAGAACTGATTGTTCAACCTCAGAGTGGGTTACTGTTTTATCATAGCACACCTAAATTTCAAGGAATAACAACGCATGCACACAGCACAATTACAACAGAACATAACCAGACAGTTAACTTTTTCTAAAGCCCATTCACACTTTCATAAAAACACACTATTTGAAAGAATGTACTAGACTCACTTTGCTGACTTAGAGCTCTGCAATGCAGGCTCGAATTTTGTTTGGTGACCTCGTAATATCCCAAGTCGCCATGAAGTCTTCAAATTTTTGTGAGTTGCAAAGAAGTCAGAAGAGATTAGACGAAGGAGAAATCTTCTATAAATTTGTGACTTCTAAACTTTAAATAAATAACATTTTTCCTCACATAAAATATCCTTTAGTAAACAATTGTTCTATTGATTTCATGAAATCATCTCTGCCACCCTCAGCACATATCCAAGCACACGGTCAAACAACAACAGGAAGTAAACGGACAGGAGTCAGAATTGTTAGGCAAAAATTGGCAGGCCTGAACATAAACACGCACAACCAATGATTTCTGATCGCCTGCATTCTCCTCAGGTAAAAGCTGACTGCTATAAGTGAAGACCAGGACTCTCACAGGACTGTTAAAATTATATTTTCTTGGGGAGCTTGTTTCCCATTTAGCAACCCACGAATATTGCCAAGTCACATTTCGTGACCTGACATTATGCTAAACGTGGCACCCTGTTGCATACTTAGCTGACTAAAGGCATACCCATTACAAATTCCACTTTCAAGTGATTGCCATATTGGAACCACCCCTATATGTTGTATCTCCTCCATTTAAATACCCTAGGACATAACAGGAACGGGCACAGTTATACTCAGTCATAAAATAAAATAAAAAGCCTCAGCTTCTTACCTGCAGCATATTTACAATTTCATTTTTATTAAAAAATATATAGGAGCTGAGCGAGGATAGCATGTTCTCCTCAAACACCGACGGCGTGGGCAAGATCACGTCCTGAATATACTGCATGCGGTACGTCTGGTGGATCTTATGCAGTAGCTCCTGGTTCGTGATGGGAATCACTTCCTTAAAGTGTGACGATTGGCGAAGGTACTCGCGGTGGTGCGCCGGCTTAGACAGCGATGGGTCGTACTCCAGCACGCCGAGCACATCAAAGATGACGCTGTCTTGAAACAGGATCTCCAACAATGAGTTCTGATTGAGCAGGAAGATGCTCTTAAAGATGTCAAACAGGTGATGTAGACCATCCATATTGTCCAAGTCCTCACACATGTGGAACAGGTCCAGAAGTTTCTTTATGTAGTCTTCCTGCTCAATCGCCGTCGCCAGTTTCTCACGGCGCACTGGAGCGGGCAGACAGCTGGATATTGTGGTCAGTATGTCCTCCAGCTTGCTCAGTTCACAGCTAGGCAACTCCACCGGCAATGTAGAGTCCGGGATGTCGTCAAACCGCTCGTCCTCCGACTCGTCTATGACATCCTGAGTGACCTCCACAGACGGGTCTTTACCCTGAACCTGCATAAATAGTATGACAGAAACTGATTAGTAATAAGAATCCTATTTTAGCAATGCCAAAGAAGACATCACTGTGACATGTCAAATTGTAAAATTGTTGTCACAACAAGCTTAAGATACTGCCACAATCCATTTGTCAAAAAATTACCTTTTGTACCTGTCGAAGTTTTGAACACGCCTGGTAATTTGATAGATCAAAGTCCCGACATGTTTGAAGTTTCTTTTACGTGGAACACTGCTAAAACCATATATAACAAAAAAGGCCAGGGCTGTGATCATTCCAAAATCATAACCAAGTGACACTGATTTCCAAACTGAATACTTAGCATTAAATCATTGCTAGTAAAATGAAATTCAGAAACTGAAAAGAATGGACAACGCGAATTTCATTGGCTGGTCGCAACTGAACCAAGGTATGTTCCCATAGAAATGCCTGTATTCATGTAATCCCCAGGAGTTCCTTATCCAAGGAAAGTCCCCATGCAGGTGAACTGCTTTCTATTCTAAATCCATTCAGATGTCAGAGAGACCCTTATTCATTAACAACACTTGGACAATACCACTTGCTCAATGTCCAATTACACAATACATGTACTATTAAGATGATAATCCAACCAGGGTTGTTAGCAGAGATTCTATTTGCAACACTCTCAGCTATTATGTAACAATCTGGGGAGGGTTGCTGCTGAGTTGAACTTATGACCCCATCTCATTAGAAAAACTTGCATAACCAGCAGTCAGGTAAACAGCACCAAGCCTTGAAATGGAATATTTACAATGTCTGGTGACAAAAATGGAAATGAGGCTGTCAGTGTATAGGGAACAACTGACAAGGAAAACCGAAGTACTTACTTGGCAAATTTTTTCCCAGATTTCGTCACAGCCAGCCTTCTCTTGGAAACTAAGAGCGAGGTCAAAATTGTCAGCTTCTGACCACACAATTAATGTGTCCTAAAATAAGAACAGACACTTAAGCACAACCACTTAAAGCGGTTATGAACCAATCTTCTGTCTAAGAAAGGTCACTTACTGCCATAAAACTGATTTCAACTTGTTCCTAACTCAGATTAAAAAAGGTGTCAGGTCTTAAAAAAAGATAATTTGCTAATGCTTAATGCAAAACTCAGAACATAAAATGATCTTTAGTGACAAGCCAGATAATTCAGTCTAGTATCCAGTCCTGTATGTAGCAATGGCGAACAGTATTTTTTCAGTGCACACACCACTTCTTTTAAACACCAGAACACCAACTCTCATTTGAATAACAGAAAAATAAGACAAAATTTCATTAGTTCATGGTCTTAATCAAGTTAGTTATAGTGACAGAAGCCTGCTTATATAATATAATTTTCCACGATAACTGAGAAAGAACAGAATTCAAAGAATCTACCATGTGTCACAGAAGTAGAGATTTCATATTAGAATTCAGCAGTAGATAACATATTTTCAATAGCTTTGGTTTATATTTACCAAAAACAAAGAACTGAACCTATAACCCATCCAAATTCCACGATTATAGCCACAAATTGACCAATAATCATTTTACAACACATATTCAAGTTGTTGTTCTAGTTAATTCTTTCTGAAGGTGGCACTGCTCTATTCCAGTTTTGAGAATTAGAAATTGAGGTGGTATCCCGTAGAAGAATGGCAACACCCATATCACATTTTTATGTTACTTACCACTTTTAAATAGTCAAATGTAATCTGCTAACTTAGAAAATAGAAAACATGCAACTTTATGTTTGCCTAAATTTCTCTGTTTTTGAAAACAGAAAATCAGGGTACCTATTTAAACCTGCTATGTTTGTAAAATGCAGTAATTAAGACAAAACAGCATATACTCTAGATAAATGGAAGAACAAATGATTTAGATTTTTTTAAATATGCCATAAAATGTGGAAAATGTGGCTTGTATTTACCTGTTGTTTTTGGTATGCTGTGTTGGGGAGAATTTTTGACTCAAGCAGTAAAGTTCCTGAAATAGACCATAACAAGAAGATAACAGCTTGCCTCATTTTAGACACCAGTGACAGCTACCATAATATACACACATTTCTCATCAAAACAAACATACTCTTAAATTTGCAAATTGGATAGGTCAGTGGCAAACACTGAGTGGGATGATCGATTAAACTGTTGTGCACTGAAAACAAAACACAAAGGTCAAGAGGTCACGACACAAAAGATGGCAATCTGCCATACTAATAAGGTACAGATAAAAATAGAAAACAAACACTGTTTTAACCCCTCATGACAGCTAATTCTGGTAACAATGACTGGTAATGACTGCTATGGCTACAGTTTTTATTACAGAATAGTTACTGAAGCCACTGTACTAACTTCCTGTTAATCACTTTTCATTCTCAGTCATGAGAGAAGGCTACTCTAACTACAAATTCAACTTCTGACCAACTGTAATGATGGGAATTCCAAGTTACTTTATCTACTACCATTTGGCATGTATGCATGTCACTGACCTAAAATTTATATTACAAAAGATAAAATCACAATCAGCTGCTTTGACTAATAACTTATGGGCAACTGAACGCATCCCCCCCCCTCCCCCCCGAGTTAAATCCAATACTAGAGGCTGCTTTGACCTTAACACCAAAGTTAACTTGAGCTTTCCTGTTAGCCTCATGGCAGGATCAGCGAAGTTATTGTAATATTGTGCACCTGGTGTTGCAACTTTTAACTTTTAACATCAAAACAAACCATTCCCACAGTATAAACACGCTGTTAAATCCACCAGTTTACTGCACAGTAAACTTGCCCTTTTTAACCATTCCCACTAGAGCACCCCTAAATACTGGAGTGTTTGGCATTAGAGGGAACAGGACACCAGCAATGAAATTTATACAACCTCAAACAATGAAAATGTACTTAAAACAAGACTACCATTGAGCAAACACAATGTCCTGCTAGTTACTGAACAGTCTGTATCAGTCATTCGTGTTTGCTAAATAAGTGAATGCATTTATAACCCCCGGATCCAAGCCTTTTGCTGGGCCATTTACATCAATTCTGCCGTTAGGTGTAGTAAATACAGCCGGATAACAGTAACTAATGCAGAAAATGTCTTTGCAAGATAATCACACATCTGTAATTTTAGCTTTACACTTGAAATGAACCTGATAGAGCATCTTTCAAGAGTTTATAAAAAGTGTGCAGGGAAGTAATATTTCAAAGACTAATCAATAACAATAAACAATGAGAAACCATACTGTCTGGGATACACAATACCAGAGCAGTGTAAAAAATCTTTCAAATTACTTAGCCCATGAATAGTTTGTGGACTCCTTTGTACTGTGCATATGAAAATAACCGCCATCTAATGATCTAATGCTCAACACCAAATTGGTGGAGCTAGACCAGGTAGATGCCTAGTGATGGAGTTTAGACTAATCTTCTCATATCTTTTAGTGGTTACAAATTAAATTAACTAAGTTTGAACTCCTTGCAATGTCAATGAGCGCTGACTTAATGAAGATATATTTTAACCTAACAACCAATAATTTAAGTCCTTCTGTGAAAAGCTCACAGTGCTTCTCTCTGAATATCATTTCACCATCACTTCTCAACAGCTTCGCATTTATACCTAAAAATATATCCTCAATAGAAAGAAAAGCAGACATGCTGTAATCAGGGATCTCCAAGGGTAATTAAACATTCTTGATTGTCAATTCTTGATTGACTTATTGTTTCTTGTCTCATGAAAACATTTTGCAGCAACTACTGACATCAAAACTGGTTACTAAATGTGGGGAAGGACAGAAAAAGGAATCTACAGATGATAAACTGCACATTAAACTGCAGGACAATTGCAAGTCTGAAATTGTGCAGATTTTCCGCAATGAACCTAACAACCTCAGTCTTGAAACTTAAGTAACCAAGCATGCTGGCACTATTCAAGCACAAATTTTGTAAGTGCCATGGTTTTACCGGATACAAAACTTTTCAAGTAGAGTTTTAAGCAGAGGCTAGACCTCAGGCCGTGGGTTGCATCCTGTATTTTCAAGACACGCACATCAACAAATCATCGCTTATTGAACCGACGTGACCTGGCTACTCCCATAATTCAGCATTCCACTCATGTAGATCAACCACTACAATGTCAGCCATTTTGCAAGTCTACACTAATAAGAACTGTGAGGTGAATTTTTTGGGGTGAGAGAAAATTCTACCTCCCGATCACCATCAATAGCACCCCCACCCTGATGCAGGCCAAAATTAACATTTAGTGCTCTTTCAAACTGTCACCTGTGTAAGTTACAAGTGTTTCGAACCTCGAGGAGAATTTTTAAATTACTTGAGGGGAACTTTTGGCTCTCATGAGGGGAACTTTGTGTAATTTTTCAATATTTTTCAGAGGGGAACAGGGCCCGCCACTTGGCTCCAAAATCGAGGGATTGAGGGCCCAGGACCGCTTTTAAACAAGACGGATTTTGTTGCGATGAAATGAGACAAAAAGATTTTAGCCACCAAACAGTTTGAAACAATGAGATAGATTCTCTGTGTTCTGAAAAGAATGAAAGTTTCCATGGCAGTGGTCCTACCACTCGGCATCGGCACCCTGTGCCAGAAGCATCAGAGTATTTGAATCTGTCACCAGTGCGCTGTACAAAAACATAAGAAGGTATGCCACTTTAGGTCAGAATTTCGGAGGTGCCCAAATTCTGACGCCAACATTTAACACAAATGTACACAAATTTCTAGGTAAAATAGTCCAATCTTTCTCTGAATAACACTTATAATGTCCTGCTCTGGCGAGTTTGTACAATTAAATGTCAAAAACTCCATTTGCACACCATCCCGTGTGAGGAACGTACGGCTCCCGCCACCAGGAATACACCGATTCGTCATGGTACTGTTGTAGATGTGCATCCGGTGAATTATATGAGCCTCTGTTAGCTACTCGCTAACGGGCAATTGCCTATTAGCTGAATGGTTAGCATGCTTGCCGGGTTTTATGGGGGTCGCGGGTTCGATCCCCGGATTGGGTGATCTCGGCTATTACTACAAATGGCGTAGTCGGCAGGATTGACTATTACTACAGTACATCAGACAAAAAACTTATTTTTAATAAACTTTTTCAATCAAAATTACATAAATTGTTTTTTCTACAAAAACAACATACCATGAAGTGGTGAAACTGTTTAAGAAAGACATTTGCTCAACACACTTGCTCGTGTACTGTAAACAATTCACGTTTTCAGTTCGTGACCATCCGTGACACCATTGCCGTCACCGCTCTGAACTTGATTTTGGAGTGTCTAACATATATCCAAACAGTTTGCTGAAATAAGACAACCCTGAAATTCTTTCCTGAAGACTGATTTGTACTATACTCTATAGTTGAACGTGTAGCTGTAGATGACGATGCGGGATTTGTGTTCTTTGCATCTGTAATGCCCCACAAGCAAAGTGAAAGAAATAAGATGTTGATTACAGTACATCAGTATTAAAACATTAATGAGCATCTCAAATACTTACCGTCGGTTTCTGACCTCACAAGAAGAGTCATTCCTTGAAGATGTTCGACATAGGCTGATGAAACATGACCGGTTCCTCTGTCGTCCCATTGTCTTTCAGGATTTAACATGTAAACCTTGACTCGCCGTCTGGTTAGACTGTCAGCCATAGTTCTAATAGCGAGATCAACTCCAAAGATTGGAAGTGTACTCCAATCCTGTTGTCAGATGTTGTTTGATGCTTGCTAACGGAAACTGTCACCTGCATGAGTTCCGATCGGTCGACCTGAATATGACAAAAATAAACCAAAACAAAGAGTTGGTAAACATTTTGTTCCTTAGATTTCAATTTTTGACTGTCACGTTGAATTTTATATTTTTAATTAAATATGACCAAAGAAAGACAATATAAACATTGGCTCGAAACTGCTGACTTACTTCGCAGAATCAGGGTCATTCAAACGTCTTGATTGCCGCCATATTGAATATTCGCACCGACTATCTACGGGGTCACAGTTATCAATTCAGGTATTCCCGCGAACTTCGAAAGGGGATTCCCTTCGTCAGCTGCTCAGCGGTCAGTATGCACGCTCTGAATGCGGAAAGCCATTCCCTTCATTCTGCAGAATCATCGCGGTGATTTCGAAATCACTGCATTGCTTCTGAAATTACTGCGATGATTTTAATAATCACCGACGTGATTTCGTACTGAATCCGCACGGGTGCATTGCCAGGGCCATCATTCACGAGTGCCCCACATTTATGTGGTCGGTATATAGGCAAAACTTGGTCCGGAAAATGGAACAGATTCAGTCAGTATCGCGCTTTAAAGTTTGTATTTTTGATAAAAAAGCAACAAACAAACTGTTGAAGTCTTGTAAACAATGTTTATCAAGACTTGTAATTTTCCTCTTGTAAGAGGATTTCCTTTTTTGGTTTCGATTTCCTCTTGATTTCCTTGCGGTTTCTTCTTTTTCTGTTTTTTATCGTTATTTTGACTTTATTCATGCAAAAAACGTTTATTTCATTTAAATTTTACAACACAAAAAATATTTTATCAATCACACATTTGTGGAATGATGCACCACCTGGAATTTTTTCCTCTTCTTGTCATTGGTCATTCCACTAAAGCCCTCAGATTGAGGACAAAAGTTAGTAAGATATAAAATCATGGTTAAAAGTACTTATGCGTTTAATGTGACAGATCATTCCACTCATGGTAAAAACAAAATATACCTTGCATAAAAAGCAGTCCTACATCTGTAGAAGGTTATGTTGTCATGTGAGACAAGACGAGTATTTGTATGTACATGCGCGCACCCAGCCTAGTGAAAAAAGTGGGGGCTCAATTTTTTGGGAATGTGGACCTTTTACTAAAAAAAAACGGGGTACGTTCACAGCCGTATTTAGATAGTCCCTGCTGCCCTTTCAGTGGACTTTTTGACTCGTTTTCTACTTTTTTCGAAGTCTTTGTTTCTATGAGGCGGACCTCTTTGCCCACTTCGCCAAATAGGGGTACTCGAGACCCCCGAGTCCCCCCCCCCTGGGTGCGCGCATGATATATGAGGAGCAAATGGGTAGAATATTTCTGGCCAGGTATTCAGGTACATCACCGCAGTAACATTTAAAATCATACACAATCGTCTAGATTCTGTTGATGAAACTCATCAATGGGTATCCAATTTACATCTGACTGGATGGCCGTGTCAAATAGGACACCCAGGGTGATTCTGACAGCCTGGTATTGCATCATTAAAGCTTTTGAGTAATCAAATTGGTTGTGCAACCGTCCACACAGTGCAGCAATACAAACAATTTGGTAACACGTGCAGGAACTAGTAGGTTAGGGACCAATTCAGGCCTTAAAAGTCCGAGGCTCTGTCGTATTCTAGGAGACAACCTCAGAAGCATTATCGCTCCAGATGTGTTGTCAATCTTACGCCAATTAATTTCTCATAATTTGTATGTTCCAAAGAAATTTCCTCAAAACTGAGACCTCAATCCTGTCTATAATATTTTATTTAGAGGCGACACACGTGTATTTAGTAATATTAGTCGGCTGCCACGACACTTACGCTGGCTAAATCAGATTGTCACGTGACGTTAATCTTCTGTGTCTCTATCAGGGACAAAAATTGTCGAGTCATCGGCATACATCATCATATCAAAACAATGGAAGACGATATAAGTATAAAATGCATTAATGGCCACAGGATAGATCACTGGGGGACACCATGAGAAATTTTACAGAATTTAGGCATTTGAGACCATCAAATCGACCAGCTGGGACCGATTTTCCAGGCATGATTTAGAGAGAGCCACGGACCCAACTCTGTACATAGACCTTATTTGACAAATATAGAATGGTCAAGCAGGTCAAATGCTTACTTAAAATCTAAATATATGACCTCTGACTGCAAGCCAGAATCAACGCTGGATGCTAACCGATATAAAATATCCAGAAGAAAAGTCGCGAAGAAAAACCCTGCTCGAAATCCTGACTGCATGCTTGTAACAAGATAAAGGCTGTTGTGCACATAAAGAGTGAGACTCCCGATATGGGTCTATAGTTGCCAAGGTCATCCCCACTAGATAAACCTGGCAATCCTCCACTGGCTTGGAAATTTAGAAGTAGATATAATAAGGTTACTAATGTAGGTCGATGATGGTGCAAGCTATGTGTGAGCAGCTTCAAAACTTGAGTTTACACCACCGGCCTAGACATATACGTTTATGTTCATCTATTTTACAAAGAATCTTGTCCACAAAGTGAATGGTTTTCTCAAGAATATTAAAACTAGTTTCCACATGAAACATGCTATCTACAAAGTCTCTAAGTTTATCAAAAGGTGACTGAGAGTCGTCCATATGACCATTTAACTCCTTCAAGTTGGCAATACGTACGTGTAAAATTAGAGAAGCATTAAAACTGTCGGCTGTCCGTGCCGTGTCCGTCACAACTTCAGAATCTATAGACGCAGCATTAGTTATTTTGGCGGGACAGACTTCCCGAGAAAGCTTCCAAAGATTGCGTGGATTGTTTAGATTTTTCTCAATGACTGCAAAAACATCATTCAGTGTCTGAGCTAAATTCCAGTAAGATTCTGGTCAACCTTGCACGATTATAATTAATGTTCCATTGTCGCCGACTATGTACAGCAGTGTAGAATATTACAACCCGGGCTCTTATTTTTCGTAGACTTTTAAACCCGTCGTTTATTCCAAATTGGCGCTTATTTAAAACCACTGAGACGCGCTTATTCCGCCGCAAGGCCAGGTTTGCAGAACCTGCGACGGCTGTTGTTACAAACTGCATGGTATGTTTGATAATTTTTTTTATAAATAAACAATATTTTGAACATTGTTCGTTTCACTTGACAACCGTATCCAGTCGTCGCAGACTTGACTTCTGTACGTTATCTACCGGGCGTGCGTTCAATAGCGCTACTGGACCTACGCTAGGACCTTGCTAAAATCCGAGTCGAGCCACTATCATGTGTTGTTTTTTAAAATACACGGCAATAACTCACGTAATCTGGCGAGATCCCAGCGTTACTGAACGGAAAGCGGCCGTTTTTAAGACAACCGTTACGCCACTCATGATTGTTACGCTTGCAATGCATCTATTCACTATTTTTCACGCGTTATCATCAAGGGCGCACCCAAAAGGGGGCCCGAACGAGCCCCCCCCAATTTGGCGAATTGGGCAAAAAGGTCCGCCTCAGCGCAACAAAAAATCCGAATAAACGAGACAAAAGTCTACAAAATCCCACGGGAAGTCGGGCACGGATGCATAATTCGTGGGCCTGAACCTAGTGGCCCTGTTTTTTTAGTCCTCGTTGATTTCTTTCACTAAAAGGTCCCGGCGCACATCGAAAAATTCGAGCCCCCCTATTAGGCTGGGGTGCGCGCATGGTATGTCGACTTACTTTTACTGATTCAACAATAGGCTTTATTCTATTCAGTAAAACAGTGGATAGTGTTCAGAGTTTTTCTTTTAATTAGTATTGAATTACCACCGATCCCGGCGCTTATTTTGAGACTCGTCGCTATTGTTTTTAACTGGCTTTATCCGACACTTCTTCGAGATCGGCGCCAATGCGCGACACTATGGTAACTTTAATTACAGAGACCACACAACCGAATTTGAATTACAAAAGACCAACTTTTGATTTGATAAACTTCCTCTAAAAAGGAACATTTAATTTGACCATTTCCTGGTATGAAATTACTCTCAACTTGTATCTTAGGAAGTTACAGGTGATTTCACTATTCGACGGAACACAGTTTGTTATCACTATAGACTTGGCACTACAGGTTGGTCTGTCACTAAGTTCATGAGCCGAGCACGGTTTCAGTCGAGAAATTACGAACTGACAGTACGTTCTTTGTCAGCCCGGAATCTGAGTAAGGAACAAGTTGAGATCACTTTATAGCGATAAGTGGTCTAACTTGAATCAAAGCTTCGCTTAGTTTACCCGATCGTTGGTTTGTTAACCATCAATGATGCTGGCATCACGAAAGAACGGAAAACTGGGATTTAATGATATGAAATAGGAAACTGCGTTTGATGACAAAAAGTAGCGTGGTGGTTTCAACTGTTTAGCTGTCAATGTTAAGTTTTTACCTTAAGTGGGATTAAAAAATCATCTCCACACTGACTTATCAGGTCATTGAATGAGCCGTTAACTCAAGTCACAACCAATGCATATATATGCCCCGTTTTCGCATTCACAATTTTATGGTTGGCCAACCACTACAAACTCTAAAACCTTTTTTTGATTCACCGATGGTTCAAGGTTCAATATTTGTGCTCAAAGGAAAACAAATCATATATGAGCTATTAGTTATTTTTTCAAAGCAAAAGTGTATACACATATCATTATTAATGTACCGATGTACATTACAATATATAAATTAAAGAAGCAACGATGAAATACACATCTAACAGGCAATCTACCTCTCCTTAGTTTAACATTTTGTTGTTGAACAGCCTTACATTATATAATAATAAATTGAATTTTATAATTACCTAAACACAGGACTATTTCCTATACGTTTTAGCTTTAAAAGAACGTCTTAGTCAAGCAAAAAATTATGTTACACACTAATACCATCCATTCGTTATTAATACTTTATAAGAAGAGTCAGGAAATTCAAAGAATTTCTTAAATGGATATTATCATTATGTGTCAGTCATAAAAAGTGCAAAGATTACAATCAGCCACGCATTCATTTGAAAAAGATGCATTTTGTAAAGCAATCTGAACTGAAACCATTTCATTTGAGTATCTGGATAATGTCTAGTGCAGTTATTATTATTTTTTTGGTTTTGTATTCTCATCATTCACATTAAAGAGGCATTGAACGCGAAAGCTCGCCAAAAATATCTTTTAAACAATTCCTGAAAAAAGTACCATCTCGCAACGTCTAGTTCAGAGTAATTGGATTTTCTCTGTGAGGAAATTTCCAGAAAAAAATCACAAAATTCACGATTTTTGAAACGGGCGCTAAGAAAAAACTCTGTGGTTACCACAGAGTTTCTAATCTGCCTCCCACTTATGAAAAATGAGCGCACGCGCTCATAGTCAGTTGCTTGAAGTCGCTTGTGGTCAAAGGAAATGTGCTACGTCTATACCAAATAAGGAGACGTCCTTTGCCTTGAGGGAAAAAATTGAGGAAGTGGCAAGCAGATGACTGGTGGTTTTTTGAAATTCAAAACGGCAAGAAAATGCTTTGATATCATCAGAAATAAAAAATCTTTACGAACAAACCCTAAAAATACCTGATGGTTGGTGAGCAGGTTGAATTCTGTTTCAGTGGCAGAAAACCACTTTCAACGAATATTGCAAGTTAGTCTGTTTATCGCGTTCCAGGCCTCTTTGACACTGATTCCATTAATTTCTGAAGAATGTCGAGTATATGCGTTATCATTAAACATCTAAAAAGGCCATTAAACCATTTTTGTGACTGTGTAATGTCTTAACACTAAAATGCCGAGATACTTGAACATTGGCAGTCCGAGTACAATTTGTTGATAATAAAACCTATCCTTCACATGTCCAATTACTGCACGGGCATTTAAAGAGTCTGCAAGATGCGGACAAAATGACCTTTACGAGTACTGAGAAGCCTTCTACAGTGATGAGTGGTCATAAGGACTAGTTTTGTAGATGGATCAAAGTTGCTACCGCTGGGATGGAAACACTTTTCACAGGATTGTTCATGCGCGCACCCAGCCTACTAGAGGGGCTCGAATTTTTCGATATGTGGACCTTTTACTGAAAGAGAACTAAAAAAAACAAAAACAAAAACGGGGCCACTATGTCGAGGCCCACGAACCGTGCACTCACGAACCGTGCATCCGCCGCGCCGACTTCCCGACTCAGTTTGTCTCGTTTACTCGGACTTTTTGTTCCCTGAGGCAGACCTTTTTGCCCAATCCGCCAAATTGGGGGGCTTGTTCAAGCCCCGAGCCCCCCTCCCCCGGGTGCTAATTGTTATCAATAAGATTGATGGAGTCATTTACTTGCAATGGTTGAAATGCAACTCCCTCACGTTATTGACCGTGGACGCCGCCGGAATCCATATAAAAACATAAACACATTTCGATACATATTTGTAACAACATGAACTACTAAACTTTAAAGTTAAAAAAATTTGGGGACTAATAGTTTAATATAAATTTAGCCCTCCATACAATTTAACTTGTTGGGTCTATCCAAAAATCTTTGTAACCTGCTCTCCCACGTGTATTTTGTATTTTGACAAAGTTAACTGTTTGAATACATAGATCGGATCCCCACAAAACACGAACAGTTTTAGGCAAATTGGGCTTCAAGGCTGAAAATTTTGCAAATTAATCAACTAATGAGAACGATTACTCCAAGGAATTTATGAAACCGCCAAGTGAGTATTGAAATAGGTGTCTACATTCGATTGACTTCACCGGTTTTTCTGGGTGAACTGGCTAGGTTATTTGATTGGTTTAAAGTTCCGAAGTTGTCATCTACAACCAATCAGATAGCGGGTTGTCCGAGCCTGTGCCGGAAATCGGCAAAATCAATAAAGGCGGTAGCCACTGACAGTGTCCGGATCATGCAGCACACTGTTTATATTTCATATTTTTTAAATTATATTCCGTATTTTTAAATTATATTCCTGTGCATAATGCATTTTCTCTGAACAAATTAGCTAAAACCTCTGCACATAGTTTGAACATATGTGAAATAGAGATGGATCCCTTGTCCGCAGCCACGTGCTGCGGACCGATTGGTCGGGCCGAAGTCATGACTACAAAATACCGTAATCTTTCGGCTGTCGGTTCAGTGTGGCTTACATGACTGTTGATGTATGACATTTGATGTCAGCTAATTGGCATTGTTTAGATACTTGCTCAAATTTTCAGCAAAAAATAAAAATAAAAATGGAAAATTCTGGCGCTAAACAATGTGTTACGGTCATAAATTATATCCCATGTTTGCTACATCATATCGTTATTACTTTGGAACGCCGATCTTGAAAATGGCCAACTGGTGTAGGTTGGTCATCCTTATATGTTTTGTTTTATTATGTGGAATTGTTAACGCTGAAAGTATTGAAACTGCAGAGAACGAAAATCTAGACGCCAAAGAACAAGAAGATGTTAACGTTGACGAAGCAAAGCTAGAATACACGAAAGGATCGGCTTGCAAGTATTGTGAATACTGTCGAGTGAGTTCGGTTGGTAAATTAGTCGGATAGGTCAGGTGTGTCCCTGACTTAAGATTGATTTGAGAACCAATTCCTATCACTGGATAACGGGCGTTATTCAGTGGAAGAAATTGGATCTCAAATCAGGGATTCATGTATCCAACAATTAATTATTCAATATTGCAATGCTACCCATTTATAACCGCACCCTTCAAAGCATGTCCCCAGGCAAAACTGGGCGTATATCAGGGATCATTTTAGAAACGCATGTCTGTGTGCCGACATTTATACACGATTTCCAAAACATGCAAAATGGGTTTTCCAGTTTCCATCCCATGCCGTTCTTGACCACTGACGTATGCTTTTGTGACCCCTAGTCAAATTGCTGTTGTAGTGTGGACGGAATGCTACTGTAGTAGGGAGGACAACGTTTTTTAACTTTTTTTACAATGTCCATGTGTCATACATTTTTCAAAAGCCCTTGGTGTGAGAAATGAAATGGAGCCAAAATCATAAACATTTGTTGAGCGGTTCCCGAGAAAATGGCCGTTGAAACGCGACGATTATGCATAAATATCTGCTTTTCTACATAATTTCGTAAAAAATAAAAGAATATACATGTACTACATATCGAAAGATTCGTCTCATTAAAATGAACATTGTGGTATGTGTTATATACAATTTGGATGGATGTCTACAGAGATATTGCTGTTAAAGTGTGTTGTTAGCATATGAAACAGGAGCATCAACCCCATTGATGAAAACAATGAATTACACAGCTTAAAAGGAAAAGAGCAAAGACAACACATCAGCTTAGAAATAAATGCACCTGAGTTAGGAGGAAATTTCACATCGTACCACAAGATAACATTGGTGGATTTGGGGGAGGGGGCCAAGGGGACCATGACCCCCTAAAACTCAGATTTCATTTGGCAGTTCGAGGGTGCAAATATCTTGCAGGTGAAATCCTGTCCAATGCTTTGCCCTGCCCCCCCTCCTAATTAAAAATCCTGGATGTGCCCCCGAGTAATATTACATGGGTAGCCCATCATAGCCTGATAGGGGCTGGGGGAAGCTAAATCCCCCCCACTTTTTTCAGTGCTGCGGCGCCACCCATGTACTATTAAATCGCATCATGGCAAAAACATCTGAAAGTAAACAAAAGACCATTTGGGAAAACAAACCACTCTTAACATGAAGGATTTCATAATTTACGCAACATTACAAACTCTTTGTAACAATTTTATTTTGAACGGTGAAGTTGCGATTCCATGAGACTTAACGTAGCCAACTGCAAAAAGTGCGCAACTGCAAAAACATCAATCTCCAACCGATCAAAATTAGGCCTTCCGGACAATCGAAAACTCACCATGAAAACTTGGCCTTGACTTCAAGAAAAGAACTTGAGGAGGTGCGCACGCATCTAAACTACATCCTGTCCAAATTTCATGTTTGTAATCGAGAGTATAGTGCTCTTTTGGATTGGAGGAGCAAGAGGTACTTTTTCGAAGTTGATCGCATGGCGGAAAATCGTGTGCCAAAAAAAGCTTACAAAAATGATTTATCAGTGATAATTCGTGACAAAAAGATTACAAACTCACAAATAAAGACCAAGGTAACGATTTATAACACAAAATTGTCTTATAGTTAACTTTGAAGTCTGAAATTTACGGATGTGGGTTTTACACGGGGGCAGATATGGAGCACCCTGACCTACTTTTTGATTGTCCTTCCTAACTGTAGAGACATGGGTCCCCAATAAAGTTTCAACACCTCTTACATCACGTCTCAACTATTTAATCCTGGGCATGCCAATGAGCTCTTCTATTTGCACTTAACACGTTGAAAGATACACCAGTGCTCACTTTGCTTGGGCATCCAAATCCTTAACATGGTATCCAAGTGCTAAACAGGGCATCTTAGGTTGTTTGTATTTGAGTCGGGTGTCTATATGGACATCGGATTGGTGAAAGCCTGGCTGTGAGTCAGGGCCTCAAATCTTTGGTTCAATTTGAGGACCTTGTGTGTCCCATTAGCATTTTCTGTCCTTGTTTGACCAGATGTTTGGGAGACTTCATTCTCATGTGTCCACCTCTATATCTGCCCAACTGCTTGGAAGGATCAACATTTGGTCTTAAATAGTTTCCATGTTGTTTAGCTACAGAAATCTGAGTGCCTCATCGACTAGGACAGTTGAACGGAATTAATTTGCGAACACAGCAAGAGACATGTATTAATGGCATTTAGACGTGGGACACCTGTTGTGGATTTTTTAGTTATGGCATTTGTAAACAAGAAATTTCTGTACTTACGTGTAGGGATTGCAAATTTTTGTGATGTAGTAGGTTTCATGTAAACTGTGAAAGTGTTACATGTGGGAAATTTCCTTGAGAACATTTGATTGATAAAACTGTCAAGCAAGAACCTTATGACTGGTATTTACGCATTCTACTAGTTCGTTTTCTTTCAGTTCTGCAAGCTGTGCGATAAGGAGTGCCCATGTGAGAAGACTGCCAGCAAGCCAAACTGTCACATGTGCAAGGTGAGAGTGACTGGATTGAGCACTGACTCGGTGCCTGGACTCTTTGCACCATGTCTTCATTATTTTGCTGGTCCAGTTGCTGGACTCTGTAAACACTGTAAAAAAATGGATCCAAATTTTTAACACAGGCAGCTGGATTCTGTGAACTCTTGAGATCAGATACCGTGTATGAACATACTTTGACTTGCAGTTGACTGAACGTATTGAATGTTCGATCACACTGGATTGTTTCCCCACCCTCAAATGTTTTGTTGCATCTGTAATTAATTTAGTGATCCAGATTGTCATGAACCTCTTCTTTGGTTAGGTTGGAATGTGTTTCATAAAATTTCAAAACTCATCGTCTGTATAGTTTTGATTGTTGCTTGATGTCAAGTGCACTGCTCAAAAATACCATTGTGACATACAATAATCAGTGTGATGTCACTGTTGTTATCCTGCATTTAAGTTTGGCGCAACCAGGCCCGGAAATGGCCGAAAGTTTGATTGTTTCTAATGTCTAATGAATTATGCAAAAACTATCGTTATTGTAATCTAGTGTCATCCAGAACACATTGGGCGTTTTCGTAGCACCAAATTTCTCCTTGGAGATGTTTCTTAACTTAGCATGTCCAAACTCCATTCACATGGCCAATCGTTCTTCATTTTGAAAGTCACATGACTTGTATGACTGAAGTTTGTGGATGCATGGATACAAACCACCTCTGAGGGGAGATGCAATGCTGGGAAACTACACGAGGCATTATGGATAGGCTGGCGTGTAACTTTCATGTAACCAGACCCTGAGGCGGGGTGTAATCTTTGCTCTTGAAATTATTTTTAACATTATTCTGTTCTAATTTTGTGCAAACTCTAGTGACTGTTAGTCTGTGCTTGAGTACATTTTGGTTTATACACACAAGTTTCTGATACATGTTTGCACTTGATGACCCCTATGTTCCAACTACAAACTCGAGTAAAAACTCAAAATTGTGAGTTCAGACTCGAACTTTTAGTTTTAATCCTGAGATCATCCAGTGCAAACTAGGTATAGACAGTAATCCATGTTCGTAAGCTATTGTTTACTTGATCAAAGAATAATAGATACTTTTATGGAGTTTGCATAAAGGTAGAATAGAAAATGCTAAGAATATTTTTGTTTTCGAGTACAAAGATTAGTCCCCTTACCCTGGATGAGACTGCATTCGGATTCAATTATTTTTGGTGCTGTGATACAAGAATAATACACTGTACAACTAACCTCTTCTATGTATTATGTAAACCTTAACACTAGGTATTAAGCTTTCGTGTTATTAAAAAGATGCTAAACCTGGTTTTTTGACTATTGACAAATGTTAATGCTGTCAGACTAATACATGTTAAAACACCAAAATCTTTATTCCATAATGCTAATTAAACCTGGCGATATGCTTGGTAGTTTCAATTCAAGTTCAACAACTCCATACAAAATCTGTTTAGTAGAATAAGCCTGACTAATGTTTTGGTCTGGTTATGGAACTGGGAGAGGCTGTGTGTTTCAAACCCTCGAATCCATTTGGTGACACTGGGATGACGGGGCCATAGGCGAGCAATGCTTTCATCTTTACTGGGATTATTCAGTAGCAGTCGACCGAATCAGTTCTAGGTTATATCATCGAAACAAGGTTTAGTACCTTTTTAAAAGAAAAGAAGTTAGGACTGAAATGTGGTTTAAGAGTAGGATTATTTATACGAATGTTTTGATTGTGGTGGTGGATGTTGTTTTTAAAGAAAGACACAGCCAACTTGAAAATTACATTCCTGACCATACCCTCATAATAGTTGAAGATAATCTTGGACATGTATCTTCTAACTGAATATGTACATTATGAACTAGACTACATGTGACTTTTTACTTCTAACACTGAAAAGTGCTCTTGCCTTTTTTGTTACCAGTCACAATTTTTATTTTTTATTATTTATCTCTCCCTCTCTAACAGTACTGCAAGTTCTGCCCTGTTTGCAAGATCTGCGATACAATCTGTCAACCAGGAGGTATTGTGGACCGCATGAGCGCAGCCGTGATCAAGTACGTGGTTGTTTTGGATCAGAGTTAGACACACTGTAACTTCAATTACCGTATTCGCCATAATAACCGCTCAGGGCGCTTAGAAAAGTTCGTTTCAGGGGGGGCGCTTATTATAACCCAAGGCCGTTGAAACCCGGTCTCCGAAACGAGTGAAATCGGAAGCTAAGATTCATCATATTTACGCTCTGTGACGTATCTGTAATCTGTGAAAGACTTTCTGCAAAACCATGGTGCATTTATATCAAACTTTGCTGCTAAGTTAGATCATTTTACAGAAATTTTTGTTGAAATCCCAGGGCGAAAACTCGCCGACTGCCTGCCTCGCAATCGTCTATATGGCGACTTGAATGCTTGAATAAAAATACAGTTTTGACTTAAGCAAATTACCTGAAATCCTCCTTACGTTTTCCAAGTAGCGTCCCTAAGATTTTAAAGTTCCCATGGAGTCGGTATCACGGCAGGTTTAAGTACAAATCTATGCTAGTACATCGTGCCATCTACATGTGTGATTGGCAACATGAGAAAAATGTCTGGACGAACACACAAGTTGTTATTCACGTGACGTTTGTTTTGAAGTTGTCTGCGTTTGTGAGTAAGCGAGCGCGTGCGTGTCACCAGAGTTCATTTGCCAGAGCAGATACCGTCTTTTGGCCAGAGCCACGCAATCTAATGAGCTAGATGTGCATTGTATCTATTAAGTTTGCACAAGCAGTAGGCCTAAACCAGAGCGTGTTTCATTCGGCACTTGCTGGTCTCATGTCCCTAAAAACATTCGACATTTGTCTTGGTAAGGCCATATTAGTCGCTGTGTGGCTGGATGCGGCATACATGACTATCTGACAGTTATTTTTTGGTCTAAGGGTGCGTAAGCATTCACTGTCAGTGGTCATTTTATCAGATATTTGGCTTAAAAACACCAATTATGGTTAATCAAACAATTCATCTTAAAAATAACGCAAACATTTTTTATAGTATTAGAAACTGTTAAAAATTAATGCCAATATTCATTTCTTGCCGATGCTATGCTACCCGTTTCATGAATGGATAGTTCCCGACTAATGTCTTTGATGACAGGTTCATGTATGTAGCGCGCGCTTCGTGTCCACGTGCTTTTAACACTGGCCAAGCTTTTTATTAGTCTTCGATTCGCGGTTTTCACGTGTAGGCCTACAAAGAAATTTAGATTCCTGTTAAAAGCAGGAAATATCTACAAAGCAATCCTGTAGACAAGTACACTACTTCTGTTCTGAAAGGCCAGACCATTGGTCCTCACAATATCAGCAGAACTTTTGTGTTCGTTTTGAGGCATGGCGGAAGTTTGAAGTGTATAGTCACGGCTAAATACCGACATAGCGGCGAGGCTCGTGGTCTACAAATTCTGCACACAATGATTTTTTAAAGGAATCTCGAATATTAATGGTAAATTGAAGACGTTACTGTAGAATTTTAGGACTATAGGTAAGGCATTTTTCGCACGTACACGTTCATGGATTGGGCGCTTGTTTTAGCAAAGTCTGAAAACACGGGGGGGGTGCGCTTATAGGGGCATGGGCGACTGATGGGCGGTTATTACGGCGAATACGGTATAAGTCCTAAGTACAACTAAGAATTATTAGTCCTCTTACAGACGGTACGCTGGTCAAATCAGGTCACCTATTGTTAAGTCTGAAAAGATCTCTGTCCCGGCCAGAGCTTGTACCCGAGACTTTCTGCTAACTGTACTGCAGAAAGTCCCGTATTTTAGTGCCATTCAGGGAAAGAGATCTTTTCAGACTTAGATATAGGTCGCATGCTGTGACCAACATACGGTCTGAAAGATGTCTAACAATTCTTACTTATACCATATCATCCGCCTTATTTAGAAGAGCACCATTTAATTATAAGTTGTAGGTTTGTCTTTGGGCGTTCAGGCAATGAAAAGAGAATTCCTTGTAGTGTTAACACGCTGCACTGCGTTATAGCAAGAGCTATGTTATAGTAATGATAGTTTGTAGACTCTGAGTTAGTCAAAAGTTTTGTTTTTAAATTACGCTGTGAAGAAGTTGTTTTAATGCATCCATGGTGGTCACCTATCGTGATTGGAAAGGTACAATGACTGATTTAGTGCTGAGAGTTGATAGTGCAGTGTCTTTAGAGAGAGATATGAATTTTGTTGAAGAACTTACGAAGTACTAATGGAGGTTCACCTCATGGAAAATTTAATAGAAACTTTGGTCAGAAGCAAAGTAGAGCTTAGCTTGGTACAACAGCTGCAATTTCAACAGGTGGGTAAGTTGTGTCAACTTGTACGGTAAATGTCAACTGTTCAGGGCTAGGTTGCATAAAACTTCAAAGTTATCCGCTGGACAAGTCGGATTGTTGCATGACGTCAGGTGCATTGTTCAACAATTACAATGTGTCGCGTGATAATGCGACCTCATCGTTGGTATGGAGCGTATAACTTTTATGCAACTGGGTCCTGGATTATTTCATAAAAAATTCAGTGTTCAATCCACAAGTAATTAACTGCGAGACCTCGTTGAATATTATTGGTCGATTTAACTTGGTCTCATGCTCTTGGAACTTGATTGCGGTCTCCCACGCTTGATTGTAGTTTTTTTTTTTCAGTGCTCTGCCCACCCACAATCCCGAAGAAATCGAGAAGGACTTGGACACTGTAAAGGAGTACATCTCACGTGACGAGTTATAAATGCATTCTAGTGTAGGCTCTAACGGCTCTCAATTTATTGGGTGGAACGCATTTTTGGTTTTTACACGGTTTTGCAGATCTGCACTTCTTGCTCAGTTAAAACAGCGAACTCTTACTCTAAATTTCTACCATTTCCTGTGTTGTGGCAGTAATAGGATTGTAAGTTGCAGCTAGGAAACATTCCTAATTTTCTGTAATTCAATAGGTGGTTTTACCTTGTTACATTGTGCCTCTGTTTTTGTTTTGCTTTTTTATAGTTGGAATAAATATTCATGGAAAATTTCAACTGATTTGTAATTAAAGTGGCAATAAACCCACCTTCCATCACAAAAACTAACTTGATTTTGACCACTCAGTTGTTATTAAGTTGGTCTCGATCATTCCTTAGTTAAATTAGAGGTGATTTGTAGGCTGTGAGAGAACTGTGTGTTTGTTGTTGCTTGTGGCCAGGTACTACAAGTTGGCTCGTCATGACGTCATTTTAAGCACCAATCTTGGGTCTCTAGCAATAGCCAACTGTTAATTTCCAAGCCTTGAGTCAGGAACAAGATTAGGTCGGTTTCACAGCGGTAAGAAGTCTTAAATCAAAAGTGAGAATTTCTTTAACAGAATGCAAATTTATAGCTGCAAAAGCACAGACGTTTCAATTGGTATGTAACAGGTATTTTTGAGGATAACTCATTGAATACTGGAAAAAATAATGGTGTGGTAAATAAGTTTTTCACTTAATGTGGCTGACAAGTGAAACTTGGGAGTTCTTCACAAAACTAAAGACCGAGAACAGCATGGTTTGTCATTAAACAAGCAGGCAGGTAATCATAAATGGAAAATGAGTGTTGTGGCAATTATTTTTGTGCAAATTAACTGGAGAAATATGTTTAATAGAAGACATACAAAACCCCATGCAGAAAAATCAACTTCAACCCAAAATTGAACAAGTTAGTAAAGGAGCTTTAAAGGCCAGGGCAAAATTGTAGGTTTCAAAGATGAATAAATCAAGGTAATACAAATCCTCTTACCGTAGAATCAATCAATGGGTCCATGGTTTTATCACATGGAATAAGAGATGCCATCTAAAGGTGTTTACAAGAACCAAAACAACAGGTTTCGTCCCAAAACATGAACCAAAAATAGATTCAAAGATGGTGCTGTATGGGACTTTAAATGAATTTTGGAAACAGGTTTTTATTGAAAGATGGCACTGTATGTAGCTTTCAACAAGAACAGTACCCTCTGCTAACTTGGTAACCAACACATGACCCCTTTTTCTTGTAATCGACAGCTTTGTCAAGTCAAGTGGGCTGCTCACTCTAAAAAACTGAAATTGTGTCTCTTAGACCACAAAATTCGGCTTGCAGTCGATGTAGTTTCAAGTTTTCACGGCTATGAGTGAATTAGTAAAAGAATCTGAAGAGGAGTTTCTTTTAATAGTTGACATTAAGTTTATGATTTTATTTACATTTTAACTGGTACACTTTATTTACAATGCATAAACAATTTACTAAGAGATCCCAAGGCTCCACTGGAAAAAATAAAGATAACAAAGATGCTGAAGAATTCTCTACACTTTCTTTGAATCGCTGTGGTGATTCTGCAGCTGGTTGTATTTGTCTCTCAGAAACTTAAATGCTTGCGCATTTGCATATGGTGTCATGGTTACGGGGTCAAAGTATTTAGCAGGAAGTCTTGTGATTGGACAGTATTGCTTTGCGGGTGGTCTAGTCCGTTTATGACTGAATAATTCCTTGAAAATCTTCTCATCCGTAAATGTTATGAATGTCCTTGAACACTTTTCACCATGTTCCACAGTTCTTGACTGATTTGTTTTGGTAGACTCCCTAAAATGGATCAAAAGTTGAATCTTTAGTCAAACTAAGTTCACAAAACCCTTAGTAGAACTAATAGGGTTACAATATTCAATCAAATTTTCACCAGATATTCATACAGTTTTTGATACACTTTTAGGAATTGACAGTAGCTAGTTACTATTAAGATATTTCAAGAAGAAAAAAAAATTAATTAGGGTTATATGTAACCTTAGCTGAAAACACTAAGTTACAACCAAAGTTAAACTCAATGAAAAATTATTTTCGTTAAGAAATTTGACAAAATAAAATTTCACATGTCTGCCATAATGATCTCTGAGCTGAAGAATTTTTACAATAATCGTCTTTGCTAAGGTTGGAAATACCATTTTATAGGCAACTTTTTGAAACTACCAAGCTTCTACTATTGTTTCTTGCAAGTGCCTATGCTCTGAACATTGGAACACCTTCAGGAGTTTTATACCAAATCTATACTTAATTTAAATATTCATGGACATAAAGAGACAGCACCTTTAAATGGGCACTTCGCTGCTGTTTTAACTGCCAATGTTGAACTCTTAACTGAAGCCCTATGGTGTTTAAAAACTGCAGCTAAATGATCAGGCAACTCCAATCCCAGATAATATGTATGTACAATATTTTGGAATTCGTCATTTTAGGATTTCTTTTTGAAGTCCAAGACTCTGAAACGATTTCTAATTAACATGTTCTTGGCGGTTACAGTAATATGGTAGAATCCTATCACGATAAGGAGTATAATGAGATTTCTGGTTTATACCCAGCTAAAGAGGGCGAAATGAAGTTTTAAGTGTAACTTACGTTGAGCCTTCTACATCGATGTTTACATCGGTTGGCAGTTCTTCAATCAGCGGCATTGTCATGGAGTGGTGACGTATGATAGGCCCACGGTAGGTCTGTTTTTGACCTCGATTTTTCTTCTTCTCCAACTCCATCCTTTGATAATTTTCTGCACAAAACCAAAGAAAAGAACATAGTAATAACATCCGAGATAATACTTTTCAGAGCTACCATTCGGTGCTTCCCTACTCAAAACTGACTGGATTCGTTGGGTGGATGAAGATAAATTTCAAACTAATATCAATTTTAAGACGAAACTTAAATTTGTTTTCAGTCCGTTCCAAGACAATTATTTTAAGTCGTTTACTTAAAATTTGTCTTAAATTTGATGGAATGTACCGGATGTGAAAGTTTCAAAGTTTGGAACGTGAAACAAATCTTAGACAAGTAAAAAAATGAACTTAATAAGTCAATTCTTGGAACGGGCCCCTGTCACAAAAGTGTTTTATTCTGGGGTTAGGTACACAAGCATAGTCAGACTATTATTATGGCCCAGCAAGCCTAAAGAGGAAACAGTGAGACTACCCCAAAATGGAGCACCAGCTACTAAAGAGTTTCTCTAAAGCCTGGCTCACTGCGGTTTCCGGGATGAATTTCATAGTATTATATTTTAGTGTATGTCTTAATAAATTGGTAACTGTTAAAAATAAGAGCAACGCAGAGCGTTGAAATGTGCCCACGAATGCATAGCAAATGGTGTGCTTTTAAGGTTAGGGCTGTTCCAGTAAAATCCGTGTGGGACGGGGGGGGGGGGG
>NMRA01000007.1:1925801-1975941 GCA_002633005.1 Phoronis australis | reverse complement strand
ACGATGAGGCCAATAGAGAGTCGTAATGCTCAACGCCGGTAAAACCGGGCAAGGTGTGGCCCGCCGAGTCACACAGAGTCGGTGAGGTTAAGCGTACGAGGATAGGACAACTATCAAACACTCCACATGGTCCGTGTCGGGTCACGGAAACCCCAAAGCAGGTAGGCCTGAAAATACGATGAGGCCAATAGAGAGTCGTAATGCTCTGCGCCGGTAAAACCGGGCAAGGTGTGGCCCGCCGAGTCACACAGAGTCGGTGAGCTCGGTCGTCCAAAAACTTCCAAGATGATTATATAGGATAAGAAGAAAATGCTCAGTAGCAAAGAGTTATGCAATTGAGCGTGGTCGCGGTATAACTTGCGCGAAAAAACCTTCCAAAGGAAAAACACGTCTTCCTCCAGAAGATAAGTCCGTGGAATGGTTCGCTTTGCGCATGTCCGTATCTCATGGTAGTACTCGGGGGAATTCTGGGAGGAATAAAATTATGGGCGGTGGGTACGAAATAAAAGTGCCTTCCCCCCCTCCCATACAGATTTTGCTGGAACAGCCCTTATTTATTTGTATCATAAAAATGGCCACTAGATGTCATAAAAATGTACAATCCATCCAAAAACGGGAACATGCCATATTTCATAAAAATCTGTCAAGGAATTTCAGAAAAACAAAGGAAAAAAGAATAAAATGAAATTGCCACTTGTGGGCACAGGATCTGTTGGATCCACCTGAAAGTCATCAACTTCTTTTGCTATGTTCATAGCAATACACTTACTAAATTTAATAAAGATCCTGCAGTAGGTTTAGGAGATACAGCTATGGGCGCAAAACAAAACAAAACTACCACTTAGAGGCGCCACTGTAGTCAATCGCCATCATCAAACTTCCTCCTCACACCGAGAACATATACGCCAATTTTCAAAACCATCCCTAAAATGATTTGGTTGATAGATGGGAGGACGCCAAAAACAAGATTTGAAAACAGCAAAAATGGCCACTAGGTGGCACAAAATATCTCAATTCCATCATCTCACCAATACATGCCTAAATTCAAATTTTTATGAAAATCTGTTGATGACCTTTGAAGATACAGAGTTCAACGTAAAAAACTAAAATTGCCACTATGGGGCACACCAGTGATCAAATCCGTCCGAAAGTCGTCGTCGTCCATAGCCAACATCATATAAATACACATGCTAAATTAAGTAAAGATCCTACAAACGCTTTTGGAGATAGAGCAGCGGATGCCGGACAGACGGAGATGCGTCCACATATCAATATGTGGGTGCATAAAAACGAGTTTCTCTTTTGTCCTGTTGTAGTCAACTGACTTTTTCTCATTCAAAGACTAAAAAAGCACAACTTTTTAATGCCAGATTCAGATTATATAGAATACAGTGCCCAAAATGGCTTGCGATTGAGTGTAAATATTGTGCTATAACTGTAGGCATTGCTATTACTAGAATCTCTCTCTGTTCCTTAATCCTCCAACTAAAGTCCAGGAGCTGTGGTAACTGGCAATTAAAATCCCAACCAAGAAGTATTCAATGTTGACAATTGAGAAATGAGTCCTAGCACCTAATGACTCTCAGTTATAACAAATTTTAATTTTAAAATTGGACAAAAAGAAAAATAAAAATAATGGGTTTTTATTTAAAACAAACTTGTGGTACATCACATTAAGATTTTTACACTACAAAAACTTTTTAAAAAAATTTCCTAAACTTAGAAAAGCATCATTTGCAACCAAGTTTGTCACTGAGAACCTCAGTGGAGTTGTGAGTTGAAAATGGTCAGAGGCTTTCACCCAAGGTTCATTGACTTTAATTGCTACAATGAATTACTGAACACTATAACCTTAAGATTCCCTTTTCTGTGCAGCCCCTCTTCCCAAACCTTTGAGAAATATGGCCCTAAAACCCAAAATCGCTGATGGCCCCTGCATTAAAACATCAAGAATCAGCCGGCGTTCAATCCACTACCCTGTACCTAGTGACTTGCGGTTGATCTGCTCCGTGACCTCAGCCTCAGCGAGCAGCTCCTCCTGTGTCAGACGTCTCACTTCTGCCACGTTCTTCTTGGCAGCAATGTCTTTCAGATGTTGTCTACGCACCTCACGCTCGCTCACTCTTTTTTGAATTTCTTGAGATTTCTGCGCAGTAGAGCGGCGCAAAGACTTTTTCTCTGAAATTCGAGTGCATATTGCATTAGCTGTTTCACTTAAAGCAAGGCATATCACATGATTGGGATGACTGACATAATATTAAACAAGAACAACAAACAGTGTTGCTATACGCCAACTTTGTGCATCTTAAATGGTATTAAAACACCTCAGTAGGACTCATTTTTTAAAAAAATTTTGCAGAGTAGAATCAGTAACACTAGTTAACTTTACACTGAGTCTGTAGAGTGCTAGTTATCCAAAATTTGACAAATACAATAGATATTGAGATTGACGAAAAGAAAACTAAAATCACTGTTTAGTGGACAATGCTGCAGTCGGATCCATCTCATAATCCATGCCTCTCATGCTCACCTAAATAAATACTCATTATGATTCTTCAAAAAGATTTGGCAAATGGAGAGTTGGACACCAAAAGTGAAATAGCCACCAGGGATATCAACACAAATCGAACAACTTCAAGTGCTGTCCTGTCCTGCCTAAAATCTGAGCTGCCAACTTACATGGAGACCCTTCATCCTGGGAAGAAACTGAGGCAAACTCAAAACTAAATCTGCCACTAGGGGGATAGCAGTATTGGAAACAGTCCAGAAATTAATACCAGCCAGCTCTCTGCCAATAGAAACACATTTGTCAAATTTTGCTACAATAGTCGTCAAACTCCAATGGCTACAATATGCACTCAAATACATGCATCTGGGTACATGAAACTGATACAGCTAGTCTACGAAAACTGATAACTGCTCGGAATTCTTTATTGGCAATTATCAGATCATAGTTGTATTACAAACAGTACTATATTACATCTTTACAGTAATACGTAGTTATTACCTGATGGACAGTGGTAAATCTGAACTGTTGATTTGGTTTTTGTCTTTTTTGGTTTCTCTTCCTTGGACTTGGTCGATTGTTTTTCATCTTTCTTGGGTTTTTTCTTCACAGGTTCCTGAAAATTAAGGAAAAAACATTAGAAGCTTGTCTCACCAACCTTCAAGGGTGCAAACGTTTTTTGACTGATGAGTCTACATTCTCTACCACAATAGCCCAAAGTCTCAATAATATAAATACGAGTGCTTATGTCAATGCGTACATGCAAAAAATATTCTATTTTAATTAATTTACTAAACGGTCATACACATCAAAATGTCACTGATTAACTTCTGAAGAAGTTATCGACTTTAATTCGTTTAACCGACAAAATATCTACATATTTACACAAAGACATTTCTGCAAATTTTTATCACTTGCTACAAAAGGGAAATACTCATTGAGGATAACTGTACAACTGCGTCATGCGGTCTTTGGGTGTGACGATGTTCAACAAGATGGTAAAGATGATTCATAATGACGATCATCATTTCTTTGTTTGTGTTACAAGTTTATCTGTACAGCTGAGTCCACACTGGATGTAAAAGTTGTGACAACCAGGAGAGGAGTTCACACGGAAGTTATGACCCTGGAAGAGAAGGATGACTGTCTAAAAGAACACCACATCACGGTACAAACGAAGTGAACTGACCTTGTACGCTTTTGTTACGACTCTCTTTTTCCGTTTAGGCTCATCATCCTCTAGATCACTTTTGACTTCATCGTTTTCAGACATGTCAATATCCGAGTCAGAGATGTCTGACGCTGATTCCTGCTCCGAATCAAAATCATCATCGTTCATTTCCTGAAAAATGCAGACAGAGTGGTTCTCAAAAAAGTTCATGAATCGTCAAAATCAAAAATGGCCAAAATTTCGAAGCAAATTAATATAACTAATTTTGAACATTAGTATTATTCATTCTCTGAATACCCTTTTTATTTTCACCATAACTTCAACGAAGCGGATGAATTTCAACAAAAACCATCTACTTTTTGAAATCTACTGCATTAAATAAAATGGAGTAACAACCAATTAAAAGTGAAATTTACTCTAGGTGAATCTGCTCACAGGGTCCGAGACACACGGATAAGTATAGAGCTGCCTATGAAATGTCTAGTCATCACAATGTTCCCAATGAATTTCACGAAAGGCAACCATGCTAAAAATGTAATAATACCTCAACTGAGTTTAAAACCTTATGCTCAGATATAATGCTTTTAGTAAATGATTACACAATGCCAAACCAACGTAAAAACAGTACAAAACCGATAGCATACCTAGAACAGAGTGCAAAATACAATTAAGACACGATCAATGATGATTAATACTGGCCCTAATGACAACATGGCGATTGTTCAAGTATATACCAAAAAAAAATTTACACATAATCTCTATATCACTATTAAGTATTTTACTTCTAATAAAAGACAAGACTAGAGAACTGATGGATTTAACTGACCTCTTCAAATCCACCATACGTCGTTTTGTAAAAGTCATCTTCCTCTTCATCTTCTAGTAGTTTCCCCATTTTTGCGCCTGCATTAACTCGCTTTTCACGTGTGGCCGCCATTGTGTCTAGGTATACAGACGGACTAAAAAGTAACAGAAGAGCACCATTCACAGGCAATGTGTAAACTGTCACAAACCAAATTAGTTGCTTTTGCTGTGGGGCATAGGATCGCACAATAGTCAATCAGGGGTCCCGCATCTTGAGAACCAGTTTTATCCACTAAGTAACTGGCATCCAACTGGTTCTCAAATCCAGGACTCCAGTAAGTGATTATTGCCTAGGACACAGTTTGTTTTAGAAAAAATTCTTTGATATTATCCAGTATACTGCACACACAGGGAATGATGTACATCCTACTGGTAATAAGATGATTAAAACAACAACTGAAAACAGTTTGTGAAAGAACACTTCACCAAAAATGGAAGAAAAACACACAGTGGTACCTAGCTGTATTTTGACGATAGTCTTCATATAGCTAGCTGGCTGGTAACCAGCCAGCTAGCTGTATGAAGACCGTCGTCAAAATACAGCTAGGTACCACTGTGTGTATTTCTTTCATAGACCCCAAAATTGCACACAGCCAGGGTAATTCTGCTCGTCACCTCGCCGTGAAACTTGTATCAACATGTAAAGCTAAAGACCGAATGGGGTGCATCGTGCATGTAAAATCTGGGAATCAACCGACACTCACCTTTCCGGTTACAGCCGTTTAATTGAAAAACAATGCAATAAACGTCATTTTCTTCCGTAACACTCTGCCTTTTCTAAGAATGAAAAGTATGTTGTTGTTTTGAAAACAGTACGCTCGTGTCACGAGCACGCACCATTTCCTAAATTTTTGCAACATCTCTCGGGAGATGGTGATAGCTTGGCAGCACCAAAATTTCTTCTGAAATTTGATTTTTGGTATCAAAATTCCAAAAACTTATAATAAAGTGAAACCAGTTCCGATAATTTGTTGTGACGTGTACGCAGCCTCGTGAAAAAACAACAATTGATTGAAGAATTGGCAAAAAAAGAAACTGGCCAACAGGTGACGCAATATTTCATGGCGCCGAAAACCGTCGCTAAAGATCACTCCACAACAGAATAACAGTAAAATGCCATTTTTCCAACACCGTTAAATAATTTAATTTTCTCAAGGAAGACTGTAGTTTTTAATGACACTAGATAATTGTTTACAATATGACGACATTGACTTACACATATGATTTTGGTATCGTTTGATTCCTTGCAAAGTTATCTTTCCAAAAATACACCGAAATTCTTCCTGCCCCGTCTTTTAATATTTTATTGTGAAATTTCTGCTCGCACTATTTACCGGTACGCGGTAGTAATACCGCCATGTTGAATGGAACGAGTCACCTGGCAGTCAAAAACTTAACTAATCTACCGACTTCTATAGATCGTCACTTTTTATAAGGTCAAATTGACCGAGACTTGGAATGACCAATGACAAAACACGCGGAAACTTTTACGGCCCAAAACATGCGCGCTACCCAGCATTGAAATAGTCGATGTGAACCTTTCGCCGACAAAAATCGGTAGGACTAAAAAAAAAGAACAACGTTACCACCATCAGTAGCATGCGTCTGCGTCTTTTTATCTCGTCTATCCACTCCTCCACTCCCACCCCCACACATTTTTGGCTGCGGAGCCGTAGTATTTGTCACCGCAGTTTGCAATCACACGAGACGCCATTGAAAATCCCACCACGCTATCCTAGATGCCCCGGCAATGTTGACAATTTACGTTCCTCCGAAACATAAAGAGCAACTTCCGCTTTTCGAGGTGAACGTCGTCGGCAGCACCACGGTAAGAAAGGAATTTGCAGCGGAAATTTTATATCAAATCCCGATTTTTTTACGCAGAAATATAATAAAATGCGCGGACAGAATATTTGAAAAAAGCGGAAATCCGCGTTTCCGCGGAAAATTCCAAGCCCTGTTGTCTATCCCCCGCCCGAGTTACGGTGCCAAGGGTTCGAATTCGATCCTATAGTAACCCTGGTACGCATCTGTTAGCACGAAACCGCGAAAAAAGTGGAACTTGTTTTTGAGGTCCGTATTGGTGAAACTGGTATCACTTCAGACAATTTCGTGGAAAAATGGTCAAATAGTCACAATTATAAAAAAATTGGAACAGGCGAAATGCTGCTACTTGTTCCTCCATATTATGTCAGGAAAACTTTAGGAGTAATCTCGCGCAAACACCATTCAGAATCGATGACGCCGTTTCATTCATTAACAACAGGTGTCGCTGTAATCTTTAGTAAAGCTAACATGGCGGTGTCAACCCGGAAATAGTGCGAACCGAAATTCGACGATAAAGTACAGAGGAAAACCAGTAGGGGATAAATTCATATATTTTTGGAAAGATAATGTTGCGAGGAATCGAACGATAGCAAAATCATGTGTGTAGGTCAATGTCGTCATATTGTAAACAATTACCTGACACTAATTGTTTGTCAGATTTTATCTTGCCACTTTTTACCCACATCGGTTCAAAGCTGTATATCTAGTATACAGCTTTGTAGTAATTGTACCAACCAAGGCTAGCTGGCTGGCCACCCCGTCACTGTCACTGGAATTCAACTCAATACAGTGACAGTGGTTGCCCTAACATGCCTAGAACGTCACTTATATAGTGAATTGATACTTTCCCTTCAAATCTTAATTTATAATTATCTACCTTTTTGTAAGAATCAATGCGAAATCAGAAAACCTTGTTGGAAGTTCAACTTGCCGCTGAAACCAGAAACGGAAATGGTAACTCATAAGTGCGTACAGAATTAGATTTCGACTAATAAATAAAATACAAAAATGAAAACTAACATGAAAGTATACAATTTTTTATAAAATGTAGATCAAAGCTTATTTTTGGTGCATAAATGTGTAGATTACTACAATGAATCAATAACACACGTTATCAGCTGTAATCGAAGGTATCTAATTGAATCACATATGACAATTCTATCTCAAAACATTAGCGAACTCCACATGTGACGTCAGTTTTTATTTTGGAGAAAAGAAAAGGGAGGTTTGCACGACAATGAATTGCACAAAACTACGGTTTGCTTGCACGGATTGATTTCAGGAAGGCAAAAAAGCCGCTGCTAATATGCCTTGGTATTTCCCGTGGTCGGATTCGATCAAGAAGCGAGCTTGCAGATACCTTCTTCAACACTATCTGGGGCACTTTCTGAAAGAGAAACTTTCACTGGATCAGCTGAGTGTTGATATTTACAATGGGAAAGGAACAATCCACGACGTGCTGTTGGATGTTGGGGTATAGTTACAAGACTTGGAAACAACTCCGTGGCCATGAATCTAATTTCCATCTTTGAACCTCTTAACCGCAGTCCAAATACCAAAACTAAATTCCATATGATCCGCACCCCTCTGTGAAGGGACTGAAAATTTCACATACGGGATGACCAAACTCCAGTTTTGGACCGTGGGCACACGAGTGGAGTTTAGGGGATTGTTGATGGAGTTTAAAGGCATGGTCATCAAATCATTTTCACTCACTGAGTTTGACAAACTGAAATTATTATTAAATTGTGAGCATGTTATGAATTGGGAATCGCTCTTTGACGTGTTCATGTTTGCTTGGAAACAAACTGACAGCTAATCCACGTTGGGGGTCAAAGATACAGACTTTTGTTGATGACTTACTGTCACAAAACTGGTCTCATTATCTAAATGAGAAGTGGTTCGCTAGATTTGGAGACAACTGGCTGCTTGTAATTGTTTGAGAACATACTCAGGACATAAAATTATTTACCGTGACGAGCCACCTTGTTGAGCCTGGTCTCTTGCAATAACGTTCTGTCCAAGCTAATAAGTTGCCTCTAGTTTTTGTAAGAACCAAATGACATGATTGTTAGTGACCTAATTTTTAGCAGAAGGCTGACTTAGAAGTTTTAAATAAGGAACCAATTTACAGTTATTTATACTCGCATTCTGTGTTCAGGAGAGCAGAATGGTGCCAGGAAAAGGTGTGCAGTTTTTTGTTGCAGTTCTAGTTAGCAGGCGAGTGTTTCAAGTTCTCACCCTTTCTCTCCCCATGGGATTAATCCCTTTTGGTGGTCTCCGACTTTGATTTTGAGAACCAGGCACATGCTGAGTAACAATGAATTAAACTCAGATACTCAAAGTTATGGACTTTCAAAAGGAACTAATGTCATCCATGTATGTGTTCTCTATGCAGCGATAGGTCTGTATTTAACATTCTCAAACGCCAGTCTTGTGACTGAAGTTTTGAAATTATTGTGGGACAACTATCAGTCTCTTGATTTATGAATAGCAAAAGGGCTGTGGCCTGAATTGTCAATGTGCGGGCGATGTCCCTAGTATGTCCCTAGTCCATGGAGTAATTGCAAACCAGTGTCGTATAATGAAACTATATGATAGTTGCTCATCTCATCATGTCATAACTCTTACACTAATCATTCCTCCACCCTTGTTAATTTGCTCATTTGAAATTGACTGCTTGGTTTAGGAACTTATGTTTATGTTTCAGGCACTTAATGAGACTCTCAACAACTTACAAGTTCCGTTTGAAATTATTGATGGATTCGTCGGTAGTATATCTGTCTGTATTCCATGGTCAACATTGATTAATGATAACACTGATGTTGAAGTTCAGGGCTTAGAATTGACCATCCAACCAAAACAAAGAGCGGAAGCCAACAGTAAGTGATATATGAACAGTGACAAACGCAGAAGAGTTTGGATTGATATGAAGACTATGATAATCTAAATACTGCTTATTTCTGAAACTAAACCATGGGACCTACATTTGGAAATTAGCATGTTGTTTTTTATGGTAATTTTGTAGAAAGAGGAAACAAATGATAAATTAAACAAGGTGTTGGTGACAGTTACTTTCTTTTGTGCTTCTGAAAGCTTTTAAGAGTTTGTGTCACATTTTAAAATTTCTTTCATAACACATGTATTTTATTTTTTGATGTATGAATGCACCATACCACTCTTCGTTTTCATAGGCTTTTGCCTTTAACAGTGTATACCATCTATGCACCCATATATTTATATGTGGGCTCATTGCTTTTGGTAAGCTATCAAAATGTTCTAATTTTACCTCCAAAGTATGCCATTATTGGCAATAGATTTTTCAGAAACCTGTGATTGTAGAAATTTTGTGTAGCTGTATGAACTGTTGTGCTTGTCTGGTAGTGACCCCTGGTGCCATGTTTGAGTCAATGATGAGCTCAATGACCACGAGTATGGACTCTCTGCATGTGGCTGAAGACATATTGAAACAAGAAGTGCCTAGTCCGCAACAACAAACCACAGACTCTTACGAAGGGCTGCAGGAGTTTGCAGGAACCATTGATACAGGTTTGCGCAGTGTATCGTTTTTGCTATGAAAGTTTTTACATGTGTTTAGCTATGGTTTGCATGCTAGAAATGCGTCTCGTTTATCCTCAAATCCAAATGAAAGTGATTTCTGAATTGAGATATTAATCTAGTCCATTGTTAAGCATTCCTGCAATCTTTTGTCTAACGTCATGCCTCACAAGCCAATTCTTCACCGTGTTACAGAGAGTCACTTAATCCCAATACACTTGGGTAAACATGTCACAGCTGAAACAGTTGTCAAAAAAACGAATCCAGTATTATGTCATTTTGGCTGTCAGATTTTTATCATACATCTTCATGGAAAATTAACCTTGTCATAACTATTCTTGTGGAATTCAATCTCAGAAGCCAAAAAGTTTGAAAAATCACCATCTTCAATCCACAATATTACAATATTCCTATCTGCCAGTTTTTTATTATTGCGAACGTGTTGCTAAAGTGGTAATTGCTCTCTTGCACAGAAAGGAACTCAGATCAGTGTTTGTGATATTGAGAGTTGATGACACTAGTGGTCCTTGTACAACTCTGTTGTTGAAATGGACCAAGTTTCTCATATCTAAAATCTGGACAGTCCCAATGCTTTCTGGGCTTAATTCCAAATATTGTACGTAATATTTTTCATGATAAACATTGTAAAAAATCTATTAAATTCTGCTAAGTGAGTGTTCTCGTGCATTTAACTTTTTATAAAACAATCTCTCAGGGCATAATATAGCGGACTTGTGTAATTTCTCAGAGTACGTAACTTAGCACCAATTAGTTCCGTTTCTTTGTTACATTCCAGTGCTTACTAAGATCAAGGTTGTCCTCACAGACACAGTTGTCAGGTTGGAACACCTGCCCAAGGAGGCTCAACTAGGAGTTGCTCTGGAGGTTCGCATTAAAAGGTAATGTATGGCGAGGTTTGGCTGGCCTTGTTCAAATTTTGTGAAATGTGTTATTGTTATACGTTATGATAATTATACTCACACATGTTATTACTGGACACTGTAGCTTAACTTGGCATCGTAATATCACAGGCCACATGGCATTTTCATTTTGTCCCAACTGTGGCTTGGAGGCCGAGGCTGCTCAACATGTAGAGATTTGCCGTGCCTACAATAGACACCGTAATCTACTACTTGATGGACACATAACCCATCTGGCTGACATTGGTAGTTCATTCAGGTTTAATAGTCTTTCTATCTTTCTGAAACAAACAGGCAGATTGGAAGATTTTACCCATGAGGAAACCGATGATGTCAGTTCCCCATGAGTCATAATCAGGTGATTGGTGTAATGGGCCCAGCCTTGCAGCCTAAACACACCTATGCTGTTTCATGGCCCTATCAAGTGTTATGGTGAGGTTATTCTTTTTAGTTTTGAATTTGTATTCTTCAGGATTAACTACTTTGATGAGAACGCTGATGAGTCACTCAGGAATCCGACTAGTGAAGTGAAGACGCAGTATGAACCGGTTGCTGTGGCCAATAAGATCTTTCACATTTATGAAATGATGCTTTATTCAGACGAGTTCTCAAAACAGTCTAGGGAGATGAAGTCTTCCTTCTATGAAAAGAAAGTAAGTTGATTGTTGGCTTAGGAATTTTGTTCTGAAAATTCATTCTTGTCATGGTTAACGGCCATGTTCAGTTTAAATATCCTCCCCAATATTTTAAACAGTTTCACTTTTAAATGTTCACACTGTGTTCTGTTTAACTTAATGCCTGTCGCCAAAATTTCAGTTTCTCATTTTAGTGCCCTCCTCATTAATCTGGGCACCTGACTGATTCTGTACTCAACACTTGCAGGAAAATTTAGCTTTTAACCAAAATTCAAGAACTCTTCACTCGACAGGGACAGTTGTTATAATCTTGTTAAAATTTATTATTTAAATTCACCGCGTTACTGTGAATCTTTGTTTAAACCAAGTTATATTCGCGAAATTATTTTGCAGACTTCCAGTGTGTCCCACTCTCCTGATTTGGATGACTTCAGTCCGCTACAGGGTCCAGAGATGGGTCAGCCGGTGGTCGACTCAGACCCGGTGTTAATTACAAAATTTAGTGGACAACAGAAGCTTAAGTTCAAAATTAAGCAGAATGATGCTTTGTCAGGACCAAAAGTATGTGCTGAGATTTTTTTACTCTTATAATGTTGTTTGTAGACTGGTGATAAATACGGTTCTCGTGTTACATTGAAATAGTACTACTCTCAATAACAACACACCCCCTATTCATAGAAAAGTTCAGTGTTGTGGGAGACAGGAAAGCAATATCTGGTGTGTCAAATTTCAGATTTTGTTGAACAGGATAGGGCAAGTTGATGAAGGTTTAATGTAGTTTATTTTTTTCTTGTAATGTGTGCTTTTTTATGGGTGAATTCGTTGAACAACAATTACAGTTTAATTGTACGATAACCTCAAAGAATTTCAAAAACAGGTAAAATTGCTTCTCCCCACCATATGTGAACTCTATGTGATACTTTACATTGTCTAACAAAGACTTATTTGCTGTATTTGAAGTAGACTTTGTTTGACATGAAGACTATTGTGCCTTTAAAAAGTGCCTCTGTATGACCATTCTTTATTTGGACAAAATGGCAAGATCATCTCACTGTAACATTATTTCAGTTGTCCTTTGCGTGTGACCTGGTGTCCTTCAATGCATTTTTGTCACCACGTCAAGTGCACCTACTTTTGGAACTCGCCAAGGGTGTCATCACTCCAGGTAACCTTCAGCTTGTGTTCGTTGTCTTACTTGTGTCATTGGCTACTAAGCTGATGATATTGTCAATTCGTGTTTTCTGAATAAACGAGTCATTTGAGCTTACAATAGATTTACTAATTTTGTTTTATGCAGGTAGATGTTGACTGCTTACAAACCTTTATTACTGAACAATATCTAATAATGTTTGTAAAGTACATGCAACTTTTGGCGCTTCCATTAATTCTGTCATTATTGATGCCCTTGTTATTAGGAATGGGAGTTTTGGCTTTTCATTTTTACAAAACTGAAATCCTCCAGCAATTTTGTCTGATGCAGTCTGTCAATGCAGGCTCAAGTAAGCTCATTGCTCCAGTTCTGTATGCAACAGACAACTGCCGTTTTCAGAATTTCCCTTTCCTTCAGTTATAATTTTGTAGGAAGATGACATTTAGTCAGGTGTAATTTGATTGTCATGATGAAATTGTAGCCACGTCAGAGACCTTGCACTCGCCCAAGAAGTACCTTAATAAGCCTATGAAGGTGACGGATTATGAACGATGCGAAGAGGACCTACAGATGCAACTGTTACAAGATCATATGAGACCCCCTGCTGAGAGGCAGTCATGGCAGGAGTGTAAGTTTGAACTTGTAGTTTCATGGAAAGATAAAAGTACAAATCCATTGTGCTGGTCATTCAGATATCCACATTTTCTGGGTCTTTTTTGACGCAGTTACTTCGTACGTTTTTTAGTTAAACTCAGTTTCCAGTTTTTATCTTTACATTTCAACTGTCTGGTAATCGCTGTAGAAATATCACAGGTTCGTGTGGGTGATCAAGTTAGTGTTCCACTTATTATTCACTGTAATACACTTTTTATGTATAGTCCTCTTGTACCTTGATAAAAGCAACATCTACAATCAGGCACTGGTACTTTAACCCACAGATATACTGTTGTGGTCATACACTCAAATTCAAACACAACAGTTGATTGATTGATTGACTGATTGATGTATTTAATAAAGATTGACCATGAAAATTATAATAGAATACAATACAATATAAAACACATCACAAACTGACATGGACAGACAGACAGACAGGCAGATTGGGGTACCAACTACAATTACGTAGACAAATAAAACTAAAGTTTAAGTAAAAATAATCCAAAAAGAGACCACCAGTATGTGAGTCACCTGAAAAAGTAACCACTTATTTCCATCTTGGTTATTAAGAAACGAAATTCAAGGGTTTAGTATTGCTGTGTAGTGTTGGTCAACACCTTAATTTCAAAATTGTTAGGCTAATGCTCTGCAACAAATAACACTTCCACTACGACTGATGTTCTCTGTTCCAGATGATGTAGATGAGGTGTCAGACAATTCCCTATACTTCTCTATGGGTACCAGTAATCAAGGCATGGAGATGAACACATCCTACACAAGCTCCTGCAGTACTAAGTCTAGTGCTTCAAGTGAGTTATCAAGATCCACTTTGACTAAGACATTGTGATGGGCATAGAGTTTGATATCGGTATTTGAAAATTGATATAATACTGATATCAAAACTGACAAAGCGATACCGGTACTCTTTGGAAATCGATGCCAAGCACCAAGAACGCCCTAACTATGATGGTATGTTGTTGATACAAAATGCACTTCCGATATTGGAGAAATATGAATGTTAATGGTAATCATGTCCTAATCTTCAGAAGTAGCAAAAATCAATTTTGACGTGGATATCTGTCTCAAATTTTAGAGAGTGTCCCAAATTTGAGAATTTTTACTGTAACTAGCGGTTATGTGTACATTCTCAGAGACTGCATTTTTTCTCATGTGAGATTTTACTATTTTCAAAAACGGTTGTGTGAAGCACAACACCAAATTTTTGACTTAAGCCTTCAGTCACTTTTCATGATAGAGACCCTCGTCAAAGGTCATAATCTGGTCATGGCTGAGATGGTCGTAGGCACATTACTTCAAAGACGACGTTGCGTTTTTTTAGCAAGATGAAAAAGTTACAACTGCCTTCATGGGCCATGATAATGAAATGTGCAAATTAAAACCCAAGTTACAATTGTCTAACACTGGACTTAAGACCTTTGATAAAAAGGTCTCTGTATGGTACTTATGCCTTCGTAACAGTCATTTGGCATGGAGATGGATTCATGTTATTCTATTTCCTTTGAAATCAAGTCCCGGGGCCTGTTCCAAGAAAATGATTTTTAAGTTCATTGTTGACTGAAGTCTAAGATTTGTTTCAACTTCCAAACTTTTAAATTTCCACCTTTGGAAACTTAGTCAAAATTAAGACAAAATATAAGTAAAAAACTTTCTAAAGTTAAACTAAGATTTGTCTTTAGTTAAGTCAGTTTTCTTGGAACGGGGTCCTGTGCTTTTGGGGTTAGTTATACGTACTGTTAAGTGCCACGCGTATCATTACGGAAGACAAGTTTGTTATAACCATAATGTAAAATCTGGGGACAAACTGAGTTGATTTTGTTACCATGGTAACATTCACTGTTTCAGTATTCAGAAAATAAATTCATTGCCTTTCAAGTTGAATGGAAAAATCAAAATGGCATTGTGTGATTGTGGAGCTAATACTACATTGTGTGGAGTTTTAAAGCATTGTCGTTTTTGTATTTACCAGCTTACTCATACAAATACGGTGCTGGGTACTCCAACAGTTCACATCGTGACAAACCTTTTCAAGCTACTATACCAAAACGAAAATACTCAAGAGGCAAAGGTAGGTTTCTTTTGTTACCACTGGGTGGACCATTGCCATTGTTTATTGAGGTGAAATTGTGCGTGCGCAATATGTCGTACTTTTCTCTTGTAGTTCAGTGTATGAATTACACTCGTCCTCAATATTATTGGGACAGAAAGGACACGCTGTCTAAGCACACTCGGTCTGGAAACACTGGGGACATTCTGTCAGAGCGCACTCTGTCTGGACTCACTGTCTCGGCACTCTTTCTGGAAACACTGTCTGGGGACATTCTGTCAAAGTGCACTCTGTCTGGATTCACTGTCTGGGCACACTCTGTCTGGGAAAACTGTCTGGGGATATTCTGTCAAAGTGCACTCTGTCTGGATTCACTGTCTGGGGACACTCTGTCTGGGAACACTGTCTGGGGACACTGTCTGGGAACACTGTCTGGGGACTTTCTGTCTGGGTGCACTCTTTCTGCCCACTCAATGTTTTACTTCCTGTCAACTTCAATTAAAGCTGCATGGTGCCCAGTTTAGTGTTCTTGACATTAAACCGTCTCATGATGGCTTGGACATTGGTGTAATTTTTTGCCAATACCCAATTAATTCTGTGCACTGAAGGAAAAGTTTCAATAACTCCTACACCATGGAATTCCAGCTGGTGATGCAGCACTAATTGACCTATTGCCAGGACTTTGAGTGACGGCTTAACTGACCAATCAGAACATAGCATTCTTGACACCTTTGTTTCCAAGCTGCCATTTTACCAGACAAACAGCATGTTGCCGGTTAAAAATTATTATGTTTGTCGACATTTTGCAAGGGGGCGGAGCTTGTGATAGGTCAATTCCGAAGTGTTCATGAAACTCACAAGGTCATGATTCATGCACTCTGACCGCCTAGTACTTTTCTATCACCAAACCTTTGTTTTTAACTTAATAAGAAGAACATTCAAAGTTCTGCGATGCTCTATTTTTCACATGCAATCTGCTTAAATATATAGATTATAGTTTTTTTACTAGCACTTAACAGGTACATTAAGCTATTGATAATTGGGGTATCATTGGGGATATGTACATTAACTAGGCACCCCATTGGGCTTCTGAATTCGGAGGGTAATTATGTTCACATTAGGAAACTTGTCCTTTTGTTTGATGATCGTATGACGGTAACTAACTACGTGGCCCAGGTCTGTCTTGTCAAGTCTTTGTTTGAAGTTGAAGATTTGTTTGCATCGAAAAGCACACAGACAACCTAAGTCACTTAATATGTGAACGATGCTATAGTCTTATTTTGTTTGCTAAATATGGTTCATCCAGGTTTACGAAACGGTGCATCTCTACCTAGAAAAAATTCTTTGCACATTTTAGGCAACTCGTTGTTTACTGTTCGCATATATTTGAATACTTTGGTATGTGTTCTTTTACAGGACCTGGTGTTTTTTACAACACCTGCATTTACCTTTTTGTGCTGACCATATCATTGTTTTAGAGTATGAGAATGGCCTAGCTTTGTAAGAAAAAACTGGTACTAGTTTGGACAGCGATATAAACTTTAGCTAATTAGCTGTAGATTTGAGTTGACCTGTAATCATGTCTAATGTTTTACATTTTGTTAGATTCGCAGAGACACCAGGATGAAGGCTCAACAGATCAGATTGAAGGAAATCTGAAAGTTGGGTTTTTCTCAATCACAATTTTGCATGAAGATCCCACGACAACCCCGTCCAATGGAATTGATGAAGCCGTGTCATCGACTGAAAAACTGAAGAAAATGTCTGCGCAGTTTTTTGACTCCCTGCCAAATCTCACTACAAGTGGTCTGACGTCTGCTGAAGATCTTGTCTGTCTGCGCCAGGAGATCGCTACTTTTTGCCAACAGGAATCGCACTTAGGGTATTTATTTAGGAATGTTACTTGTTATTTGTCAATGTTGTACTTATCTTTGTCTTGCTTTGTTATATTTTTTGAAATAAGATGATAATTACTAGGCATCTTTTTGCCTTCTGCTATTGACAAAAATCAACATGTCATGAACATAATCAGGTCTTAAAAATTTTTAAAGTACTTTGTGTATGGTACATGTGTTTGCAATATCGTATTTCCTCACGAGAGCCTTCTGTACTCATACCTCTTTTGTGGCTTAGGAACAAATTTGTTTAATAGTTTAATTAATGAGTTCTTTCAAACGAAAAATAACGTTTGTCACTTGACTGTTTCCGTACTTCATCCAGTTATATTTATTTTGGTTGTAGACTGCTGGGGAAGCCTCTGGTGGTAGAGTTCAAACAGAGGTCATCTGGTGCCCAGGACAGCTACACTGTGGGTGTCACAATGGGTATCTTGGAGGTAGTGGAATGTCTGTTTGACAAGAGAAACACCACCTCATCCTTGATGGGCTTCAGTCTACCTATAGCCAACAAACGTCCCACCTACACTGAGGTATGACATGCTAGTATTTGGGTTTAAAGTGAGATAGCGCATGCTTACGGAGGACCAACAATTTTCAATTTCAAGGTTAATTTTATAGTTTTAACACACGAAAAGTGTCGTGCAATGAGCACCAACTCAGACACACTACAGTCATCATGGAAAACTGTCACAACATTCGTGAATAATTTCCTCTAGGAAGTGCAATGTTTTACTCGCCATTGGTATTAATATATTTCTCAACACAAGCGTGCATGTACAAATTTGCTTAAAGTAGTGCAACTGTTGATGATGAATCTACTAAGCATTCCTATGTCTAATTTCTGTATGTGAAATAACATACTGGTACTTTCTGCAATGGATGCAGCAGCAGTATTTAATATAACATAAGTGATTTGCTTTGAAATTAAAATTTTAATTATAAAATGTTCATGTCACGCAAGCAACCATGATTGATTACCAGGTTTTTGCCTGTGAGTGGAAATCCGTTCTTGTCCTGGCAAGCATGGTGCCTTTCACTTTATGTTGTATTTGCAGCAATTCTTTACTTATTTAGCACACAACCGGATTTCTGTTTTGTCAAATGTTTCCACAAAGGTAAAGATTAAAAAATTCAGTGACCTGCCTGCATTATTTGCAGTGTGTAGACGTCAAGAACAACATTTGGTAAAGTTTCCGTTATTTCCAGCAAGGTTATTAGCCCTTAAAAAATGCAAAAATGACAATTTTGGCAATATTTTTTGCAAAGTGGAGAATTACGGTAACTGGTGATGGGAATTTTTGAACTGTTATCCATGCACTTCGTTGGGTGGTACTTTTAATGTTGCAGATTTGACATGGGACTCTTATGATTTATAGTTTTCATGGTCAAGTGAGACAGAACTGTAAACTGTACAACTGTCTCGCTTTTTGCCTAAAAAATTTGTGATTGTGTGATTCTTTGGTGTGGGTGTGCTAAATACTAGGCCTTAGTTTCATAGGTCTGGTCAAAACATTTGCTGTCATTTGGGGTTGGTGATAAAGCAGGTTTATGGGTTATTACTGTTTTCTGAAGTTTTGTTTTTGGACTAAAGTGTTATAATTTCAATGCATTCAGTGTATTAGGCTTTTGAGTGAAAAGTCAAAACGATCTCATACTGGTTGTGGACAGATTTAATACTTCTAATAGACAACATTACACTTCACACATAATAGCATCAATTGTTGTATATTCTAGTCTTCTGGTCAAGAAATCTTTGATTTCCAACAGACATCGTCATTTCAACTAATTTTGAAATTAGGGACGAATATGGCTTTGCTGGGAACCATATAAGTAAACTTTTGTCAGTCTTTGGACTTAGAAACAGTGTAGGAAAACTAAAACAAAATATTGTATAGGGATAAACATAAAAGAAATGATGAAAAACTTTAAAACGTTACATTTGAAAATGTATTAGATACATTAACAACAGAATGTCGAAAATTATTGCAAGTAAAATCATTTAGCAAATCAAAAACTATGCAAATCTAAATGTTTTACTACCATATATGCGCACACTTTGGCCTATGCACCTGTATGCAAAGTGATGCTTTTTTAAGTAGTTTTTGCATTTAGATGAAGAATTTTATAAGGAGGCACATAGGTTGTCAAATCAGAGAGCAGGTCAGTTGCTCAAAATAAGCATAATATTTGTAGTCTGGCCAATCACATCCAATCACTACTTGTGAACAAGTTACGCCTCCTCGTGAGTGATTTTTATTGTCAGCCTGCATTCATGTTTCACCAGATAAGTTTTTTAATAACGGTTCATTTGAAACCCACAAAAGTAGATTTTTTTTAATCCCTTTTTAAAACAATTCCAGTCTTTTCTTCTGCCAACCACTATCTGCATTGTTCATTTTGTCAGAGATCATTAAATAAATATGCACAATTATGTTTGAATCAAACTATGCACTAAACAGAAATTGATATTTAAAACTGCTAAAAGTAGTATCAAAAAGCTTGAGATGCCATACACTCGAAGTTTTTGAAGTCGTCCCTAACAACTTGCATATTTGGCACAAAGATAATCCATTCAAGGAGATGTTATGCCAATGAAAAATAAAGATATAATTTGATACAATACGTGAGTATTATACACTTTAAAAAATCTATGAAGGTTGACAATTACCTTTAATTCAAAGTATATCAAGGTGTACTGGAAGGAATATTTCGGTATTGACTCACAAGCTTAGACCTTGCATCTTGATTTCACTGATGCCACTTCACATATAGGTGCATGGTCTTTAGTGTAAGCATATACACTATAATCTCAAATACATGCCAGCTAGTACATAAAACAGGCAATGGCTAGCACCTAAGTACGGCAATATAAAAATAAATGTTGGCAGGAAAATCTCACTAATTGTGGACATTTCAGAGGCTTCGGTCATTGTTGTGAATACCCAAAATACTGTTTGGTAGTAGCTGATGCATTACATAACTTCAATATGGTGAAGCTGTAATGTAGTGCTTGTGTCAAAATGCAGAAAAAGTCAGCCATATTGTAGCCTAGATTAATGAGGGTTTCCTGCCATGAGCTATGTATTCGGTTATCTTATATATGTACGCTTTGAATCTCGTAGTACTTGTGTTCATCAGGGGCTGCTGGTCTAGGCCCGGCTGGATTAACGTACCCGTCCTTGTCAATGTAGCCTCTACCTTTTATCGAGTCAGGTTTCTTTACATATCGAGGGTTACTGTCTCGATTGTTTGGAGGAAGCTGCTTATTATTTTTCTGCGTGTCACTAGTCTTACCGTCCGGTGTGGTCTCATAGAAAGCCCCATTATCATAACCTCCAACTGCCCCTTGGTCATCAACTGACCGTCTGGTAAATCCCTTAGACTGTACTCCTATATGAGGAAGGTCCTTCATAGGAACACCACCACCTTCATGTCCAGTGAAGTGGCCAAGCTCATTCCCTTTCCTCTTCCGACTGAAATATATTATACCAATGACACCGGCTATAATTAGTCCAACTAAAACAACGGCGCCTATTACACTTCCAACAATGATTCCCGTTAGCCGATCATTGCTCCCCCCATTGTTGTTATCTGTCCTCTCAACATCCTTGGTCTCCGAAATTTGGCACACTCTGCTTAACTCTTCCAGTTTCTGTCCTATTAACACTACATTTACGCAGAGACTGTACTTTGTCTTCGGAGACAGATTTTGTATTGTATATTCCCTCTGACCTGTATCCAGTGTCCTGCTCCATATTTCTTTACTGTTGGATTCTGGTCTGTGATTAACCTTAAATCCTAAAAGGTTTGCTGTGTTCGCCACCTTCCATTGTATGGTTATCTGTTTCGGCTTCAACTCAACACCAATGATTCGTAGGCCTCTCACAAATGGAGGCTTTGCTGTTTCCAGCTCCGCAGTTGTTGTTGCTGGTTTATTGGTGGTCGTCCTTTGTTGCGGTGTAGTTGGCTTTTTAGTCGATGGAGTCACTGTGGATTTTAAAGTTGTACACGACTGATTTACAGTTGAGTTGTGACATACCAGGAGAGATGCCTCAATCTTTCTAAATTCTTTGTCTTTATGTTGGGGAGGAGATGCACACTTTGGACTTAATAGTCCCAGTTGTATTGTTTTGCTCTCTCTTAACCACTTCATATGGCAGTCACAAACTAACGTATTGACGGAGATCATTTCAATTTCCTTTAGTGCCACAAATTCGTAAAATACGCATTCACCGATGCTCGTTATAGGATTTGCCCTCAGTGTTATTTTCTCTAACGAATTCTGCAGACCAAACATTCCTCTCTGAGTCAGGGTTTGTATTGAATTATGTGCCAGATCCAATGTCTCCAACAAGCTCATAGATTTAAAAGCCATGTCTGGTATCATAGTTAATTGGTTGTCGTGGAGAGACAAGGTCCTTAAACCTGTCAACGTTTGCAGAACTGGCCACTGGGAATAATTAAAATTCACCTCATTTAATTTCAACCGTTTTAGCGATTTTTCCAATCCCTTGAATGTTGTATTGCTGAGTACACTCGACATATCCTGTTCGCCTAGTTGCAAGTCTTCTAGGTAATGTAAATTCTGAAACGGTCCATCGGAAACCGTGACTATTTTATTCTTGCTCAAAATAAGAGTTCGCAAGCTGTTCTCCACCCCTGTCCACATCTGTGTTCTCACAGATGAGATTTTATTTGAATGGAATGTTAGATATGCCAATTTTGACATGCCTGTAAATAGTCTGTCTGGCACGTTAGCAATCTGGTTATATGACAGATAAAGCTCCTCTAGATTTGTAAGCATTGAAATCTCAGTTGGGACATCTCCCTTTAACTGATTATGATCCAGACCCAAGTACTTTAAATTTGTCATGTTTCTGAAGGCGCCAGGCTGTATCGTTGCTATGCTGCAATGACTTAAGAGCAATCTTTCTAGTCTGGGTAATTTGCTAAAAGTGTTCGCCTGAATTTCTGACACAGGTAAAAATTGGAGACTTAGACTTTGGATGTTTGCTAATGTCGATATAGCATGTGTTATGTATGGTAATGACGTAAAGAGATTGTTGCTTAAGTCCAGTTTCTGCAACGAATTTTCCACTCCCACAAGTGCACTGGTATTGATATTTGCCATCTGGCTATGTTCAATGGTTAAACTCTCTAGAGATGTCATGTGACTGAATGCATTATCGGGTAATGTCGGGATATTGAATTTGGTCAATGTCAACTTCGTTAATCCTGACAGAGGTAGCAGTGCCTGCCTTGGGAATGCCAAGTTGTCCGATTCCAAGAATAATTCAAGTGTTTTGTTCAAGCCAACAAAACAATTGTTGCTGAAAGTTGTAATCCTGTTTCCACGGAGGTCAATTATTTGCACATTTAGTCCCACAAATGCATTGTCTGGTATCGATGTAATTCCGTTGTCAGCCAACGTAAGCTCATAGAACACTTCATTTGACGGTGAAAACGTTGGAACGGTTGTCAATCTGCGTCCTTTGCAATAAATTACGCGGTATTGATTATTGAGAGATGGTTGGCACTCACATGGTGATGGAGCAGGACACTCGGCGTTTGATACTCCAATACTGAGATTCAACGCAACACAAAATAAAAGTAGTTCACACGCTGTCCTTCTTCTTGACATATTGCGGTGTTCTTGATGTCTACAAAAGTTTCAAGTAAATCAAAGGTCATAGAGTGACATACATTGGAAGACAGACCGTAATTATAAACATTGTTAATGTTTACAAAACATACTTCTTTGGCAGACCTTGCCTCTAACTGACGGATCTAGGATATTGAAGGTGCGAAATCGTGATTTTTGTTACAAAAAAATTCTGTGCAGCTCCTAAAATGGTATGCCAACATTTCTTTGTTGTGTCCACATCCTTACTGATTTACCTTCCTTGATGGATAATTTCTACCAACATTTTTTTGGAAAGCTTCGTCAAAGCATTTTTCAGCTATGACCCCCCCCCCTGTGCCCTTGCAAACTTGGGACGGCCCTAAAAGTAAATTTATGTGATTAATGTTTTGGGAATATATTTTCCATGTTCATCGAACCCCATGCAAGATCTTCACGGGGTGAGTTGCCTTTTTTCATGTTTTTATTTTGCTCTAGCATGATAATTACATGTCACATAAAACAATACAGTATACATCATTTACAAAGAATAACATTAAATCATTAGTCAACAAGTACCGTATTTCCTTCAAGATGTAATTTAATAAAGTTAATGAACAATTGGAAGTTAAGGGTTTTTTTTACAAACTTTTGGCTAAATATGTAATTTTTTGCTAGCATGATCAACAGATTAATGTTACAATTTTCCGGGTGAGTTGCCTTAGTGCAATTTACCATCTGGACACAGGTCTGTTTCAGTACATGGTGTGAGACATGGTTTTTCATTGACACCAAAAAATTTATTGACTACAATACCAATGTCTACTATTTGAATGCTGTTGTGATCATCTAATTTCCTTTCACATCAAAATAGGTTTGCTGCCATTACCAACCCTCTCTCAGTTACCATCTCTCCTTGATAGAGAGCACAATTCAACACACTGTTATGCAATAATAAGTGCTCATTATCATTTGCGTGGTCATTTTGACTGAATGTAACTAGCACAGACCAATGAAATAGCTATGTTGATTAATGGTCGTTAGTTCGGTACATGTTGAATGCTGTGGTTTTCTGAAACCGCCGCTATGGAATATGGATATGTGTCGGTTCTAAGAGATCACTATTCGACGAATAGAAAGTATAACTTTTCTTGGTTACGACAATTTTTCACCTATTTAGCACACACATGAAATGATTTTGAAGTTCATACTCATCTCTTGGCCTAAAACAAATGATTTTGAAGTTCATACTCATCTCTTGGCCTAAAACAAATGATTTTGAAGTTCATACTCATCTCTTGGCCTAAAACAAATGTGATCAACATGGGAGTGTGTGAAAGTTCAGGTTGTCAAAATTCTCAACAAAAAATGGGAATTTTTAGTACTCTGATGTTGGCTTGGTTTCAATCATAAAATCACATTCTCCATGATTTCCACTATTTGTTACGTGTGAGTCAGCTTTTGGAAAATAGAAAAATGACATTTTGGCAATCATAATTTTTATACGAAAAATGTGAAGTATTGCCGATGTAGTGATGTGACAGGTGGTTTAGTACATTTTTGCTCTTAGAGGTCTTAAAGTTTTAAGGTGATACCTGTAAAATCACTCTTTAGTTTGAAATTTTAATGTTAATACAACAAACTGCCACTTAAAATATGATAGCAAAATGGGTAAAAGTGGAGTTAACAGGCCACTTCAAAATGGCTACTGGGAACCACCAGACCGGTTCGCGGTAGCCATTTTGGTACAAAGGTGGAGTTTAGTAGGGGAGCACTGTTATTGAGTGAAGGTTATTACATTACATAGTGAATATACTGGATCAACTATGTTGCAGTGGTGCTAGTTTAATCTTGTTGTTGATACTGTTATGTTGATGACTCTATTTAATGAATTTTGGTAGAACTGTGAATCACAATCTGGCAGTTTGTCCCTTTTAGTGGTCCATGATATTGAGTGCCTGACAACTGCTGAATAACATGTTGTCATTGTCAGTCACTACCAAAAGGAACTATTGCCCATTAACTGACTCCTCAACTATTATTATTAAAACCAACATTTTCAGTGGAATTAGAAATGGAAATCACTTAAACTGGTTTTAGTTGACATTAAACCATGGCTTCTCTTATGGTAAACCTTACCTGTTGTTACTGTAAGATCCTTTTACTACTAAAATATGGGTATTAATATTTCAGTCTCATGTCCTTAGATTGAACTTCACTGACCAGGTAGATCATTACCTGTCTTGGGTGACTGACTTCTCAGGTGAAACCTGTTTTATGGGCTCTGACCTATATTTGACAGGCTGTAGTAAAATATGACCACTGAATTTGACTGGAATAACTAGATCGAATAGGACATCACAACTCACCTGTGTTATTGTTGAGTAATAATGAGTCCCTTAATAATATGGTGATGTGTAGTCTTGGACTGATTAAGGTCTTCAATTGTTCATTGTCCGTTTATCACACCTTGAGGGTTATTCCTCACTTGAGAATCCAGGTGTGCCTACCTGTGATGAGTCAACAACTGTTGTGACATCACATTCCATACTCCATATTGGGTAAACAGGTCAAGCATGTCCTAATTTGGAGAAGGGGCCATTGAATTCAGCCAATAGTAGCTCTGTATTATGGGTCAGTAGGAGGTCTCTACAATCCCTGTTATTCAATTCAGCAAATTGCTGTGTTGTTCCTGCTAGTTATAATAAGTTTTTGTTTGTTTCTTGTTGTCTTGTCAACATTTGAGTCATGGATTTGATTAAAAGAAACGTGCAGCTCTTACAATCATGAGATTTTATAGTTCCATAGAGTTCTATAAAGTTAACCCATAATTTTTCTTGGCCTATGGTAACATAAAAGACTCTTTGATACCTGATAGAAATAAAAAATGCTGATGATATTCAATATTTTAATTGTCTGTTGTAGAACATTTATCAGGTTATACATTGAATTTTAGTCTGTTTTTTTCTGATATAGTTGGCATTTTCAAAGAATGTTCTTTTGTTTTTGGGACATCTATTCCATTCTGAGCTCACTAAAATTCATTCATGTTTAGCTAGTTGGGCTTATTATCAAACTAAATTACAATTTTTTTGATAAAAGAATTTGTTTGATGCAAAATATAAATAGGTAAATAAAACAACAAGAATGGATCAACTGAAATTTTCCGATGTAATAACGTCCTTTGTCAACAAATAGAGACAGAAAATGAAAAAAAATGTTAATGTCTTTTAAGCCGTGAAGTAAACCCTAAAATTGAATGAATTTGAAGGTGGAATTGTTCAAACTTGCGCAGTCAGTAGTGGTACACGTTATACTGTTCAGACTTGCACGGTCAGTACTGGTACACATTAAACTGTATGGAAGAATGTCACCAACACACCACTGAACATTTATTATGGTAAAATATCACCAAATTAGTACTCAGTATGTCAACTATTTTCTCATTCTTGTCATAAATGATGTACAGCACAAAAATGATGTTTTGCCTTATCCAAGCTCTGTACCTTACCTGCCAACAGGCAATATTATGAACAAAATGTGGGCATAAATGAAATTAGAAGCCATTGAAAATTTGTTAGATTTGTTGAATTTGTTGTTAAACTGCAAGTTTCTAATTAGCTATAAGAACTCCCCTAGCTGAAGAGATTTTGTGTTGCGTCTGGAATGGGGTGTGGCTGGGCTTCCAAATCTGGGGCGATATTTATAGCAGGCCAATTTAAAATATGCAACCCATGTTTATACCAAGAATTGTGTATACTATTGAATTGCCTATTGAAAGAGGGTTCAAAATGTGACCCGTATTAGTACTTTTGTCTGGAAAAGTTTACCCAAAAATTATAATGCTGACTTTTTAAAAACATGTCGGTATTCACATTCACTGTAAAAGTGGTCATTTCCCGAAGTCACCATGTCCCTCTGTGCCATCAGCTGTGAAGAAGTATCTCCTGGTACTGCCAGGTGGCGATAAGAGTTACTGGTCCCATGTGATCAGCTTCCATTGTTCACTGAAAATCTCTCATTCCATAGGCCCAGTGTCTACGCTTCAGTGTAAATTATTCAGGTGATGTCTTTATTTCAGCTGTTGACCTTTACCAGTCAAGTGCCCGACACTAAGACGTCCATGTATGCCTCACTCTATAGCAATACTGGTTCTACAGCGCCGTGTCTGAAAATTGAATTAAGCTCATTTGAGAAGATGAGACATGTATGTAAATATACTGTTTTACATTCATTTGTGTGAAAACCAATGTGAATTTTTGAAGTCTTCATATGTGCATTTTCACCTTTTTGAATACATATTCATAATGAGACCTTTGGGAACAACTCTTTTTGTCTTATGCTGTTTCTCTGTCAATCTTTTCTGTCTGTTTGTGTATCTGTTGATTTTGTCCATCAGTTTGTGTATCTGTTGATATTGATTGTTTGTTTGTGCATCTGTTGAAATCATCTGTCTGTGCATCTTATGATATTGTATGTCTGTGTATATGATGATATTGTCTTCTGTTTATATAGTCTGTCTGTTTGTGTATCTGTTGATATGATCTATCTCTTTGTGTATCTGTTGATATGATCTATCTCTTTGTGTATCTGTTGATATCCTCTGTTTGTATCTGTTGAACATGTAGCGAAAGTTTTATTTGAGCCACGCACCACTATAAAATGGGCTTCACTTATTCCTAATCAGATGAGAAATGATTTCTGAGTTTCCAGAGAACTTACAGTTTGTTATTTCTTGAGACCGTGATCGGCAGGTGAAATAACACTTGTAGAGCCTCGTCTCAAGCAGTAATGAACTGTCAGGTCTTTCAAAACCTTGAAGTCAATTTGAGACCAATTTGATAATTGAAAGTGGTTCAAATTGTGGTGGAAGGCAGATTTTCAGCCCCATTGTTCCTCCATAAAGAAATCCAAACAAAAATAAAACATAATTTTGGAAACTGTGGCAGCATTTTTGAGGTTTGATCTTGAATATTAATCAATGGAAATCAGGTCAGGTTATTAATTCTGTTGTTTTGCTGTCAATTTATTTTTCCAAAACAGTTTCTTGTTAATTGTTATCATAAAATATGGTCAACAGTGAATTTTACAAGCTATGTAAGATGCTTTATCTGAGTTTTCTGTTGTAATCATGTTGACTATGACTGTCTGCCAATGTTGCTTATACACCTCATTCATGCTGTCGGCATTTTAAACGTGAGCCTCTTCTTTGGTTTTAAAAGGAATGCATTCCGCGCTTAATCGCAGTGCAAAGCGTGATTTTTTCACATGCCTCGTTAATATTTATGTCTAAAATGTTTTGTTTTTAAACCTAAAAAGAGGCTCACTTTTAAAATGTTGACTGCATGAATAAGGTCTACAGCTTTAATTTACCAAATGTGGGCAGAGCACAGTCAAAGCTGTTACGTTTAAGGAATTGGCTAAAATGCTGCCATATGTGCTGGCCCTTTTGCCAGTAGCAAAAATGCCAATCACGTGAACAGTCGCATGAGTCACTGTTCCTGCCGGTTTAAGTTATCCCATAACTGCTGGAAGGACACACATGGGTAGAGGAAGGGGGGCCTTGAAAAAAACGAATGAGTGCCAAATTTTGCAGTAATGTAATTTTTTTTAAAAAATTGATGAGATTTTGCTGTCATATTTCAGTAATATTTCATTGTTGTCTTATGTCATAGGGTTCACGCAGCGACTCGCATCAGACGATGGAGACTAAGGTCAACGTGACGTTGCAGCAATGCCAGAGTGAAATCGACGTCAGTCTCGTCGACCGCATCAATGCCCTGCTATACTCCAGGCCATTTACTAATAGGGGGCACTCCTATCAGGGACAGCATACTCATCTGGACCCTGACTCCAACCTTCTGGTATGCTTTTTGGTCATATGGCTGCAATTCAGTCTTAATTATTGAATACTGTCGAACATCAATCTCGTGTGAGTAAGGTGTGCACCTTCTGTACACAGAATTTGCAATTAATTTTCAACATCATACAAGAATGGTCGACTCGGGACTCACTTGGTGGCGTTAGTAAGACAATGGTCCTGTTTGCATAAATGGGGCTGTTAGTCAACAAATGCCTGCATACTGATGAACTGATTCTTGCTCTCATTCTATTCAGACATTAAAATGATTCCATTCCTATTCATTAGAACTTGAATATTCAGCCAGTTCGACGGGCTAATGGTTTATGAAGTCTTTTAATAATTTCACTTGTTCAACAGAAAATGTTCTATGGTAACAATTCTCCAATTTGAGACAGTGGAAAACTAATTATTTTGCTCGTGGACACAGCTTGTCCAAAATTCTAGAAATAGGCAATATTAGTGTCCCAAATTCAAGAATCACCGTAAAGATGCAAAATTACCATTCTGTACATTAAAAACACATTGTCCGAATTTTGAGAAATGTTAAAATCGCCTTAATCCCAAATTCAAAAATCGAAAAATTTCAATTTTTGCAGGAGTTTATTTGTCCCAAATTCTAGGGACTGGCCCAAATTGGAGAATTTATGTTGTAGATGCAACTCTTGAGCATTGCGAGAGCACAAAAGCATCTTTTGCTCGACCAAATTTTATTTCTGGTGACCTGCCAAGTTGACAGGTGACAAAATGCAATTTCTTTCGTTCATGGACATTTTGATACATTGGACATTTTTGTGTCAAATTGTTTAATAACATGATGGCTGCAAAGGATTTTTAAAAAACATTGGGAAATCTGTCACTGCATGAAATCAACACAACAATACAAAACATTGTCCATCAACTACCCTACTGCCATCTGGTGACTTGGTGTATTTCATCGTTGCACAGCCATATGGGAAAATGGATAATAAATGATTACATAATAATGTAGCATAGGATAAATTTGTCATGCATATTCTTTTTGTTTCTTTACAGTCAGATCAGGGCTTGTTTAATCAGGTCATTGATGAAGTAAATGACCAAAAAACATCATTGTCAATTAGTTCAGAGAAAGCAACTCTTAACATCAGGTAATGTTTGACTGGTTTCACATGTGAAAGTTTATCAAAACAAATATTGAGTGTTAGTTTGTTTTTATCTTGTAAACACAATTATTATAGTTATTGCCTTCAGTTTCTCACTGGGTTAAGCTAATGGTAGTAAAAAGTCTGAGTAAATAAATGAATAAATGTTTTATTTAGTCCATGTACTGTTCAAAGGTGCACCGTAATATGATTAAAATTGTCAGCTTTTTATTGCTTTAGCCCCAGTGTATCATTTTATAGATTGAATCACCCTTCCACAGTATTGTGGGCTAAATAGGAGAAAAACCATACGTGGGACAAACTTGTAGAATTTCCTGACTTAAGATAAAAGGGACCTTTGACATTTTCTGAAAATACAATGTGATTATTATGTATTGATAAGACCGTCTTTTTGTGGAGCTTAGTTATCTGACTGTAAGTTATGTATTGTATTGTGTTGTATTGATCTGTGTGAGTTTTGTGTTGTGTTGTATTTTATCTGTTTGTAAGTTCTGCATAGTATTGCTGTATTTATCTGTTTGCAAGTTTTGTATTACATTGTGTTGTATTTATCTGTTTGTAAGTTTTTATTGTACTGTGTTGTATTTTGAACTAGATTCCCAGTACCAGACTTGCGTAGCGGAAAAGACCGTCGTCCCTGGTGGGTCAAGGATTTACGACAGGAAATACTGATCCTGGAGGTCAATGACCTTGACTTTAAGACGGAACTGGGTAGTAGTGAACTGACCAGTAGTTATGAGATCATATGTAGGCAAATACATGGTAGGTGGAGTTTTATAATGGTTGAAGGGTATTTGGTCACAAGTCTGGTTACTCACCTCAAAGACTTTTTGAATCATTGCTTTTTCAGAAAAAATATTTATTTTTATTGTTTTGTGTAATGTGATCATTCTTAAACCCTTCCAGTGTTGTCTTCGTAATTATTTAGTAAATTAAACATAGCAGTTTCAGTGGTGATTGTGCATAAAAATTAGCTGCCAAGATTAATTACTTAAGCCGTGTCTTTTTTTGAATTAAAGATGGTTTTTGGTCACCAAGAGATGTTTTTAGTGAAATATCCTTTTTTTAATCGGTCAAGTTTCAGTCAATTAAAATGAGCATATACTGATGAGCATTTATCTTGCTTATTTTAACAAGTAGATGACGTCTAATTTTTGCTGTCATTTGTTGTAAGCGAGAACCTACAAACTGTGTGTTTGTGTCACCATTTCAAGTTACACTGCAGTCATTCGAACACTGTTTTTTCCTGATAAACTGGTGAAGGATGTGACTACGTTGCAGGCTTGTTTCAACTAAATCCCAACGAAGACCCGATATCATTCGCTATGGTCTCTGAAGGCTTGCCCGGCAATGGATTCTCAGACAAAGAGAAAGGTTTTGATTGGCCAAGGTTGGCAACTTGACTATTTTCTGTGAATACTGGGTGAAGTTGTCATTCAAGATGAAATGACGGGCTAATAGTTATCTGTATTTCAAGACCGTTTCAATCAGTTTGGTGTAAATCATTGCTGTTTAGCTTGAGCTTGTTGGCATATATGTATTTATATGTATTTCAAATTAGGCCTGCAGCTGAACTCATTTTCTTTGAATGTTTAGTTTGTGTCGGCCAATACTAGGTCATTTTTCCCAGTACCCAATATCTATGACTAGAGCTATCCTCGGATGTTACCTGTTAAAAACACTTAAAGTAATTCTCCGATACTTCGCGTTTTTTCAAAGGTCGTTTACTTTGCTACATATTACTTACACAACGTTGTTTTATGACATTTACACAAATCATGCTAGTAATCTTCATCTTTGATGAAATAAATTTGGTAAATAAAATTTCACTTGTTGCAAATGAACCTCAAATCCTTTAACCAAACTGTTTAACACTTCTTGTTTTGTATGGTCATAATGGAGCTCATAGGTGTTACTTTTGGCTTAGGAAAGCATTCACTCTTATTCTATCTTACTTCAAAGTTAGCTTGTTTTTGTCTGCCGCTATCATATTAAATGTAACTTTAATTCTTTTATTGATGAACAATTAATGTTACAGTATTATTTTCAAGAAAATTTTAGTGGATTTTTCTATTTTAGCACCAACTATAGTATGTGGGTTGTATATTCAGCACTGATAAACTCTGGGGATATGTTTGGATTTGACTTTTGACCTCTAAAATGCCACCTGCTAACTACGAAAAGCTATGTGCTAGGGGGGTCTGTTTCAGAGACTTGGTCGTATACTCCACACAACTAGTTTTGAGAAATAAATAAATCCCTTTTGTAGCAAAAAATACGCAAAGTCTCTGAGAATATACTCATTACTTCCAGTTACTGACATTATTCGTATTAACAGTTTTGCGGTTGTTATGAGCTCATAATAACATGACAAAGTTTTTATTCAGTAATTGTGAGGTGGGACCGTATGACCAATTTTCTCTCTTAAGTCGTAAGTCACTTTACACGAATCAGACCCCAGACTTGCGTAAAGAAATCTCTGGTAGTTTACTAGAACTCAATTTTTCTTCAGGCTCATGATCAAAACCTACGCTCAGCAGCACTCAGTCTTGGAAGATGTGGAAGAAGACAACTTCGACTCAGTTCAGGCCGACTCACTGAACGGTGCCTGTCAATTTGCCAAATCTGAAGCCTCACCTTTCTCCAATAAGAAAGTCATGTATGACAATGAAGAGGTAAAGCGTAGTGGAGAGGAATAACGATTGTTTTGATTTATCTATGAAATCTAATCTTAATTTACATTTTCAAAAGGGTCGTTCAGGGCAGTACAGGTGTTAAACTCCAGTCCAAGGACAGGGGCTACTGATAGAACTTGGTACTCTAATGATGTAGTAAGCTGTGCTGAAGTATTCTTTAAACTAAGGTTACATGTAACCTTTTCGGCAAGTCTGTGCTTTTAGCCAAATATGTAAAGAACTATAGGATTTACCTCAATAAAAGTATCATTTTCTGACAGGAGACGGCCTGTAGAATTTGATTTTTGACCTTATACTGGTCTGCAATTAATTAGGTCATGTGACCTTGTCTTCAAAAAAATTTAGAAAAAAGGAATGGAAGGTTTATAGCAAAATAATTAGATAGCAAAATTCTTTTGATATAAATGTCCAAGGTGAAAAATAATTTAAAAATTTTCTAAATTATTTTGTTTTTCTTTTCAGAAACACAAGTTTTTGATCGAAATTTAATAGTGTTATTTTTTAGCCTTTCATGCAAAATTGGGCCATTTTGAAAAAATTCTAATAGCATTTTGGAGAACAGTGCATAAAGTACAGTCTCTGAAAGTTTCATTTGAATCTGGCCAGTCATTTCTGAGATATAATGTTCCAAAGTTTCCTAAATTCTTACACTTTCCTAGTTTCACATGACCTAAAGCTCCAAAGCTGGAGCTAAATAAATGAAGCTTATAGAGCAGCCAAATTATTAGATCTCCAGACTTAGTTTTGCTTACGGCTACGAGAAATATTTGTCCAACCGATATTGGTCGTTTGTCGTGCAGATGGTCATGGCTGGCGACAGAATGGAGATGACAACGTTCCAGAATTATGCTGAAAGCAACACAAAGATGGTGCTGGAGTTCACGCTACCATGTGTCAACATTGCGTTTCCCGATGACAACTTTGTTGAGCTCATTTACAATCGGTAAAAAACAATAGAATTTTGAATAATAATTGGTAATAATCATGCGGTAACTTAGTGGTGATTTGGGATTTTTTCCCAGGTCACCAAACACAATCCGAGGTTGCTTTGGTGACGAGCATTGCAGTTTTATGTGTCTACAATTAATATGTAAAGAGGTATTCGAGAAGGTTGATCACTAGTAACGAAAGAAGCCGCTTACCTCAAGTTTCAAAATCACTGCTTATAAATATTCAATCAGTTAAACTTGAGTCAATCAGATTCTTTGCATAACAAAAATTCTCTGACTTAATTGACAAAGTACTGCAGCAGTACATTTACTTGCGCTCTGCTTTATACTTGGTTCTGACATAGGTGTTTTTACTAAAATTGCTATATTCCAGTTTTCAAAAGCTGGAAGTATTGGAAAATTTATCAAAGTTGTTTTGTGACATCTACACAGTACAAACACTGCTGGTAATAGACTGAAATTTTCTTAATCAATATTTTTGTTTAGAAATTTGACAAAATAGAAGTTCATTTGTCAGCTATGTTGTGTGCTAAATAAGTGATGAAATTAAAATAGAATTTCATTTGTCGGCCATATTGTGTAAGTGAAGAATTACTGTATATTCTTGTGTGATTCACTGCGTATATCTATCAGTGTCCATTGATGTCTACAAGTTGTTTTAATCAAACTTGTCAGTTTCAATCTTTACCTAATACAGGTTAAACAATGACCTGTTGCTATGGGAGTCTCTCGTGCCATCGCCATTGGTTACTCAGGATCAGTTCAGTCTGTTTCGCATGCCCCCTGCAGACCTAAACTCGGCCGGGCAATTGTTAAGTAACCTCTCTGTTGGCATGGACAGGTTTTTCATTTGCAAGTCAGGAATAAATATGGAGGGTTAGTTTTTCTGTTGTTGCTTCTGCTCCAGTCATTTGATCGCAGGTCATAAACCATTTTTATTCTTTTTATTAAAGTTAGCCAGCTGGAAGACTTTTTCTAGGTTTAGAAATTTCGAAGTGTATTCGAAAATTGTTCAGGGAACCTGCAAGTATGATCTGCATTGTGCAGCTTGAAATATGTGACATGAGGTCAACAGTTCTACCTGGAAAAGGTTTAAATTTTTATAAAACTTGACTGGAGAGGGTCTTGAACATTTCTAACACAAGTATCAGTATATGGTCTACATTTTTATATTTTATGGAGAGAAAATAATTATTCTGTTAGTTTTCATTATCTGGTGTTTGTATGGTAAGATATAGGATGTTGCTAAGTGTTTCATAAACCAATTGCCATTTGTTCAAACAGATTTCTTTGCTCCTTTATCACAAGTGCTGTGCAGTTAAACTGAGAGTAAACATAAAAGCTTCATCTTTGATGTCAGGAATATTGTGTGACAAGTCTGGAAAGTCTTAGAATCTCTAGCTTGATTTCTTTCCGAGTAGGATCTAATTCATTGCACTTCTTTCATCTACTGTTCTGTAGAGTCAAGCTCAGAGTCGGAGGATGATATTGTGTATTCTATCCATGACCGTCGCCATAAGAAGGCACGTCCTCAAAGCCAGGTCCGCCAACAAAGCAAAGTCTGTGTTAGTGTCAAAATTGCCAATGGTAAAGTTGGCGCGAGGAATTCACTGAAGGTATGTCTCATTAGTCGACACTACTTGTCAGGATGAGCTGTTTAATAGTCCTCAGACAGGTACATTGCCTTACCATTGTCTTCGGCATGATTTGAAACCTGGATTGGGATCTTCTCTGCGCGCATCCTAAATTTGACGCATTATAGCTCTTGGTATTTAGTTAGACATCTTAATGTCACCCCTGTCACCATCATAGAAAGTGAATGAGATGGGGTCTTAGGGCGTAAGAGGAAAATTTGGTCTTATGCTCCACGCAACTATTCCTGAAAAATAATTTAAACTCACCTAAGCAAAAGAATAACGTATCCGAGAATATACCGATCATTGTTAATTACTGATAAAATTTGTACAAATTATTTCCAGGCAGTGATATGCTAATAAATAAATGAATAAACCTTATTTGTGAATTTGTGAAGTGGGAGTGTAACACCAAATTTCTGCCTTAAGTCCTGAGTCACTTTTCATGTAATGTACTCATGGGCTCAACGTTGGGCAGCTTGCAAGGTTACTGGCATGCTGTACTTAGCCTGAAATATTGTGTTCTGGTTACTGTTCATGTTCTGCTTTCCTCAAGTGGAGGAGTGACAGTATTTTTGGAAATAGGGGGCCTAACACATCTACTTGCCAGATGTGTTACTGAAAGGGTAAAAATTGTCCGATTATCATATCACTGTCATGTATTGGCATAACTATTCTCAAAATGTGTAGTACATGTATTGAGTCCTTTCCTTTTCTTGTGCTTTAACTGTGTATATATTGCCCACTAGGCCAAAGACGGGTCCCTGCAATCTGTTGAGCACGGTGAAGTTCTATTAGAGGTGACAGATGGCAGCATATTCACTGTCGTCTGCCACGACGGTGACCCAGATTTGTCGTACCTCTGCATCTTAGCTAGGAGGACTACACTGTATCATGCACGTGAGTTGATAAGTTACGCTTAAAGCCACCAATGTGAGACCTTTGGAAACCACAGTTTTGGTTCGTGTTTTTAGGGTGGAACCTTTGTTTTGTTTCTTTAATACGGTTAGTTAGCATTTCTTAGTTACACTTCTTATCACTGTGGAATGAGCAGAGTTCGTTGGTGTAGAGTTGCAGCCACTAACTCAAAATTAGCACTGTTTAGCACCTTAAAGTTCCAAGTGTTTTGTGACATTTTTGACATAAAAATTTTAGTTTTAAGAAGGTGGACTTATGGTAAAATCTTGCCATTTTTGGACAAAAATTATTGCCAAAATTAATCTTTGGTCATTTTCAAAAGCTTGTGTCATTGTTGTGAATTCTCACAATTTCTCAGTATCATTGTCAGATGATAGTCATGGTTTAGATTGTTTAATGTGATACAGCATTTATTTGGTGTCACTAATCTTTCATGAAAAAGTATGAAAAAACGAAATTTAATTTCATTGTTGGCCATATTGTGTCCTAAATTAGCGAGATTTTACTTCACTTCTGTTTGATGACTCGTTATTGTTAGTATAGTACCGTACCTACTGTTGTGCAAGTTATACAACTTAATATTTTCCTCATTGTCAGCCTGCTTGCCAACGACGACCTGTCCAGGTATTGTGGAACGTCTGACGCTGGCGCCCCCTAAGAGCTTGGATGTTGTGATAGAGCCTACTGTGGACAATGGCGATGTCACTGACATGTTGTCTGTTGCAATCAAAATCAAATGTGAAACGTATACTGCCAATAAAAAGGTGAGATTTTAGATGTTATGTCGCGATAATTTTAAGTTTTTGTTAGCTAAATATGTATTCTGTTTTTCATGTCTTTCTGTGTATTTTTACTTTAGGCATGTTTACCCAGTGCTATTCAACATAACACGATTCGTCAACTTTTAAAAGGAGTTCTGGAGATTGGTTTTTCAGGAGAAACGTAATCCAGTCTTGTTTTGTTTTTTTGCTACCTAAAAATTACGTGGTTAAATGTAGTATGAAATCTAGAGTAATTGAAATAAAAAATTACCATTTCCTGTCGCTGGTTGCATGAATGTGACATACTTCTTAACTTAGTATTATGTTAATTTGTCGCAAAACATTAAAAAGCACTCAAGAAATCGTACCGCACGATAACGTAATTTGAAATTTGTCATGTTGAATGTGCAGTTACTAACAGTTTCTTTGTTAAAAGATAAAGATAACCGAACTTGCACGTTTCATTTCTTGAAACTGTTTAGGGATCCTTGTGGTGAAGTGGTTCTGCACTACTAGATATATGAAGATAATTTGCTTTGTTTTCTTAATGTTGATTGCCTGGAGCACCAATTCCTATTACATTCCTTTTTGCTGATTGATTTGTAAACCTTTAAAAGTGACAATTTCTAAAGAAAATTTATTAATGGTACTAGTTTCAGGGGCACTAGACAGTTGTACGCACGAGCCTCAAATCGTCTGCACAATCCACTAAATCATATGTACGAAGTACATTCTTTGATAATGAATCTACCAATGACAAGTGTGTGTGTACACATGATTTATGCTAATGAGTTCATAGTTGGCATGCTTTTCGTTCGTGTGTGTTTTGTTGCAGTTTGTATGGATGATTTAACAGTTCACGAGGAAGATTCATATTACAAATAAATAATTGCTTGTGCATGTGATTGTCTGTTACCCTTGAGTTGGGTATGAAAATTTCAATGTATGTAACATTATTAATGAAAGTTGCATTTGAATGACTACAACACAAGGTTGAAACAGCGCATGTGTTGGCCTTTTCTACTTTGCATGGGCTTCTCACTTGTCAGTCATGTAACGAGTCTCTGTGTCCGTAGGAACCCTGCAGACTAACTAAAGCTGCCACTAGTAGGCGCAAGGTATTGTATGTATTATAGATATGCTAACAATTCCTTCGTTTTTTGTTGCTGTGTCTTGCTTTTATTTCTGCACCTGCCCTGCGTTTAGCAATCAACATGTTTAGCAGATGTCTGCCTCTGTGTTTAGCAGACGTCAACATGTTCAGCAGACGTCAACGTGTTTGACTGATATCAACTTGTTTTGATTTGATAAACTTGAAGTTAGGCTCTTTTGTAGCTTTTAAAAGCACGTCAGAGTGTGAAGAGATGGGGTCTGTTTCACTGAGCATTCCTTTTTCGGTGTAATGTCTTAACTGTTATCTATAATTGTAGATTCAAACTTTCTTGGTGTGAAATTTCAAACCTCGAACACTAACTGTTTGAAAGGTTCTCCTGGCTATGTCTTTTAGTTTATTTTAATCAATAACCAAATGGTATTAACTGAGTTAAAGTAATTAGAATATTCATAGTGAATCTCATGCAGCATTACCTTGAGTTGGGGTACAAAATTCTTCAGTTTGGGACACAACATGGTGGAATGGTGAAATTTCATTTTGTCAAATTTCTCAACAAAATTAACTGACTGTTCAGGAAAATTTACCTTTCTCTTAGCATCTTTTGCATGGCATAGCTATTAACAAACAGCATTTGGTAATTTTTTTAGCATATTCAACAACTTGATATTAAGCCTCAGAAAAAATAGAAATATGGCAGTTTTGGCTATTATTTTCGTCCGAAATTGAAGAATTTTCACCGTATATTTATTGGCCTTCTCTCTTTGCAGACAATTAACAATACTTTTAAAACTATATATGAATTGTGCTTACTTTGGATGCTAAAATATATTTCAATACATGTATGTTGGCTTCCATCAGAATAAATGTATGACTAAGTACTGGTAAATGAGTCATCAATAACTTGAGAACCATCATACTATGTCACATGACACATCTTTTGTCGAGAGGGCAAACAAAAACTTGCTCTAAAAGAAACTGGTGATGTATGCAACTTTTCTATTGAAAAACTGTTTGGCACCAAATGCATTATCTCCTAGTTGCCCAATTTCATCAGACCGTGCAAATTTTGTTTTGCACCATTGAGATACTGTTTTAAATCAGTAGTACCTTTCGGCATCCTTCAACTAACAATTTTAATCCACTTGGCATCCTTCAACCAAAAATTTTAATCTACCGAAGTTTATGTGATGGTTTTGGCGTGTGTCCTTTGACAGACTAAAGTTTGTGTCAGGAAAATTTCATTGAAAAGAAAAAACTATGGGTGTTTTCTATTTGAAAAACAATGTGAAACACAAAGAAATATGTGATTGTCGCACAGTATATGTTCTTGTAAAAAGAGAATTTTGTAAAATTCCAATAAATTCAAATGTTAATTTTGTGTCACACTGTTCTCCACTGCAAACTCAAATCTTCAGTTTTAATCTCAACCTGCCTTAATGCCTAGAAAAAGTTGTGACTGGTCAGTTTTGACAGGTGTACATGAGACTTCAAAACTGCCACTGGGGGTTCGTTCTGTAGAGTGAATTTCTTGCAAGTTTGACAAGATCATGGAAGACCATGCAAAATCGTGCGACTGAAAAGGAAGTGTTACTCAAGTTAACTGGCAACTTTGTCAAAATAATCACCACTGGTTTATTAGCGAGGCTGTAATTGTGAGAGAAAACTCAGTACATAATTATATTAAACTCAATATTTCCCTTCCAAAACTCAAATTTTCTTGCCTCATTTTGGAACACACCCCAGTGTGCGGATAATTTCAAGGCCATTACTTGCTACAATGTTGCCTCCTTTTGTAGGACTTCGTCATCGCTGTTGGTGTTCATGGTGGTACCCTCCGTCACAGGATGGTGCCCAGTGGTAGGAGCTGGCTCTCACAGACCATGGACATCTTAGACCTGAAAGACTATGAAATCCTGGGATACGTTCTTCCAACTGTTGTTACCGAGTTACACATCCATCTGTCTCATTGTCGTATAGACTACAGGTGAGATCAAATGAAACTTTGTGACTTGGGGATTTGTTGGCATGATGCTATCATCATTGTTTTACTGTACTTGAAATGGGAGTTGTGACTGTTCAATGTCGTCATCATCAATTGTTTATAAAACAGACTTCTGTTGGAACTTTTGTAAAGTGTTCCTAGCTATGCTACCAGGTGATACCTAGCTACTGTTGACATCTTTATATTCTGTGCAGTGTGGCTTATCCCGTCCATTTCAATCTTGTTTTTCACTATTTCACAAAATTAATTTAAGTTATTAAAAGACTAGTGTTTTCTAAAATGTATTATTGTCATAAATTTTCATTTCAGACCCCTTCATTTACCGATACATTCCATGGTTTCATTTGACGGTTTCAGTATATCTAGCAATATCATAGCGGAATCCTCTGCGTCATTACTAAGGTAAGTTTAGGCTACCATACAGCTTAACAGGTCATTCATACTCACAGCTTAAAAAATCAAAATTATAAGCCAGTTTATTGAACCTTACAGACCACGCCTTAAACCTTCCCACAGGCATACCTTGATGGAGGACTCGATTTTTATGATATAGAGTGTCAAAGAATTATCAATGTTTTGTGTGAATCGTGTAGAAACAAATCTCTAGCATCACAAGTTGAGATCAGTTTGTGCCTGATTACCTGCCCATTTCATAATTTAAATGTTTAGTCCACTAGTTTTAGGGAAGGAAACATGCCTTTTTAATTTATGAATATGTGTTGTGTTTGTCAATAACTACACCCCAACAATATACAAACCTGTTTGATGTTGTCTTATATACTTATTGTATAGGAAAAGCATTGTGATAGGTTTAGTGCCTAGAACGAGCTTGACCACAGGTGTTTATCAATTTCTCCCTTGCTGTTACGAATTGCTAGGACGTGACTGTCATTGAAGCACATGTAATTTTTTGACTGTGGGCTTGTTTGAAACTCTGTCAGGGTTTTTTGTTTTCTACATTAGGTTCATCGTTGACAATGCTGCTTTGTTTTTATCCGACAAGATTCACAAGAAAACTGCCAACCTCGAGGAAGGTTTGTGACTTTTTCTTCAATATGTGTTTAAGTAATACCAAACTTGTCCAGGTTACGGCCCAAGACACTTATGTTGAGAGAATCAAAGGGTTGGGCATTAATCCAATTACTAACGAAATCTTGGAGAAGTCAGGGATGAACATTTTTCTGAAGGGCCATATTTGCTCCATTTTTTTGCAAAACTGTTATATTAGAATGTGCATAACTCGAAAGAGCCATTTCACGTGTCCTTCTGCAAAAAAGTGCTTATAATCCTGCTTGAATATGGTAAGGTTCCATGAAAACTAACTGTTCTGTACCCAAAGATAAGAGAGTTGTTTATGTTTTTGGAGTTCAAATTCTCGTGAGAACACCATTCTCAAATACACTCTGGCTCTTTTACGAAAACCTGGACATTTTCAACTCCAGTTTGAGTCCACGGTAGTTTAATGTACTTCAGCCAGTATTTTTATTGCCCTGAAGTTATCGCTAATGCAGTAACTGCCCTTCTTCACACAGAAGAAACTAGATCAGTGTTCCTGATATTGAAGGGTTCTGTCTACTGTGATCTGTGTACAAATCTATTGAGGAAGTACTCAAAGCTGGACCAGTACAGTAATTTGCTTCATTGTGATTCGTCTGTTTTGTCTGTTTTGTCAGAATTTGGTTGTGGAGTGTTGGATAAGAATGCATGGGAGCGGTTTAGCTATGACACGTAGGAATTGATGTAAATATTTGTTTTCACAGAGTATTGTCCTTTTGGTGAACGGTATCCTGTGAGATGCTAGTGTTGTCGAAGACAGGGCTATGCGCAGTTTTTCTTATTTAGCTTTCATGTATTTCAGACTATGTTTGTGTTCTACAAATGGGCTCCTTTGAACTGAGCTTAAGAAGTAATGACAGCAAAGACTTGGTGAGTTTTGTAGTATATCATCAGTGATTACACCCTGGCTGTATTCTTGCATCATGGGTCGCAATTTGGGGTCTTCATCTATGGCAGAAGTTATTAATTTTCAGCGCTGATAGTCGCATTATTTCACATGCATTGTGTGAAGGTGTAGGGTAAACACCACTGCATAGTATAGTGTCTCTGGATTTTTATTGTGAGGTTAAAATTTCCGTATTTGGTGATGTGCTGACTGTTAACATCAAGTAAATGTAGTTATTTTCTTGAGCCTTAAGTTGTGATTTTAATATACGATTGTTAAAGTTACATGTAAAACAATTTCCAAATTTCATTCTGTTGACATTTGTTGTGAGGATGTATAATATTGATGATAATGATAATAAGTGAGTAAATAATAACAACCCCAGTTTGTTCATAGTACTTATTATACTAAACTCTTCTCTAATTGCAAGTGGACTAGACCATCTGCACAGTTAGCAGAAGGTCACGGGTTCGAGTCCCGGTTTGGGTAGGACACGTGATGTGGCCAACAGGTGACTGGCTGACAACACTTAAAAATGTTTGCAATTACAAACTTATAGTACATTTAACTGCACACTTGCTATTTTAGATAAATATTATGTTTATATTTTGAAGCAGGCAGCATACTGACATGACAAGTTCTCCTATACTTGTAATTATGCATACTTTTGAGTCATTTTAACCTGCATTTTGTTTTCAGCGCTCACCAAAGACAGACCTGAAAGCTACGACAAATGGCGTCAATGTTCGCACATGTTCAGACTCATTCAAAGCTCTGCAGGAGATCATTGTTTACTTCGCAAATGATGGTGATCTTGACAAGGTGGAGACACCGTCGCCATCACAAGATCCCACACCTGTTGCTTCAGTCACGTCATTGGTAGGCGTTATTATGTAATTCTTCATAATCACCCTTATTCTGCATATCAACCTCGACCTTCGGTCTCGGTCGATACGCGGAATAATGTCTTGTGGGATATTACTTCATGTGCGCCACTCTCGGTACGTTTTGTGTATTTACATGGATGGTAAAAGGTCTTCTGTTTAGGGCATAATTTGGAAGAAAAGTGGATTTCGTTTTGTCAAATTTCTCACTTATGTACCCTGGTAGTCCCACCAATACTTTAGAAATGTAAGAAACACGATTTAATTATTCAAACACGTACAGTACATGACAAAAGTATTCAGACAAAATACCGTTTCCCCATCGTTATGGGTAATCATGTTTACAGCAAAAATGACAGGTAATGACTATGTAATAAAGTTCTAATCACAGAATGACTTGGCCACCTTTTTATCTTTCCTGTTAATTCCCCTTCTCGGTCATCAGGGGAGACTATTCATAGGATGAATCCAGCTTCCACTCGGCTGTCATGGCGGGAAATTGCGAGTCATTTTGTTTGGATACTTTTGGCATGTACTGTAGGTTTATAAAATGATATGTAAGTATCTTTTTCATGCCAGATTTTATCAAATGAAAGAAGTTAACTATGTATTGAATAGGGGTCTGATTAGAACACGGTATAAGGATTCTTGTATTGATGTATACAAATGTAAAACAATAACCCTATCTGTTCTTTTCATTTGGCAATTTGTGGCATTGGTGAGCTTAGAGTGATGCTAAAAATTTATTTTAGCTTCCAAATTCACATGTGGGACCATTCCAGGTAGGCTTAAAGCTTTAGAAAAATTGAAAATTGACAATGGTTGCTACTATTCTGTTGCATTTAATGTTCAATTATGTTGCTCCAAAACAATTCCGTGTTGGCCAATTGTATTGCTCTTACTAATCATAATTGTATCATGACAACTTTACAGAATAAACCAAGCATGCATTGTTATTTTTTGTAATTTGATTCACTTCAAAAGGAGAATAATGAACAATCCCGTTTTGTTTATTCTGACATAAATTCAAGGTTAATAGTTTTGATAAATAATGTTTCTAAACTTGTCTTGTGTTGATAGGATGACACAGATAGTCCACTGACACAGTCTCAGTCAGACCACGTGAATACGATGATGGCGGAGGCCATGTCTGAATCAAAGTTGCAGAACAGTACAGGTTTGTCAAGTCAGTAATCTTCGGAGTTGCAAAAATCCAGAGTCTCCTTTTAATCTGTAGTTTCTTAAGACTAAACCAAGTGAGTGTTTGCTTCTGGTTCTCATAAACAATTACAGTGCAGTTACTCAGTCGTTATAATGTCATAGCTTTCACAATCTACTTGTTTAATTTGGAAGTGAAATGTTAAAAGGATGGTAAACCCTGTTTTGCTGTTTTCTACAATCTCTCATTTGGTCCCCTGCTAATGCAACACTGCTTCTCATTTGAGTGATACATGCAGGATTCAACTACAAACCCAAACTCACTGCGCCACAAAATGGATATTAAGGTTCTTTGTAGGTGACTTTTATCTGCAGTTGCATAAGTCGCCTAAACGTATTGAGTTTTCAAAATTTGCTTCAAACGTTTGTGGGTTGTCGAAGTTTACAGAGCATGATTTTGTTTTTAAAGAGCTGGATGGGAAAGTCATCGTTAATATTTGTTAGTAGGCCAAAACCGTGTTTGGTATCCCTTTAAGTTTTATTTTTTGGAAACATCCTGCTCAAGTCTTTGGTATACATTTCTGGACCATTACGACCCTCCATGTACTGATCAACAAGATAGTGGTGGGTGGGTTTTGTAATCACGATATACATATTATACATTAGACCTTATTACGTTAGTGTGTTTTGATTTAACGAAGCGTTTAAAAGACCTCATAACAACTGTGTCACAATGGCACAGGTGACACATGCACCTATTCTGTAACTCAAAATACAGGTGAATGCTGTGAGATTACATGTTTTGCTTGTACTGCGGGGTGATATCACATGAAAAGTTGCGTGATCTCATCAAACTTGCCATAAACTGGCCTAGATTACAGAACACAGTGTTGCTGTGTTGAAATACTACCCATTTGTTCAAGGCCATATTTTAAGCGGTGCTATTGACGGATGGCTCTGTGCAAGGAGGATAGTAAGGTTTTTGTCATATGCTATGCATTTTGTATATTGATTTCCCAAATGGTCATCGCATTTCAAAGTTGCATACTCTAATTGAACTTCAAAAGTATTTACCTGCTATTAGGTTAAAGTAAAAAAAAACAGTTTATATTTAACACTTATATTAACATTTGAATCATCACATTTCAAGATTCAGACACAGGTATTGAGCAAGGTGCCAAGGTATTCTTCTTCCCCGATGAGACTGAGGCAATGCAGACAAAGTCACTGAGTGACGCAGAGGACAGTACAGATACTGGTGACCACCCCAACAGCTCTGACAGCAGCTTGGGCAGTGATTTCTGCTTTGTTGATGACCCTGGTCTAGGAATCATTGTAAGTTGTGTGATTCTCCATCTTATGTTTAGTAGTTAGTTGTCTTGGGTGCACAACATTACATTGTCTTAATGGTCCGTCCGGAGTTGGTAGGTGGGCAACTGTGGACCGTCTGAAAACCTCAAGTCTTTCTGCGTGATTACTCTTTATTGGACTTTAATCTGACAGCATTACGATAGGAGTAACCTGAACAATTAAGACGTTTGATTTCATTTTCCACCCTTTTTGTGGACAGAAACAGGACCATTGATAATAGTGTGTCCATCGTATACTCCCTGAAGCCCCCAAGTTTGCTTCACAATCATAATAGCGTTATGGTGAGATTCTTTGTTTTCCTGAAATGTAATTTTCTGTGAATGGATGAGCTATGCGTGCATGGTGAAATCTTATTTGCGAAAAGTCATTCTGTCTTGATGTGAATTGTCTTCTGAATCGTTTTCAAAAATACTTCAAAGGATTTGTAAATTATGTGAAACTTAATATTAATTCTGAAATCTATTTTTAATACCTTGTGAATTCACTTGTTTGAGCCAAATTGCTTAAAGGAAAATTTCATGTTTTTTGATGTTTAGCCAATTGCTGGAACTCAAAATTGCTTTAAGTTATTAAAGAAAAAATAATATTTGTAAAAAAATTCAAACAGCGTTCCCTAAACTGGCAACTGACGTCACAATTCATCACTGTGTTTGCTCTCAGTTAACTTTTCATTTGTATCACTCGTTAAACAAGTTGATTGTCTGTTCTTGCTAATGACAATGTTGCTTACAATTTAAGGAGCTTCTGTGTGATTTCTTTGTCATTATTGTTAGAATGCATTAAGTGGCCTTATAACCAGGCGAGCTTGAGTCACAGTCTTTGGCGACCAAAACACATTTGTCACTCTCCAGTTACCTTTGTGAGCACACATTTACCTTATGGTTTTAATGGCAATACACCAATGTGCTCTTTCAGTAGCTGTGTCCTCCATAGCTCATTTTTGGCAATAGTCGGATAAAACGTGCCCATTTTTTGAGAACCAGATTGATGCCTGTTATTCAGTGTAGAAAACTGGTTCTCAAAATGCGGGCATGTTACATCCAACCATTACCTATTTTTCCTCAGAAAGTGGTGATTTTTTTTGTGAACCAGTCTGCTACAGCTGCGGCACCAAATCTCCCACTAACACAATGCTCAGGCAGAAGGGGACTGTTGTCGGTAACAAACTCCTGAGAAAAGTATACAGAGTGAGTGTTTCAGAGTGTCATCAACCGAAACATCCATGTTTCATCCCAAGCGTGACTCAATCGAGCCAATTGAAGCCATCTATAACTGGATTCTGAATATAATGGCAAAAAAAGTAATCCTGTGGTCCATAAGAATTAACCACAAGTCATGAAATTATAATTATATAGCTGACAAAAACTGACAATTTTACAACAGACAAACATAGTAAAGATGAGCAATGTATTATTGTGATGTCAACTTCCTGTACCAAGAATCCATAAGTTTCAACTATTTAAGTTTTCCACAAAATGACATCAAGTTTTCTCGCAAGTCCATAACTTTTGCCAAAAATATGTAATTTCCCATTAAATGCTATTTACTGGAAAACAAATCAGCCATTTATCTGTTCACCCAACTATGTTTTTGTTCCAAATACTTTTATATAGCATAGTTTTGTTAGTAAAGTGAACTGGTCACTTTCATGCCATCCTCAAATGTATTAACAACGGTACATCCTTGTTGTCAATCAGATCAATCAAATCAAATTTATTCCAGTTTAAAGTTGACATTTTCTGCATTTTGATACAATGTTGCATGCCTTTGTAATAATAAAATCACAGTGAAATCACTGTCTCTCAATTCTTTGTAGCCCAAGGATGGGGAGCCAAAGATCCGTTTTCTGGACAGCGAGTCCCTTAGGCTAATAGAAAACCACTTCAAGCTGCCACAGGGCCCAACTGACCTGTTGCAGGCTCCAGAGCACTTTCCCATTCCCATCAGTCGCTATGTCCTGAAGGAAATGAATCTCGCATGGTATATGTACGCTGGTTCTGATTTCTCACCCGCGAAGGACAAAAAATGCTCAGGTAGGCTGGATTGTACTGTAATATGCGACTTATTTTCTGAAATCTCACCAATTTCAGACAAAAATAATTGCCAAAATTGCCCTTTTTCATGTTTTCAAAGGCTTTTTACTCTGTCGTGAATGCCCGCAGTTTTTTGAAATATCTTATTTTGCCTGGTGGTAGCTGTGATACAGAGCTTGAGCATGATAAAGCATTAATTTGGTGGTACATATATCTTGGAAAAATAAGAAAATAACATTTCAATTGCACACCGTGTTGTGTCCTAAATTGGTGAGATTTTACTGCAATTATGTAATCAAGCAATCAATCAAACTTTAATTCTGTAATATGCCTACGTTACATAATTGCGAATACTTCAATCTTCTTGGTTTCTTATTTTTCATTGTGTGCTTTGACTTTCATGCAAACATATTGACCAGCACTAAACTTACTTTCTAATAGTAGTAATAACAATGACAGTAATAATAACAATGGCTTTGGCTGTGGGTAAGGCTATGGCTGTGGCTGGCTGTGGCTATGGCTGTGGCTATGGCTATGGCTGTGGCTATGATTGCATTGAACAAGAGGCCATATTGTCTATGAAAGCTAAGCTGCTGCACATAGAAACAAAGTTTAAACCATACCCACAGCTAGAATAAAGACTACTATAGAAAGCGTTTTGATGATGATCCGTCATCTCGTCTACTCTGTTCATTGCCACTAGGAAGGTTCTTTGTTGTACCTTGGTCTTAGCGATAAGTGGGGTTTGATGGTTGTTCTCAATTTTCTATTGTTTTGCAATGATAGGAAAATTAAATCAAACTCTCAACACTTTACAAATAGTTGTGCTCTAACTTCAGAGATGACCTTTGGGATATAGTTTTCTTCTTTTCAAGACTCCAGGTATGCGGACAGTCCATCAGCGAGGCACCATAAAGGTACATTAAAAGATCAGTGGGTAGCCAAGAGTTGGCTGGAGAAGGGAGGTCCTGCCAGAGAGATGGATAACTGTATGGAACTGCACCTGTCTAAGGTAAATCATCAACTGGGGCGCTGTTGTGGCAGTTGATCCTTAAATCAAGTAGACCTTTTATCCCAAGTGAAAAGTGATACATACACATCTTGGGGTTGAGATCCATGACACATCCTTTTTCCCAATACCAGTGTAGCGTTCCGTAGACCAAGTTTCTTGCAAGGAAAGTGAGATCACGCAAAATTGTGCAAGTGAGTGGCTGGTGTTTCGCGAGTATTTTTGGGGCCTTACTAGGGTAACCTACCAAAATGGCAGCCACTGAACTGATTAGTGGGTGAGGTTGGAGTATTGAATTATGGGATTGAATTCATGGGATGGAATTGATTGTTTCTGTTGCATAAAGGAAGATTTTTCACCTCATGTGTATGGCTAATGTATTAAGTCAATGAAGCACAGTCCTGGTGATTTAAAGGACTGATTTGTCTTCTGTGAAGAAAAAATGATTTCATTGCCAAAGTATCCTAAAATTCATGATATTAACTACTTAAGAATGGTTGTGATGATCATTGAAAATCTGTGTGTATTTTTCTGCTTCAAAATTGTAAAAAGTGCCATGTATTTTGGGAGAGGTTTACATTTGAACATTTCATCTGTAGGTGCGACTGCTGCAAGAGAGCTATCCTGAAACAACTGAGCAGGCCTCTCGGCAGGTCTTAATCATTAATGACGTGGAGATTTGGGACAGAATGGCCTTGTCACAGATTAACAAGTTCTTGTACGAGTACACCTCGGAAAAGATGCCGAAGCAGACTCATGCCAACATGGTGTGTACATATAATGTGTGCTTGTGTGTGTGTGTGTGTGACTGTGTGTGTGTGACTGTGTGTGTGTGTGACTGTTTTATTTAATAGACCACTGACTCTCGGCATCATACTCTTAATGCACAAGGTCTGTTTCACTTTATTTGTACGTGATGTTACTATTCACTAGTGGCACCTTGAGTGACGGCCCATTTTATTTCCGCCAAGTACTTCATCTGCTCATTAAGCAGAAGTTGAGATGGGCATTGGATGGAAGAAAGTGGTGCCACATCTGAGAATTTCATAGGAAAAAATCAGAGTTGCGAATCTGTTGTCCATGATGTATGATTTAATTACATGATCAAAAAGAGTATTTATAGTATATTTAAAAATCATACCATATCTTCATGTAATTTTATCGAGGGCATTCAAACTGAGAAACTCAACTATCATGTGAGTATTAAGTTGAGTCCAACAAAACATGCTAAAATGTGAAATTGTTGAAGACCAGAGTTGAGAATTAACAGGAATACAGGGCAGAAGATAATGCAACAGTTTCATGGAGGTATTTCATGACTTATTCACAATCAGGGTGGCAGGTGGCGTGTCTGTCAGTTTGCTATCCTGACGAAGGTGGAGGTTTTATCCACTAGAAGTCAGCAAAGCTTCAGTTGTCTTATTTAGCATGTACTGGAATGGGCACTTGGTTACAGTAAAGTTTCCTCAAATTTGAACAAAAATAATTATGGCAGAAATTGACATTTTTTAAACTTTCAAATTTTCACTGCATTGCCAGAAATGTTTGAAGTTTTGCCATGAGTTTGTTGACAACAGCCTTCTACAAAAAGTTTTCAAATAATGAAATTTTCTTCTTGTTTACTCGTTTCACTGTTCTGCCTTATTGTTCTAGTTTGAAGAAACTTTACTGTACTGGAAGGATTGTCAGTGATATTGCATCCTGTTTTGTAACAACTTTACTGTACTGGAAGGATTGTCAATGATATGTCATCCTGTTTTGTAACAACTTTACTGTACTGGAAGGATTGTCA
>NMRA01000007.1:1904059-1925580 GCA_002633005.1 Phoronis australis | reverse complement strand
TGTGATATATTATGGTATGAACACATTAAGCAGATTTGGAGGCAGGGGCCTATACCCTCCAGCCATGATAAAAAATGTTGACATGTCATTTTTAGGACTCTCGTGGACATTTTTATTTCGAAACTGTGATTGGGCGCTCCCTCCCGAAATCTAAGATCTGCCACCCATGTAATAAATGTTCATGTTTCAATCCTAGGTTGTTGTAAAGGCTCTCCATGTACGTCCCGACAGGCGAAGACCTCAACAGCAGGAGTGCTCCCTCAAAGTCTCCATTCTTCCACTGAGATTTAATGTTGACCAGGTACAACACTTGATACCACAAGAGGGGAGCAATATATTTGGTTGTGTAGTATAATGTCATTTTGATGTTTTGGTCCCAGCCAAAAAAGTGCCCAAATTAAAAACAATAAACTTTCATGATAATAAGTAGGCCATATTTATGTTGCGCTGTAAATTACTAAGCTCTTTGAAAATTATTACTGGGTTATAGACTGGTTAATCTTAATTCTTCTTACCTCCCTTGGAACATACATCGAGTGCAACCATAGTCAGTGCATGCCGATTAATCCATCCATACCCATAATTTTTGTAAAAGTTTCAAGTGCTAAAATGCTCTCATGGATCTGAATGATTGTAGAAAAAATCCAAGACCTGTAATTTTTTTGAAAATGTAATGTGACTGCATTTCTGTTCCTTTCTGCAGGTCCATATACCGTAATAACAGTGGCAGACACATCATCACTAAACATAAGTGTAGTATTGTCATTTCATGTGATTTTACTTAGGCTTTGTGCAGCTAACTTCTGACCACTGTTGTGCCTGATTACGACTTATGTAACTGTTTCAGACACAGATTTGAATATGGTTCCTGACAGGCTCATAACTGCAGCAGAAAAGGCTCTATGATTAATTTAAGCTAATACTAATTCCTCTTTGTGAAATAAGAAATTTTAAATTAGTGATACTTCTGTTTGTTCTAAAGCTCATTTGAGATATGTTGCAAGCTAGTTGTCATGAAAATTATTTTGGAGGACAAGTTGTTTGATTTTATGTCATTTTTTACATTGTTTCACATAATAAATCTCTTGTTTTTAATGTTCGTGTGAATAGATTCATCTTTTAACTTTTATTGCAGGATGCTCTTTTCTTCCTGAAAAAATTCTTCGTTACCTCTACTGCCTCGCACAGTGGTGACACCTCTCAGGCCTCAGGTAGACCTACTCCCAACTCCAGTTCCAACAACCTGGAGACTCAGCCGGTGATGAAGGTCGGCTCGCCTATAGAAGAAGAGCAGGAGATCATGGCTTTGGAGCTGATTAAATTCGATGAATTGTCCGACTCCAACACGGAAGATTCTGACACATTCGAAGGGAGTGTTGAGGAAGAGGCTCAGGCATCACCAGTCTTTGTCAAATCATTTGTATTCTCGCCTGATGTACCTATCAAGCTGGACTATAAGGGAAAACATGTTGATATGGAGCAGGTTCGTAGTGCCCTAGCTCATGATAGAACCTCAGATATCCTCTTGGCTGCTGGGAGACCAACTAGGCCAGTATTAAACCTGTGCCATTCTATTCAGAAGTGGTTAGTTGCTACAGCCGACACATAACCGGTTGTATAGTGGTGTTTTGATGTCATGCCTTTTTGTCTAAGCTGGGTTGTTCCATTACATGAGGATTACTGGTGTCTTTAAAGTGAGCGATACTACGGTTTCTCAAATGTTTTGTCCTTTTAAGGGTGTTTCAATAGAATTGTCTAATGAAGAGATCTAACTGTTTCATAGAGGGTCTGTGTTAGCAAGGACCTTCAGCAGCCAGATTTTGTCAAAATCAAACAAAAGTGTCATTTATTATGGGGATGTCTTCATAACGTATTTCTCAAAATTGAAAATTGTTGGCTGGAATACCAGCAGTCATTTGTTTCCTGGATGTTTTTGGAATACTTCAAAGCATGTTGCGTGTTTCTTAAACAAAAAACAAAACTGCTTTACTGTTAGTTCTAGAAATTAGCTTCAGCAGCAATAAACAAAACAATGTCTGGATTAATTGAAAATTACGTCACATCACTAGTTGCTCTCTGCTAGCATTTTAATTTTTGCGGTTTTCATTGCAGGGCACATTGACAGGGCTTATTGTTGGGCTGGCTCAGCTCAACTCCTCAGAGTTGAAACTGAAGCGGTTCCATCACAGACATGGCTTACTGGGAATGGATAAGGTCGTGACCTTTGCCCTTAATGAATGGTTGCAAGACATCAAAAGGTCACAGCTTCCCACCATACTCGGAGGGGTGGGACCAATGCACTCTCTTGTTCAGCTGGGTAACTAAGTATTTTCCAGTTTAGTTCCCCTGAACAGAAATGCTTTTAGATTATATCATGTCTTGAATGGAGTTGTTGTAATGAGTGAACACAATATTGTAGAACTGTGCACAAATGGTTATTGATTTTACATGGCTGACCGTCTTTTCGCACCAGCCTGGGAACTGTAAGGGCCCGGTCGTATCAGGATGGGTCTCAGTAGGATATCGACAGCATTTGAAAAAACTGGGTCTCAGTAGGATCTTGAAAGCATTTGAAAAAAAAATGGTGGGAATCGACTGTACATTGTGTAGCCGTAGTAAGAACTCCGCAGACAGTGTTGAATTTGAGACATGTTTTGCCATTTCTACTATCTCTATCTCGTTTCATCAAAATATAAGACAGGCTGTGTCATTATGAGAACTGATTTGGTATAGCAAGGATCTGATACCCAAACACAGCGCAACTCCCATAGAACCCCCTTTGTGTTTACTCTTTGATTGTCTTCCCTGTTTGAATAAAGGGTGGAGCTTAACGTGTCAGTCATTTTTGGTTCATTGTTTTGCTGTGCGAGGTTGATGATGGCTTTTTAGACAACCATGTCTTTCCTGATTGTTCTGTCCATGAGCATATTACAACAGTATTAATAAGGTATAAACCCGCGTTACATAATTGTAATTTTGATTTTCAGGACTCCCCATTATAAAGGAGATCTTGACTTATTCCGTACTCAAATTAGAGGTGATTTCAGGGCTACAAAGCCAACTGGCAATTCGTTATTCCTTGTGATCAAACTCATTAAGTTGGCTTGTCAAGATTGGTCTCCAGTAACAGTCTGTCAGCTCTTTCCCACTTTAGTAAGAAAGAAAGTGAGACTAGGGCTGTTGCTGTGGTCACGTGCTTGGCATGCAGTGCAAAATCTTGCGTTCTTGCAAGGTCCTCTACAGAAGGCTGGCCAGTTTTACAGCGTAAAGGAATCTATGTCATGAGTTGATTGTATTCAATTATTTATTTGGTGCTAGACTTGTGTCACTAATTGAGTGCCTTATTTCAGTGCAAGGAATCAAAGACCTGGTCTGGCTCCCTGTGGAACAGTACAGGAAGGACGGGCGGATAATCCGCGGCCTGCAGAGGGGAGCTAATTCCTTCACAACGTCAACTGCCATGGCCGCGCTGGAACTAACCAATAGGTTGGTCCAGACTGTTCAGGTACTGTCACGTCTGGTTCCCAAAAAATCTGAACTCTAGTTGAGACTCTACTCCAAAATCATCCAATCACATCGCATCATTATTTAAAGAGTGATTCGTCAATTTGCCATCCAGTAGTTAGTTTAGCCCTTGTCCGTGTGGATATAGTTTGACGGTTATCCACTGGCTGAACTGTTGTCAGTGGTAGAAGTCTGATTTTAGATAACATAAACTGACTACTGTCAGTTAGGCTATAACTATACAAAATTGGACTTGGATATGTAAACCTCCTTTAGTTTTCTTAACTGAGGTGTCACTCAGTGGCAAGGATGTTCTTTATAAAATAATGATTTCAATATGGCTCCACAGAAAACATGAAAATTGTACGTCATCGGTATGGATTCTATGTTCGCACTCGAGTGTAGTATTTTTAAAACTGAACTCAAAAGGTGAAAATTTTGATCCGTAAGAGCTTTAGACAACAGCTTATTTTCTTAATTTCTCCTTGGGCTTAGTTACAATTTTTTTTTACAGATGCAAATGTTAACTTTTTCATAAGAGCAATGTCAAGGTTATAGTGGGTGCTGGAAACCACATAACATTTTTCGATTTTTTCTTATTGGTAAATGTGGGTGATACTGCTGTCATTGTAGGTGGCTGCTGAGTTTACTTATGATATGGTGAGTCCTGGGCCCAGTATAAAGAGCAAGGCAAGAAGAAGGAAACACAAGAGGTCAATCCAGCCAGCTGACTTCAGAGAGGGCGTCACTAATGCCTATTATGTCGTTAAAGAGGTGAGATGCATGTGACTTACACTGAAAGTTAAGTTTTGGTGTAGGTGAAACTGGCTGTGTGGCAAGCAATGCAGCTTTCCGAATGTAGTCTTTTTGTCTTTTCAACTGATTAATCTTCTTTATTTGTATATCCAGATATTGCATTGTGATGTACTTGAATTAGTGAGAATCATCTGGCCACAGGTATTGAGAAGAATCATCTAATCTTCTAAAATTTTGACCTGAAGTAAAGGTCAGATAAAATTTAAAAGTAATGTGACCTGTGTCAAGTTTTCTTTCGTGTGGTCCTAATTTTTATTGTGAGAACTTCTGGGGCATGGTTCATGAACAGAGACATGAGATTTTATTCAGAAATTTGGTCTTACAATACACACATTTGTTTCCGAAAAATAGTTTGATTTCACTTCAACTACAGGCAACACCTGTAAATATTTTCCCATAATTTCTAATTAATTAATTTGTGTACTTTATTGTAAATCTTTCTTCTCCATCAGGGACTGGCAGACACAGCTGAGAACATCATCAGAGCCGCAACTGAAGAGGGAGACTACAAAGGCATGAGTGGGGCTGTAGGGGGCGTTGTGCGTCAGATACCTCCTACTCTCTTACAGCCGGTGATCTTGGCTTCAGAGGCAACGTCCAATGTTCTTGGAGGAATGAGGAACCAACTGCAACCAGAGGCAAGGAAAGAGGATGAGAGGAAGTGGAAGTTGGAGGAGTTGAAATGAGAGGAAGTGGTCTCTGGAAGACTTGAAATGAGAGGAAGTGGACACTGGAAGACTTGAAATGAGAGGAAGTGGACACTGGAAGACTTGAAATGAGAGGAAGTGGACACTGGAAGACTTGAAATGAGAGGAAGTGGACACTGGAAGACTTGAAATGAGAGGAAGTGGACACTGGAAGACTTGAAATGTGAGGAAGTGGAAAGTAGAAGAGTTTCAATGAGACAGGAATGTACAGAAGGAGGGAGACTTGTTCTGAAGCTAAACCCTAGGTTGGGTGCTAAGGGGTGTTTTGAATGGTCTGCATCTAATCTACTCTTTAGTGGATGATGGAGATTGAAGAACGAGGTGACCTGTTATTGACAAAGTCTTGTATATCTTCACCTAATTTTTTTAGTATGCATGTGATTATTTGTATGAAAGGACAAAGGAGATGTGAGGGGATATATGGTGCCAATAGAGGTACTGTAGCTGAAGTACAGCGGAAAGATAAAGGAGGAAGGAGGTGATGCACTGGACTTAGGTGGAATGATCTGCTGAGTGAGAAGATATTTGATTGATGGGCTGAATGTGGGAAAGGATAGGATATAGTTCAGTGGGCTGGTTGGGGATAGGTAAGGTCTTTGAGACGTGAACTGTAGGGTAAGTTAGGAGGGAAAGAGGTGATAAAATTTGATTAAAGGAACTGTGATGAGTTTGAATGGTGCACCCAATGGTGCACCCAATTTAAGCTAATCGATTGATGTCAAAAAGATGCAAAACCAAGGAAGTTGTTTTTGTATGAAAAATAGTCATTGGATTTGATAGAAGTGCTGGGGATCATGCAATTGATAGATTTATCTGGTTATATATATATGTCTATATATATATATATATATATATATATATGTGTGTATAATATATTTTATTTTAGCGACAAGATTGAAGCAGTAGAAAATATAAACAACAATATTAAAGAGTCATTCACCCCCAACATCAAGGGCTTACAAGCTACTGCTTGAGAAAGAAAATGATAAGTTAAAAGGTACAAAATACGTACAACTCTTTCATTTGTTTCCCACCCTTGTCAGAAATTTATCATGAGACTTCTGACTGAGAGACTCTATGGTCAGACTGTTTTTTTAAAAGGAAGAATTTCTCACTCACGAAAACTAAACAATTTTTAATTTTCAATTTGGTTTATGTTTATATTCTCTTCCATCTAAGGAATGCCCCGAATTCTCCCTGTCTCAAACTTAAGAGGTACATTCTCAGCTAGTAACTTTGCTAAATAAGACCTGTAACACCTTGAAAAATTAGACATATTGTTCCACACCATAATTACCTTACCATTATCTGGTTATAAGACACAACCACTTTGTAAATATGCATAGCAATTTGCATAACTAATGGTATTGTGTTAAATTAGGCTTCCTGTCGTGATTCAGGACTATTTGATTTTGTGAAATTTCATTGATAACAGTGTACCCTGTCTCAGTTGTCTGCATTTGTTGCTTTTTGAGCTTGTTCATTCGGTAACTACGAAGATGGCCCCCAGCTAAACATGCTGGCTTTCAGTTCTTTCGCTTTTAATGTTTGTGCAAAATTGAGCTTATAGTGTTGGAGTGCAATAAAGTGAAATGTGTGAAAAATGTAAGTCTGTTGCCATTACTTCATTAGAGAATATCAAATTGCCACTGTACATAAGATTTTTGTTGTCGATGTAGTCGATCTTTTCCTCATGTTCTGATGTGTATCTGTAGTGTATGCTTTTGATGTGTGTGAGGATTGTGTAAATCTATTCATCAAGTTTTTATGAGATTTTGATTTTTGTTTGAAACCGATTTCGAGGTATCTGGTGTACGTTTTGTTGGGCAATTTGTTTTCCAGAAAAGTGAGATCTCGGAAAACTACGAAAACTATCACAAATGAAGGAGGAGTGTTTTGCAAGTAGGCTCAGAAAATTCCTATCATAGACTTCCAAAATGGCTTCTGCTGAAGTGCTTTGTCAGCGAGAATAGAATTATGGGAAAAATTCATGTTGGCAGTGATCCATAGCCCAAGTGGGAACATAGGCGTCATTCTGTCATTACCTATGTGAGTTCTTGGGTCTTCTTTACTCGACTTAGACAATTCAAAGGGGATTTTGACCAAATTTTCAAAATGTATACGTATACAAAGGAGCTGTGACGCATTTCATCTGCATTTCTCCATTCTACAGTATATTTTTGAATTTTGGCTCATTCTTTCACCTGTCCATGTGGGGAAATATCATTCTTTGTGGAACCTTTATATTTTTCAGAGGATTTCGACAAAACTTTGAAAAAGTATGCTTGCGGTTACACATATATCGCGGTACTTTGTATCTTTGGCACTTGCAGTTTGTTTTAAAATTTCACGATGAATTACGAGCCCTTCTTTAATTTCGCACAGCATGTTGGGAAATGCTGTCTGCACAACTCCTGCACAGTAAACTTTCGGCGGGGATTAATGTATTTACTGCCTTGTTGCATAAGTGAAGATTTCTTGCCGCAGGACTGTCCTCTCGGGGGTGTCTTGCGTTACAGGACGCTACACTACTCAGTAACAGACAAAGAGGTTTAATGACACTCAAAGTTTTTGTTGTATAAGCTTACCTGTCATCACACAAAAAGAAACTTTTGATTTAGATCACTTACTGTTATTGATTTTGATCTTAAATTGTTCTTTAGTCAGATATAACAATAAGTGGCCTCAATGAAAGCTTTTTTGAGGTAAAGCGCCGACGAATTTAATGCCACTTTAAGTATCTCCGATTTTGTCACTCTGATGGTGGGGTTGTGTGTGATTGCATTGATTTCCATCCTGGGCTTCTAAATCCAACGTAAAGTTAGAATGAAAGGTGACCGTCAGTCTGTGAGAATCATGATCGTGCAACTTCAAGGCTTTGGCTGATCACTTTGTTCACTTACGGATCCTGTATTGATAGTGATGAGGATGTGTCTGGTGTGATAAAACTTGTGATCACTTGCCCTGTATTAAATACTGCTAGAGACTTTTTTTGTGAGCTGTGAAACTCAACCGAAAAGAAACCAGTGTGACAGCTGTTGTTCACATTGTGTCCAGCTGTGAAATTCAGCGGGATGCTGGATTAAAATATCTCCGCATTTGTCATGTAATATCTCTGTCACAAATGATTAGATTGCCTCCTATTGGCTTTAGGCTTACTATTTTTAAAGTTCTATGCAGCTGCACAATATAAGTGTGTATCAGAATTGTTATTTAGTTGCTATTTTGTGCATTGAATGCGTTACTGAATAAAAATATAATTTGAAAATCTGTATGTGTTTTGGTAATTATTTATTGCAGCAAAAAGATTCTAGTGATTCCCCGGCTTTAGCCCCATTCATACTTGCCTTTTTTATTCGAGTGAACGCATCTAATGATTCCGCAATGTTTGCGTTCATGCGATGAGTTTTGATGATTCCGAAATTTACTAGAAAATTAGCTACTTGCCTAATGACCGTGATTTGATCCATGCAGTCCCTGTGCTAACTGATTTACTGATTAATTTTATCTTCAGCCACCCGTACCATGTTTTGTTTTAATCGATATTTTTTATAAATTAAAGCTCGAGTCTCATAATTTTTATACTTAATGTCACTGTAACAAAGAATATATAGAAATTTTTCGTGTTCATACATTGAAATTACACTCCGTAGAATTTTAGAACATATTTGGTACACCAGCTATAGTGATCCGATCACTATAATGGCATTGACTGAACATGTAGGATAGTCGGTATTATAAAACTAATACCCTCCCCATACGATTCCGTTTTCAAATATTTTTTTCTTTAGGGATTCACCTTCAACCCTCTCGTTTTCGGTAAAAATGGCAACCAAAACAACTTTTTGAAAACGATTTCCATGAGAGTGTATTTTTAATAATGCCTTATGCAATTTGAGGCTGTGGATGGATGAAAGCGCAGCTTTCTGGAAGCGAGAACGGCACGATCGTATATTTGGCGTATTGGTGTGGATATTTTTAACGCAAAGGAAATGTTACGTTTTGAAATTGAAAACGCAATCGTGTGGACAGGGCTTTTAGACTTGAATAGGCCGCCAGAATGTTTTAAATCTTGCGTACACGTGGATGTATGCATACGATGAAAACAGTTTTTTCTTCAATTACGGAAACAAAATGGAAACGATTCAAGAAAGTTCGAAAGCTGATGTACAAACTGTGGAACTATACAATGTAAGAACGTTTTTCTACACTTATGACACTTGCATGTTTTCCCATTATCTATAATGAAGGTTGGCTAATTTATGTTTTGCCAGCATTGGAATTCTATCATCAGACATTAAGACTGCAACATATTTCCACTCCTTACTGAAGAAGATATATTTCTACACACAATGGAGTATGCCCACTCCTAAGTCTAATTGGATTTCTGTGTTTGACCAGTGGTCCCGATGGCTCAGTGGCTAGAGCGTCTGCACGGTTAGCAGAAGGTCCAGTGATGGAGTCCCGGTCAAAGCCAGAAAACTTCGGACTTATATTCATTAGGTCGCGTGATGTGACCAAAAAGATGGCGTGCTAACAGTACAAAGTATTTGGTACTAATAAGACAACTCGCAGGAGCAACCAAACAGCTCATCAATACCAGAACAGACGCCTGCAAATATTCCTTTTTCCTCGGACAATAAGAGACTGATCACTTATTTCCTAGTCTATATTCAACAACGCAACAACTGGTTCATTTAAATCTCAAGCTGCAGCCTTCGCGCGTGCTGGAACCCCGTACTGAGCCGCACTCGGTTCCCCCATTGGTGTGATGGTATCAGTCCTTGCCGATAAGACAAGTCAAATAAATATAAACAGCTAAGAGTCAGAATATGGTTGACAGCTAATCTAGCACGACATGACGTTTTCCTCGTCTTAAAGTTACTTGAGATTACCAAACGTCTACAACACGTATCTCTAAACTTGTCGGTGGCACATGCGCGTATTTAGTCACGGTCTCATGCGCCTTCATCCGAAATGATGCGTTTTCAAAGAGATGTTTTACCCAAATGTTTCACATATAAGCACACCTGAACTTCATTTGAAGGCGCACGTGGACATTTCTTGATTTTATCCATTCTTAGCACTTTTATGTATTGCTAGATTGAATAGATGTCAATGTCACGCGAGTCTCTGTTCACTGACATTTCTTCAGGTTGAATCGATTCCTGCTGGTTTCCACGGTGAGACGTCATCTACGATCCAAGTTAGTGTAGAGGCGTTCGACCTGCAGCCAATACCAAAGTAAGTTGTCAGGGACTTGTTTTATCAAATGTAATAAATATGGTCGTAGCTTGATTTTGTATTGTGAAATAATTAATTGACATAGGAAGGTGGGCCTTTAATTTAAAATATGTAAACTACGATTCCGTTTACGTCTGCAGTAATGTTTCGCCCTTACAAAAATGAAGCGTCGACGTGGCAATAATGAACATGCGACTGAACTTTAACATATTTAAAGTACGGCAGACGGGCAAAACGGAAAAAATTCACATTAACGAGCCTGAAAATGAAAATGTTAAACCTTCATTAAATTTGACGTCATCTCTATGCAACACAATGAGGGTCAGAGATGAGTAAGTCCTCCACATAGCATTGCAGCATTCCCATCGCGTCTCCAGTCTCGCTGTTATCTAACGCGTACTGGATAAAAGCCAGCGCACATGGTACGATTTTTCGTCGCTGGCGATGTCACAATGAGCATTTGTTCGCGACAAAAACTGAATTGCGTTTGCTGGTTCAATGACGAGACAAATTTTCGACAATGAATAATCGTGAGATTTCTCTACAAAAATCTTATCGTGAGCGCTGGCCTTTACTCTCTGTATGGTTGATAATTCTGTAGATTCGCAGTAAAACATTATTTAAAGCTTTGTTAATTTGACGACATTTTGTGTCTTGAAAGACCTGGTAGTATTCTCTCACACCTTCAGAGAACCTGAGGATGTAACTCCTTCAACACATGTCAATGAACTTGAAGGAGATGAGCTGGACGAAGAAGGGTACGATACTGATTTAGAAAAAGCCGATGAAGGTAGGGGTTTTCCAAAGCGACTTCAATTTTCAGCAGTTTCCTTGTATTGCACCTGTGTGCTTACCTTTTTGTCCCAAAACATCAGCCTACTATTACACCAATATTAACCATAGGTACAACATGGCTTGCCTTATTGCTGAGTTAACTACGCACGGAAAGAACGAACAGGGCCCAGATTCTGTTTTCCGACTTGACTCGAGAAGAAACTTTTAAAAAAGTTTAAAGAACTTTCTAGCCCAGTTTTGAGGGCTGAAATGAGACATCGGACCAAGATATAACAGAAGATTTGATGTTTTTAACAGTAGGCAACGCGACTTTAATTTAATCTAATGTTCTCTAAAGAAGCAGCAAAGTGTGTAAGATCGATTTTATTATTTTCAAAATATACTGAGGAATATTCAACAATTTGAAGTAAAAAGATAGAAGTCAATTATTCGACATGAAGCTTAAATCTGAGGGGAAACAGGCCTGCTCCCATTACAGTCTTACAACGATATCTAAAATTCAAGAACACAAAATGTGTTCCGTTTCAGAAATACGGAAAGTACGATCCTATGACGGCACTGGTATTACACTGTATAAGGACGCGTGCAACAGATTTGGCGTAGTGCCATCTTCTTATTTTATCCGACATATGCAAACGGAGAACGTCATCATGAAACACCACGGCCTCGGACCAAACGGTGTGAAAGCTATGTCCGTGTCTCTTCTGGTAAGATGAAAAAAAAAATTGTCAACACTGCATGCAACCATTGAAGGAAGACTGTTGAGCTTGTTTTGTGGCGCCGTAGCGTTACTCAACAGCCCACCACATTAAAAAGCCTGTGCATGAAAAAATCTTCAAATTTAAATGGTACTGATCAAATGTTGTTAATGTAATATGGAGGATTTTAATTCCCCGTCGTCCTCAGCATCGGTATAGCATCTGTTTTAATATCAAAACATCTCCACAGCCACCGTCACCACCACTACCACCATAATCATTGTCATAGGAACGCCTCAAGCTTATCTTAAAGCCAGCCGCACACTACTGCTCACGAGACCTATCTGAACAGTCGACCATGAGATGAATCGCGTTATCTGCGATGGTCTCAGAAAAAAGTGCGTCCACATGTATTCTTTTTGAAAAACTGTGTTTTTAGAGCAACACTGTAATTAACGTGCTCGACATAGAAGATAACTGGATCGGACCCATGGGGGCGCTGTATGTAACGGACATGATGAAGGAAAACATTTACATCACCGAATTGGTAAGTGACATTTCCTTTCAGCTGTCGACATCTTATCTGACTGACAAGTTCACCCAAATATTGAATTTTATTTTGAATTTTGGTGCTGAAAGCTTTACGTACATATAACATATCTTGCAGATCAATAAGTTAAAATTCAAAGCTTCATTTCGCCCTGTTTAACTACCTAAAAGGCGAAAATCTAATTAGGCCTTTTACTTTCACGAAATAGTTATGTTCCTTACGTGTGGCAGAATTCTATTTCCGTTACCAACAAGAAAACGCCTCAGGAATTATTGAAGTTAGACAATGGAAAATTTATGAATTTGAAAATTGATTGCGTGTAACTTGATTTGCGGTATAATCGGCAACGGTTCAAAGTCAGGTGAGCGTGATTACGAACCCCAAATCGCTTCCGTTATACATGCAACTCAGCATTGCCAGCAGAACACCTTCGAAATGCAGCTTAAGTTTTGGCGCACAAACATATTAAGAATGCTTTATCCACGAATTTAGATAGCAAAACACGAACTATTTTTCAGTTATTCTTGAGATGTCTGGTGATGATGTTAATTTCAGAATCTGGCGCACAACAACATTGGATCGGCTGGTTGTCGAGCCATATCCGAGTTGCTGATGTCAAATGCGACTCTAATGAAACTGAACTTGGCGGGAAACAACTTCAAGGACAAGGACTCGCATTCCTTGGCAAATTCACTTATAGTAAGAAGCTGGAAAATGTTTCCATAGCGGGGTTATAAAGACTGAATTGACTAATTCTTCTTAAAATGGGTCAATAAGCTAGGGCCACCGAAGACGGAGAGCTAAGAGCTGAGCTATCTGCCTCAAATGACGTATAATTGAGCTGACATTTCACGTGAGTCAAAGCGAGAGCAGCTAAATGAACTAGCGGTTAGTTCATACGGTTATGGTCGCATGTTCTAGCCCTGTCTTGAGCAGTCAATATTCAGTTGTCATTCATTTGGGCCAGGCAACTAGATTTCTGCGGTGAAATTTCATGAAATTTGGCTAAAACGTTTCCCTCGAGGAAATGATGGCACACGCAAGTTTGAGAACGACGTTTCAACAGTAATCTAAAGATCGTAGCTCTCTGTCTGGGGTTGTCCTCGATGTCTTTTAATCACTGGCATCTGGTACTGGAAATTTCTGAAAACTGATCTTTAACTAGTAAGTAAGTAAGTTGACCAACTGGTTATTTTTGTATTGGAATAATAATGTTCAACTATTCAATTGTATGTCTTCTCGAAATGAGCACTGACATTAAAACGAAAGCTTATGGTGACGAACATGTCCATTTTCACATTGTATTTCCAAAAAGAATAGGATAGGAAGAGTATAATTATCCAAACATCACAACACACGGTGTTTCCCACAGACCACTTAGTGATTCACCAGCCTATTTCAGAAATGGTGTGGTGTAGCCGATATTCCAAGAGCTTGGGAGACTAAAAACGCTAGTTTATGAATATGCAGCCTAAAACTTAACACAAAAAATCGGGATTCCCTGTTCGTACTCCTTATTACAGGAGGACGAGAATGTTTCGGTTAATTATACACAACTATTCAATAGTGGGTGAAGGTCATCAACTCCAATGGCTATTCCTTTTTGTGCACAAGATTATTGCTTTCAACGTGAGAAACTACAATATGTGTGAGCTTGTTAAGACTACGTGTACTGAAAAACGATAAGAAGTATTCACGACCTGAAATCAAAGTTGTCTTTTATTGGGTGAATTTACAATGGATGTAAATATTGTCAGAACTATCATAAAACTTCGTTTTTCCTCTTTGAGATGGCTGAACTGCAATAAGGAGACATGGAAATTTCTCACCACTCAGGCAGCTTGATAACATTTTTCATTTTAGGAAAACTCCCGAACTTCGTGGCTAGATTTGAGTGAGAACGAATTTGGCAATAGAGCATCGCATGAGTTTGGCAGGGTTTTGGGTAAATATCCCGAGTATATATATATTAAATGCTTTTCAATGAACTAATGCAAAAATTGCCCACCGTATTAAACCTCAGTTTATAATTCTCAGTAAATACGTTATAAAAACTATGCTTTAAGGCCAGTCAAAATTTCATTTGCACAATTTGAACTAAAATTCTCTGTTACTGAAGATACCATTTGCGACGTCTGTTGCCCGTTATTTCTGCTGATAACTTTTATTTCAGCTGAAAACGACACTTTAGAGTACTTGGATCTAAGCTGGAATGAATTCCGACTTCGTGGAGTACAGAACCTCTGCAAAGGCTTATCGGTAATTGGTCCAACCAGAATAAACTCACTTTTAACAGATAGATTTCTCTTTGTAATCAATGTGCCTACCAATATAGGACTAGGAAATATTTCAGGTTTGTAATCGTGAATTAAAAGGATACCAAACCTTTTTTTGTCCTAGTAACAGATATTATAATAGAACTCTTTCCCATCTAGATAATTCTCTGTTACCCTGAAAATTTGACAACTCCCTTTAAAGTATTCTAAAAGGGTAAGCGTAACCTACGCTTTTAGCGAATTACACGGCAACCGTGGGAAAGATCACACAGGAAAAACTGTAAAATCAAATCTGTGACATATAGTTTATGAATTTTTAGTTGATTCCAGCTTTTTTTTCAAAATTGACGCCAATGACGCATTAGCTAATGACACAATGAGGATTGATTGAAATCATCAAAACGGTGTTTAGCATCCTTTTAACATGTGTTCAGAAATCTCTCGAATAATGTTACGAACACTGTTCCTAGTAACAACCTAATTTGTTTGGAAATGCACTTTATTAGTGATAAATAATTTGTGTCCTTTGTTTCAAATTTATCTTAAAGTAGTAAAATCATCTCCTTTTACCTGCTTTTCTCATAAAGTAACATGTGGAACGCGTTCTTTCAAACCTCTGCTGCAACTTTTGAATAGGTGAACAACAGACTCAGAATTTTCAAATTTGGTTTCAACGGAATTAGTGACGAGGGTGCCGTGTCCATGACGAAGGCTCTTCGGGAAAACAAAACGTTGGAGCATCTGGACATACGATTCACACACCTATCCCCGAAGGGAGCGAACACCATCGCGATTGGCATGGCTGATAGCGCGTCGCTCAAGGAATTAGTCGTAAGAAGTCCAATCACTTCGTGCAGAAGTATCAGAATTTTATTTCGTTGTCACGAAACAATGTGCTGAATGATTACAGGCTTCACAAGTACTTACATGGGCGGCGCACCACAGGGAGCTGGGGGGCTATAGCCCCACTTTTTCAGTGCTGCGCCGCCCATGAATTACAGACTATGAGTGCAGATAATGATATCAAGTTGCCTGCTTTGTCTCGTTTTAGTCGTCAAGTTTTACAAGAACGCTGACCAACCAATACACACGAGGTTTTCGATGACTGCTCATCCAAAGGCACTTATTCCGTAATTTAAATTTCAAAAAAACAAAGCGCGACCACATGAGGCCATTTTGTCTCAAAAGTTACCAAATATATGAAAAGGAATTGTCAAGCTTCCTTAAAGTTAAACAAAAGTTAAGGAATATCTTAGTTGGATTAGGAGAGTGAATTTCGGGACTGAAGATAAAATTTTTAAATCTTAAAAGGTTTTTCTTAACATAAGAAGACCTTAAAGATACCATTTTCTTTAAGTTCACCAATTTAGAACTCAGGATGACTTTCGTCACTTAAATCACTAAAATGTAAACATTTGGTGACTTCTAGTCCTGTTTATGCTAGCTTCATTTTACTATGCACTTTTATTTTTGACGGCCGTTAAGTAAGTACCCATAATTCGTGTGCCAGCTGTCAGTCACTACAGCGGCCATATTAGGTGGTGGTGCACCACCAAAATATGAATTAAAGTAAAAACTTATATTAAATTCAGGTAAGTTTGAAAATATTTGGAGTTGCCTTGAGTGAGCGTTATTTGGTCTTACGTTTCGAGAGAATTAACTTGTGCTAAAATCCGTCTAATCATTTTTTTTAACTGAAATGAAGCGGAAAGAACAACTTCAAGGAAAATTAAAAAATAGCAATTTAAATAAGTCAACTAATAATAAAATTTTTCTAAGCCCGGTTTTGGTGATCCCACCAATTGCTGTTTCGGTCATCTGCTGATGCACCACCGGTACTTCCGGTCTCCTGAGCGATAGAAGAATTATTCAAATAAGACACTTCCCCACTGCGCCACTAAGTGAATAGTCCGTTTTGAGATGGAAGGTCTTTGTCCTGTGTCTGACTTGAACCGTTAGTTACACTTCTCAATTTAGCAAGGTAATTAGTATCAGTCTGCTGTTTACCTAAAATCGGGTTAAGTATTCTTTTAAGGAAAACTTAGAACACGACCCTGGATAGAGTTCAGTACGCTAAGACCTACGCTAGGACCTCGCTAAAATGTAGCCAAAATCACATGTTTTCATTTAAAATACACGGCAACATCTCATGTAACCTCCACGAAGTCTTGCTTTTTAGCGAGGTTCTAGCGTTACTGAACTCTACCCTTGTTGAGCCGTATGTTTTCAGTGTATTTCTTAGAAGGCCTCGACCCCGCCGCGGTGTTGTAACGAAAACGATAGACCTAATTTTACTCAAATGATTTAGCATAAAAGTTACTTTGGGAGTATTTTAAAGGTCATTCATGAATGCTATTTCATAGAGAACGCCAGATTACCGATATAGTTTGTGGTTTGAATTAACGATTTTTGCACTCCGTTTTGTATTTTCTTCCTGTGCAAGGTTGCCAATAACCCGATTCAAGCTACAGGGGCCCTTTCACTGATCAAGAAGATAATTACTGGCCAGAACACTCTCCAGCTCTTGGATTTGACGGTAGGTTACGTAACCAGGCAATACGCTAAGTGGTAACTAATATACCATCGTATCTTTTGTCTTTTCTATCTGATACGCAGTCAACTAAAACGCGAAAGGACTACTTTCGCATTCAGGAGAGTTGGAATTTTTGTACGTTTAAAATTAGAGCGTCGTGTTTATACATCGCAGTCACGTGTAAACTAATTCCTAAAAATGACTCTCCGATTCTAAGCTCTTCTGACTCGTGATTTATCACAAGAATGTCGTCAAGTAACTTAGAACCAAGGGCTAACCCTCTAAAATAACACTGCCAATACTTTTAATACTTGGCTGATGCAGTCCGATGAAGACCCTGTCACACTTTTGATCACATCAAATTAGTTCCTTATAATTGTTTCCTTAAATACACAGACATATGTACGCACCGGCAAAATTAAAAAAAAATCAGTTACTTAATGTGTGTGTCGCATATCATGCGTACCATTTGCATGATTTACCCCATGAAGAGCGCGGCGCTATGTTTTCTTGATGAGAATAGCTGCGTATGCAATGTACGGGACGAGCGTCGCCAGCGTACCTGGCGCGATACGGCGGCAATAAAAACATGGCATACTCGTGCTGTTCCTGACCGATACGAAACCTGTGGCGGCACTGCAGCTTACGAGATCCACGACAGCGTAGCCTACGCATTTACGTTTACTCAATATTATCAGGTGTACTGGGTCGTACAGTGGACATGTAGACGTACGTAATATGTCCTACAGAAACTATTAAGATGTAGGCTAATGCATATGAGGTGCGTATTGTGCGCACGACTGTGACGTAATTAGAAATGTCAGAGCACAACTCATTAAATGGGCAAAACGATATTCCTCTTTCTTACATTTGAATAGAGTAGATAGTTCATCAGCATAGAGGCCTTCGTGTGATAAATGTTCCACGTAATGTAGCGCCAAAGAGTTCCTAACTCCTAGTACATTTCTACGCATTGACATGTGCTATATTTACGCGTACTTTTCCTTAATTTACGTGTGCTTTTGCTTAATTTACGCGTACTTTTAGTTCTTAAACGATCATCTTTCTGCTCTTAATTAATTTGAGAGCACGGGCGTGATTGGACTATATGATCTGATTAAAAGTACCCGTAGTTTTAACAAAAGTAGGCCTACCAGGTCCGTAGCCAGCATTGCGCGGGGGTGGTTCGAATTTCTAGTACGTTGGACCCTTGATATTTTGCAAACGTCGACACTGTAGAGTTTTTGATAAGGCCCTTTGACGCAGTTTAATTAGGGGGAGGGAAATCTATGTACACAACGAAGACTCTCAGCTTTATGTTCCCAAGATCAGAAATGAGGATGCCCTGACAGTTGCTCACAAAGAACGGGACCCAGATTCGGATGTAATGTGGTCCAGAAAGAGAATGTTCCCGCGTTACCCCTGCCAAACTTTTAAACCTCGGGCGTGATTAAATGAGTTATTACATCTCATTACACAATCGGACGGAAATATTTAATCGGAGGATGATCGACTTGAATATTTTGATCTTTGCGTGATAATACTTAACTTGTTTACATCGCTGGAAATGGGAAAAAGTCCAGTATTCCAAAGGCTCACTACTGATCTGAAGGTTCACTATTCCGAAGGTTCACTACCCCGAAAAGATCGGACTTGGGTGTATCAGATATCCCCTTTTGCCGTGAACCGCATAAATCGAACACTGGGGTTATTAGATGCACTAGGTGGTGTACCTATGCTCAAACAGCGCCTGGATTTCATGCGCATGCGACTACCCGCATGTCTTTCGAATAGAGAAAATGAGTAAGTACTTGAATTTTTAAAAGATTATGACGTAGGAACATTGATGAATTATCAACCACGATACATCATCAAATCCATGTCAAGGTCGCATCATTTCACTGCGTGACTGAGTTAGTTTAGGGCCGCTGCCATTCACGAAGTCTGAGAGTCCCATTCAGCCGCCGCTATTGGTCGCTGAAGTCCTGACCCGATGTTGCCCCTGCTTGAGACTGAATGAGTCGTTACTTAGATTGCCTTGGCAGTCAGAACTGAGCTCATTTGTAAACAATGTAATCAATGTTTTAAGAATTATTCAACTTTTGTACACCCTTTAAATAGTTACTAAATGGGCAGAAATACATAAGGTCTACTTTTCTCATGTCAGTTCCGACTCGTCAGCAGACAATCACAGCCGGTAATGGACTATCGGAATTGTGGACATTCGAAGTCATAGTGAACTTTCTAAGGTTGCAAACCTTCACAGTAACTTCGGAGTAGTGGTCTTTCGGAAAAGTGAATCGTCGGAATAGTGACATGTAACCTTGGAAATCTTTTCCATCAAGTTTGTTGCTCATGTGGCGCCTGCGAGGCCGGAGGCTGTGCGCCATTTGCACTGATTGACGAGAGAAGACTTTCATCATTGACCAAAGTTTTATTAGGTCTAGACCTATTTTCCCTAGTAATATGAACATGCTAGTCGGGGTTTTCTTAGTGCAAGAAAATACGGTAGTTCATGGGCGGTGCAGCACTGAAAAAAGTGAGTCGTGTCATACCCCCCCCTTTCAGGGTGCACCGCCGATGGGTGGCGCAGCACTGAAAAAAGTGGGGCTGCTTATAGTGAATGGAGTTCCACACACGTGTAGCCTACACGAATTCATGTCATCCACCAATCCACAGCCAAAGTGGAAAATTTCAAAATGACTGCACTTTACCGTACTCTACCACTATTAAATTGCACTGAGATAAACCTGCTCTCTGCTATTTCGTTTCTTGGTCAATTTTTAAGACGTTCATACGGCATTACTTTTTGGGAGCTCTCTCGCTGCTTTATAACCTATCTATACAGTGCATAGACATTTACTTTTAGACTTCGTGTTGTAGCCACCGCGCGCGTTCAATGCCGACGAATAATACCAAGCCTCCTCTCATCGTCTGCATGATCCTAAAGCACGGCCATTCGGGCGAAGTTAACCGGGTGCAACCCGAAAATTACGTGAACTAAATTAAGTATTACTGACTTAGTTATCATTGTATAGACATAGTTAGTAGTACCAGTACAATTTTGTTGTTGTTGTCCATCTATATCCCATCTTTAACGGATAGGCCGGGGCTGGACATTTTCCGCGGTGGGTGGGAGGTTCGATCGAACCCCGAGCCCCCGAACCCCCCTGGCTAAGGGTCTGAGAACGCGTAGATTAAACACATTTCAACGAGTAGAATGTAAGAACCTTTGGCGCTTCATACCACGTGATTTACCTGAAAACAGGCATTTATGTGGGAAGGTCCATTGATTCATTTGCGACACTCAGTGAATTTGGAATTTCCCATTTGGATACGTAGAAGAGTCAGGGCCTTAGCTATAGCACCTCGGTTGTAACTATACATCACACTTTTCCTACAATTGGGCCTCTTTTTGTACTCGCTGAATTCGAAACACTGACGCAAACCACGTCCTACAGTACTTTCGTCTTGACATAAAACTTCTTACATCTTGTGAAGGATCCCACTAGAAAACGGCCAAATTTGACCAACTTCGGAGCGTCATGTCGCAGGTCGATCGAATTCATATGACCCTTTCAGACAGTATGCGTCACTCTCAGTATGTTATTCTCGAAAGGGAATTGTTACTTACGATTTTCTGGACAGATTAAAATTCGAAATGGAACAGAGACAGGTCATTTAGTCTCGATTAACTATAGTTTTTGTGTATTCATCTACTGGGACATGATTACTGATGTTTTAATTAATGTCAGCCTTATATTTTTTTAGAATGTGTACGCGGGTTAAATTTACAGGGAATTCAGGTATGCAAGGAGTTCGCAGACCTAGAAAAAGAAGCCATCCTGCGCGAGAAAGGAACCAGAATTATCCACGGAGGTGTACTAGGAACATTCCAGAGACAAAAACCCGGTACCTTTACTAATGCGCATTTAGGGTACACGAACAACACGGCGATGGTATTCATGAACACAGTTCCCCATTCGCTATAACCATGCGGTTTGCGGACGAACCCGAAACTCAGTTTACCGAGTCACTTGCACACCGGTCTTAATACACGGCCTCTAACCTGTAGTCAAACAACTGTGCAGAATTCACAAAGCAGGACTCATTATGCACGCAGGAAACTCTTGCCCGTGGACTCACAAACACACGGTTCTTCGTGACCACCCAACGATACGGAGTCAGTCATGAGGCGTCTTCAGGGGCGGATCCAGGATTTTGAGTTGGGGGGGGGCAGGGCACAGGAATAACAAGAATTTCGGCAGACGCGCTCGCCCAGCCTAAAATGTAGGGATGCAGGGGTCTCGAATTTTTGGATTTGCGGACCTTTTGACTAAAAAAAAAAAACGGTAAACGGGGTTTGTTCTGGGCCTATGCATTGTTTATTCACCCCCC
>NMRA01000007.1:1846568-1903973 GCA_002633005.1 Phoronis australis | reverse complement strand
TTTGTGACTCCACTGGGTACGGCGCACGATTGTTTAACTCAATAGTTGCAAGTCTCTCCGGCGGCACCATGTACGTGTCGGTGGCGGTCGGTGAGCCGCATCACCGGATTACGATCTCACTGCCGGGTCCGGTGGCCTTGTTTCACAAGGGGTCTATATCTTTGGGTTCACTAGAGCCAAGGTTCAGTGGCAGTGTTGTTCGAGTAGCCCTTTCACAACAAAAACAACTTGATCACTTACCGTTATGAAATTGGTCTGAAATCGTTCCTTAATCAAACTGGAAACGGTGCATATTTCGATTTGGTAGGCCCCCAAGTTTCAAGGTAGGGCCACTTCTAACGGTGGTTGCCAGGTTCTAACGTGACTTTGATCGCCATCAAACCTAAAATTGCTGATTTTCGCAGGTTGACTATGAAACTGGTTTCAAGAACTGACTGTTCAATTCTTTAAACCACAGCGTGACCTGAAATTTATGCCCTTGATCTGAAGAACGAGCTGGCACCCCCATTCTTTTCAAACCCGCGCAAAAAAACCACACGGTCTCCAGTATGAGACCAATTTCATATTGGTAAGTAGCGAAATCAAAATTCGGGTTTAATGCCACGTTGAACTTGCCAGCCTAGTGGGAACGGTATCTTAGTTCACCAGCACCATGAGAAATTCCTGACAATTAAATGTCTCAGCTCATTCAATTTTTGAAAACTAGTTTTTAAAAACTTAGGAAATTTCAAGGATTTCTCTTTACATATTCAATTGATGATCTCATCGCAATTACAACAGTGCAATTTACATTGAAAGTCAACAGGTTCAAATAGCCGAACTTATCTGGCCAACCAAAGAGGTAAATTCGGCTCACTTCGTGTTGGGCTCGAGATTGATTTTTTTTTGCCGAAACAGTCCCGTTTTCTGCGGCTTGTTTCTCGAAGGTCTGTTGTTTTTTGATTGCAAAATCAGGCTAAAGTTTAAAGTAAAAACTCTGTCTACTTTTCGGAAGTCAAAAGAAAGAAATTTGTCACCAGCCTGAACGGCAGCACACTATAAGAAAAAAGACTAAACAAAACAAACCACTTTTTTTGCTATAGACTCTTCAGGAACAGACCTCTATACGTACGTGGTCTCAGAAGACCTCCTACACGCCTGTACGTGCACGACATACATACGTTATTAAAACGTTTTAGAAACTTGCAGCAATTAATGATCTGACAAGGCAATGTAAAAATGCATTTGCAGACTCTGACAACCTCCAACCGAAAGAAAATTCTGAAAAGAATGAACCACCGTCAGCCACAGAAACCGTTTCCAAGAAAAGCGTGGTATTTGACACAAACGAACCTCTCAGTGGGATGGACACCGCTACGACCGTAAGGATAAAAATAAGTTTACTTCAACATGACTGGTGTAGAGTAATAATAATAATAATGGAAACATGTAACACTGCGCAGACGACTACTTTTCCACAATTTTGCTAACGGTTGTCAATTTGTTTTTCAGTCAGAAGAAACAATACTAGCCGACTTGTTGGTCCCCAAGTTTTCTCAAGACAACATCAGCGGCTTAAGGTAATACAATGGATCAGCTACACATTTTTCACATATAGATTAACAGAAATTCACCACCCAAGATTAGATAGTGAACATCATCGTGACCCAGGTGAAGTACAATAAACTGTAAATCGTAACTTCTGTGAACTTACCGATACCGCGCGCCTAGTTGAGTATTCCCGGAGTTTCGATTTATAGTTTATTGCAACCATTCGTCACCCAACAAGTACTAGATCGATATACAGCAAGAGAGACACCTGGGGGGAGCGTTCTTGATGGAGTCACTTATTGAGACACTAAATCTTCGAGTTTACAATAATGATGGCTCATCTTCACGAGATGAAGCGAATGTCAACAAATTTTTTCCAACGGACTTTTGTGTAAAAGCGGATATCAAGTTTTGCCCACTTGACTTTTGTGTATAATGAAGTTGAGATCTTTTTTTTGGAAAGCAGTTGCGAGGTACTAAAACATCAACTGCGAGTTCACATATCAACTTTCATTGACAAAACTTTGCCCATTCTTAAAGTTGCTAGAACCGAGCACAGTGAATAAGACTGATAAATTCAAATTCCACCTATTCTTGTACGTTATACATCGAAAGGAATCGTCATACTCCATTCCCGTACAAAAAATCCCCTAAGCCCCGTGTGCTTGCATTCCCTAATGATCGGAGAAAAAAACTTAATCAGCGTCTCCAGAAAAGCTGTGGTCACACTGTCTACTTTTGTCAACTTTTATTTTTTGACTGAAATAGACATATTTGTTAAAGTTGCACGTCGTCCTGTTGAAAAAAAATACGAAAATAAAACCAGTCTTTTTATATTCCTTACATTCCGTTACCAATTCAAGTCGCACGCAATGAGGACATACTTTGTTTTCAAACTCGCAATTTTAGCGTTGGCCAATTACAATAAACTGTGAAGAGTTTCTCAAATCGCTGATGGTGGCGGTCGTCTTGCAGCTAACGAAAATAGAACCCTATCACCGTAAGCAATACCAGGAGACCGCTAAACTCAAACGGGATGGAATGCGGCTTCGAAAATTGGAAAAATTGAAAACTAATGAAATCAATCAAAACTGGGAAAAAGATTCAGAAACTTAAAACGGAATAGGAATGACACGAATTTCTGTCACCAGCAGCCATTTTTAAATTCTTGAAATTTTTTGCAAGATTTCAAATCACAAAGTTTTATTTTTCAGTGACATGTCCAATGGATAATGGTAAAGACAACAAGTTTGTTACTTTTCAAACGAACGGTAACCAACACTGACATTTGTTTTGACACGTCCATATTCACTTGCCTACAAAGTCTCACTGCACAACAGCTGGTCACCAATTCAATCCCCTAGTCACCCACTTGCCCCAATGAAAGCATTTACCCCCCAATCAGCAACGAGGGTGACATTCCATGGAAACTGACCTAGGTAGAGCCCACTTTTCTAGTATCCAAAAGGTCGCACGCCCAGTCATCTCTTTAACACTTTGTTTAACATTTCGTTTGTGTTGAAAGGTTATATTACGATAACAAAACCTTTAAAATTTTTCATTTGTTTTATTTTTGTTGTGGTATTTTATGTAGTGACCAAGCTCCTCATAGAGAACAGATCACAATATAAAGGATTAATTTTGCCTCCTAACAACATGAAATCAGTAACAAATGGTAACTTCTCACAAATTTAGGACAAAACATGGCCGACAAGTGTAATTTTATTTTTTGCTTCACTGGTAAAAGATAGGTGCGACTAAATAAATGTATTACAATTCTTAAAGGTATGTATCATAACTATCACCAGATAATGAATTGATTTTGGGAGACGGCTTGACGGCTGAACTGACCAATCAGAATGTAGCATTCTTGACACACCTTCGTTTCCAAGCCGCCATTTTACCCCAAAAACAACCCGTTGCGGGGTAAAATTGTTTGTTTGTCGACATTTCGCAAGGGGGCAGAGCTTGCGATAGGTCAATTGTAGGCATTCAAAGTAATGTTAAAAACCTTTGAAAAACGAAAAAAGACCAATTTTGGCAATTGCTTTTGTCCCATATTGGTGAGATACTACCGCAGTGACACAAATTTATATAAGAAAACCTGGATTTGTGACTTCCTGAGCGACACAAAAGAAATGTCAATAAAATTAACCAGCTCACCATTATTCCATTTCAGGTGACAGTGAAGACACCGATTTATTATGGTCAAGAACAAGCCATCCATAGATATTCAAGGAATGAATCACATAACTAAACAGATATCTTGCTCTTATTGTCAAGTCGGAAGACTCACAATGACCAGTAAAATGGGGAAGGAGTGCAATAACTGCATAACAGAACCAAGTCTATTCATAGGGCAACTTGATATGTAATAGTACACAAATTTTTCTGGAATAACTGAACATAACGCACATTAAGTTAACATCGAGTCTCATTCCAAAAGCACCACTGAAAATATTCACACGAAGCCTATCAAATACTGAATAACATTCATGAAACATACCTCTTGAATAATATCAAAAAATGGACAATCGCTGCACAAATTAAAAACTTCATATTAATGGAACATTTCGTCTAATCATTAGACATCACCAGGATACAAACAATCAGACATCATGAGTCGACATACAAGTCTTGAATAAGTCAAAAATACTCTCCACTGCCGCAACATACAGTACATAACATTGGCAAGAACTGTTCATAACTATCCTTCAGCAGTGAAACTATTGCAACCAAATGTTTTAACAAAATGTTTTTCTCAATAAAACTGCAATTTTAACTTTTTTATAAAACAACCAAAACCTTCAGTTCTTTCTCTCAAAAATCCAATGACATTGAAATATTCTTAACATGATTTTGTTCTTCATTAATCTGTTGCCAAGACAACATTTAAATCTTATTTTGCAAAGAACCAATGACATTTAAGTCTTTCTTTCCAAGAAGCAATGGCATTATTTTTCTTCCCTAAAAGTGAGCAGAGTTCAAGTCTTTTTCTTCATGAGCCGTATAGCATCCTTGGCTGTTAGATAACTGATCCCTGACATGATGGTGGTCACAGCAGTTAAGTACCTGCAGACAGGAAATAAGTAACCTATATAGAAACAATGTTGATAAACAGTTGATTGACCTAATTAAGCGAAGCAAAACTCCATGACAGTATTGTCGAATATGAATAAAAAAATCATCAGGGTCTTGTACTTTGAGACCACTGCAATAGTTATGGCAGCTGCGCACAAAAAATCCTCAAACAAATGGCTCATTTAAATATATTCTCATTTAAATATATTCAGTAACTATCGACATAAAAATTGAACAATGGTCACTTGACTAATAACAGAATAATTTCTAAATTGCTATTAACTAAATATTACCACAGATAGTGAAGGTAGATATGATCCACGTAGCCAAACACTGGGGCACCTAATGTGGAGGCCAGCAACAACAATTGCACACTGGTGTTGACCTGTACAGAAAGCAGATATGCCAGTCAAAACAATATAAAGTGGTTGTCAGGAATCAGATCAAAACTCAATAGGTGGCGCTAGTGAAACAACATGACAGTAGGCTAAGGTAAGTTTCAATTATTCAGCACACAATATGGCTGAAAAGTGAAATTCTATTGTGTTTAATTTCACCATAAAAGTTTAAGAAAGTTTTAGATGGTAATTTTCCCATCACTTTCATTGAGGTAATCAGCTTTTGAAAACTGTAAAAATGACTATTTTGGCAATTATTTTTGTTTACAAAAAGTGGAGAATTACCACAACTAGTCTATGCATGCACACAACTGAAGTCTGCGATGACCATTCATGTTTACAAACAATTGAGAATTATGAACACAATGCTTGAGGTTACAACACGAGACCACCATTATCTTACAAATTCATCTTTTGCGGAGGTGAACGGCCTTGCCCCTGTTCACAATGGCACCACTTACTGAATGTTAAGACTACAGATATGAATTGAAATATATTTTAAGACCATAAAGTACTCAAAAACTTCATCACTGACCAGCAATAGGAAGATATAGCCTATTACAGTAGTCTACATTGTCAGGATGTGGTCTAAGACATGGTATGGTTTTACATGCATCTCATCTAAGAATGAGCAAACAATAAGAATAGGATAATGAAACACAACAAACAGAACCTATTCAGATAAAAATAGAATATTCACAAAACCCATAGAAATTGATATACATTTTACCTTTGAAATGGCAGTAGGCTGAACAGTGAATGTCAGTATGGATATATCAAAGAACTGCGAAAGTGACCTCTGAAACAAAAAACAACAGACTGCAATAACGAATCAGTCTGAAAAACAGTTCATAGTCATTTGCATATTATAGGCAAAAGAGAATTCTCCCCAGGGCACACAACAATACAAGTTATATGTTGGATAACAATGACGTTGGACCACAGTGAGTCACAAGTTATATGTTGGATAACAATGACGTTGGACCACAGTGAGTCAAAATGCCACTGTTCTTCAAACAACACAATTCCCACCACGCAACAGTTAAAACATATTATAGAACTCTAGTCCTGGGATGCCAACTTCCACACATGACCTATGTACTAGCCGCGAGAGTTTGCACTGAAAATTTCTGGCTACCTGCTTGACTGAGCTTTGATCGAGACTTGTTATCAAATCAAGCATAATTTCGTTCTTCATTTTCATTTTGATATTATTGTTCATCAAGTGAGACTCTTGAGATACAGTTCCATACAATCAGCAATTTCTCAGCAGTTAACAAACCCGAAAATTACACTGTTCATTCCTTAATAAGCACCGACATGTGGCCCTGGGTGGCTGCTGGGAGTAGTTCTATGAACATGTGCAGCAAATAAGTGACAAATGACGTAAACAAATGTTTAAAGGAGCAACAAACCCACACCTTCTGTCATAAAACAACTTTTGATTTAGGCCAGTCACCATGTATAAAATCAGTCTCATCTTGTTCCTTACTCACATTATAAATGATTTCTGGACTTGAGAAGAACAGACAGGTCATTATTGCCTAAGACCATGCCCTCTAAAATGGAACTTGCACATTAATTCCTTATCTGTGATTGCTTAGTCAAATTAGTTAGAAACATATAGTGATATTGCAAATATGGAGTACATTGAAAATTGACAAAAAATTATCCACCGCATATCATTGAAACGTATCCAAGAAGCATGGTGTGGGGGAATAACACTGCATGATGCGGCCTATGTGAGCCCACGAGGTACGTCATTAGTGCTAAGATCACCCATTTGCAGATTTTTTTGTTTTCAAATCTACAAGTTGTCAATGAATACAACTGCGCTTTGTTTAGCATAGATTATGTTAAAATAACATTGTCGTTTAGTTCCTGCTATGCATTAACATAGGAACATACAAATACATCTTTAAGTTGGTAGTCACAAGTTCTTTCAGTCCACAAGATAGTAAGGCAATCCATTGCAACCAATTTCAATTCAAACAAAAGATAATACCATGACGTAGCATTGGAAAATGGTGTTTTAACACCAGACATGGTTGATAGCGGCGTTGAAGGTCAAACTCACCAGCTATGTTGTGAAGGTGGACATATATTGCACACAAAAAGCTGATTATCAGAGAAATTCTTGAAAACTTGAAAAAACTAAAAACAAAACCACCTACTGGCTCTGGCAAAGTCGTGTATCTCATATAGGCAGACCCTGCAATAAGGCCAACATCTCGTAGGATTATGAGACCAGTCAGTGCAACTGAAAAAATATACAAAGAATGAATATACAATAATGTAACATTTAACTCTAAAAGCATGTAATGTATCAAATATTTTTGTAAAAGCCCAATCTTAAAAGACAGTCAATAAAATTTAAGCACTGAACCACACTTCATAATACTACAGAAAAGCAAAAAGAATCAAGGCTGAGCAATCTTGGCACACACCTCACACAGCCTTGTCCCCAAGCCTCAAGATGGCGCTGACTGCTTTAGCCATTTGAGGCTTGGTTATAGACCCTATTCACGCCAACGGGAGGTGCGTTCCAAAACGAGGCTCGCTACGATAGCTCTGGTGGCTTATCGGCGTAGTTGTACTCCGCGTTGCTCGAACAGCTAGAAAAAATACGGACACTCTGTTTTACAATCCCTAAGGACGCTGGGATTCGGAAGCGTTGGGTCCTTGCCATACGCCGCGACGAATAAAAATATGTCCGTGTAAAATTTATAACTGTTTTTGAATCATAATTTGTCGCATCTCGGACTGGATGCCGCCATAGCAACGAGGACCGGAGAATCTTCGGCCAGCCAAGCTGGGTTTTCATGACTATGGGTTGAAGCGCGATGCATTTTTCTTTACAAAAAGGACAGGGCCCTCAATCCCTCAATTTTGGGGCCAAATATCGGCCCTATTCCCTCTCAAAATATTGAAAAATCACGCGAAATTCCAGGCCACGAGGCCTAAAAATTCCTTTGTGATTGAAAATTTCTCTCCAACGGTTCAAATCACCTGTGACCACAGAGGTGACAATTTGAAAAAGTACAAAATCATAGGCGGATTTAAGGGGGCCCCTTGACGGGCGCAAGCAAAATAAACCAGCAAAACCGGTGAAGCGGAAGGAAATACTGAGTTCGGGTAGCGGACGAGGGGGAAAACACTTTCCGTTTTATTTTTTTTAGTCCAACGACAGATTTCCTGAGCAGAAGGTATACATCCTTGGGCCGCCTGCATGCATACAATCGCGCTTTACCCGCTTCTCCGAGGATGTCGGCCCCCCTCACTATGGTATCCTAGATCAGCCACTGAAAATGCTATTTGAGACAGAGCTATGAGAGCTTGCAAAAGGGCGGGGTACTATTGATGGTGATCGGGAGGTCAGTAGATTTTTCACTGACCTGTCACTCGGCGAAACGTTCCCCTCTCTCAGAAGGCCCGCGGCCGCAGAGGCACGTTTCCCCTCGGATATGAACGAGGCCTCTGAAGAAACATAACTATGCTTGTTTCAGGGGGATCCAGNCGTCAGACATTCGCGCTCCTGAATTCCCAAATGGCCGGAATCTGGGAGAATTTTAGGGGGGCTGGGGCATGGCATGGCCCCTTGGCTCCCACCTAAATCCGCCACTGTGTTCTGTCCAGTTAACTGAAATTGAGCTCTAAAACGAGGTTATGCTTTGGACAAAAGAATTATGTGTTTTAATTTTAAAATTCAACTTGGTCGAGATTGATATTTGAAAAATATAACACATGAAATAGACATAATTATTAAAACCAAGAAAGCAGAATTGATGGTCATATAACTTTTATTTTCAATTGCGAGCCTGGTTTTTTATCGTAATCAAAATATATTTTAACATCAAGTATTATTTCAGATCAATGACAAATCAACTGTTAGTCCCAGTAGTGCCTACCTCACCAGAACCTAGGCTATGCTTGAAGCTAATAGGCCTAGTCTTGGTCAACAAATTAAACCAGATGAGACTAATTGCACATGACAGCAAAATGCTATGAGCCACCACTGTCGAATATATCTTCAACTCGTCAAAAATACGACCAGATGACCTGGTTCGTGTAGAAAGCATTTTTATCAAGAATTTATTGGAAGAAACGTAACCCTGCATTCAACATGATACCTAATCCGTAACACTACGATCGCCGCAATTTGGTCATGTTTACTTTTCATGTTTCGAACCTAGTTTTCCGGAAAAAACCTATATCCTTTCGTCAGACAACTCTTTGGTGCATTGACTTGTTCTTTAACTGTATTTTTCTACGTCTCTGTGGTTAATTATTGACACATTTTTTAAGATTTAATATTCAGGTTGTACTCCAAAGACCGGCCATTTAACTCACGCAATGTAAATTTCCGCTCTGTTTATCGCAGTGAGCCTCGCATTGAATTTTAATGTCCGCCCCGTGAATAGAGTCTATGGAAAATACCTTGACGTCATCAAAACAAAGGCAGTTTTTAATTATTTCACAGGCGTTGTTGTTGCCATTCATGAAGCAGAAGGCAATGTTTCGGTAATTGTTTGAAATAAAGGATACTTATTTTCAATTTGTTTTCATAACAGTATCATAAAAATTGACCTGTTTTCGAATCAAAATACATCATTTTGCAAAAATCCAAACCTAAAGAGCAGCAATATACCGTTGGTTTTCATTTTTATATAAAACTGTAGAAATTTTCAAAATTATATTACTAGTGATAATCCCGCGAGTTAAAATGTATCAGAATTCTGACACATTTCATTTCTCATAACCAAGTCTCAAATGGCTAAATCGATCAGCACCATCTTGAGGCTTGGGAATGAGGCTGACATCTCACATAACTTGGGTAAAATTCAGACAAGTACAAAAACGTCACAGTGAACACAGTTCCTTCTCAGACAATAATCCTGTCACAACAGCAACAACTTTGATCTTACCAGGAATTAAGTTTACCATGGTGAGAGTCACAGTCAGAACACTGACCAGAAACTTGTCAGCTAAAGGATCGATAACACTGCCCAGGACAGACTTTTGACTTGGGAAAGCTCTGGCTATGTACCCATCCAACTGCGGAAGGAAAAGAGAGTCACAATGCCATAGACAATTCCATGACCAAATGATGAGAGCCGTGCATGCATTCTTACATTTGCTGGGAATTTAGAGTACTGTGACTTCAACACTCATTACTGGGATCATGTGAAACTAAAATAAACCAAAACACTAGAAAATGATTAAAATCATACCTTTACACTTATCAATAGTAATAGCACTGCAGTATGATACTACACTCAGTTTCAATGTTACTATCTACAGCAGCAGCAGAAGTAAAATCAAAAGGTTGACTTGAAAACCAGGCCAATTTTTTTGTGACTTGAACAAATCCTTGAAAAAGCAACACTGCCAATCAAATATCTGTCACATGACACCGAGAAGTAACTATCTTCCGAACCATGTAGGAATCTGCGTGATTTAGGAATATTCCTACATTGGGCAAGGCAATAAAGGAATTCCTACATAGCACAACAATGTAAGAATTGTAACGATCTTTATGGGTATGATAACAATATCATTATAAAATATTTTTAAAATGATATTGTAAAGATGTTTCTACTTCTCTCAATTTAACTGGCAGAAATGTGTTATTACCGTTACAGTTGTCTTATTTTAAACAAATGCAAACCTAGATCAACAGTGACTGCGCATGAAGGAAAAGGAGCTCTGAAGAGGAATGTCACCTTTTCAAAGGTGTTTTTGGTCACTTTGGCATATTTTGCTTCCTTGAAAGATGTTGGTCCTTTTCATGTCGTTGTTATAAACACGTAGCTCAAGCATTGAGGTAGTTTACAGACTATTAATAAAGTACTCAACTATGTGAAAAACAAATTTACGTAATTTGAGAACCCATAGCCATGCTAAAGCATCGAGTGTTATTATTTATAAAATATGCCCACTGTATTGTTGTAGTTCCTACATTCTTGTGCTGTGCAGGAATTCTTACACTGCCGTGAGCTGAGTAGGAAATTCCTAGTACATGGGTCGGAACAATACACACTAAGAGAACAACTGATTTAGACATATGAACAAACATGCATGACTCACCAAGTCTGTCACTCCCGCAAAGACGAAAATACCCAGAGCCATGTTAAAACTTCCATGCAGTACCAAGTAACCGCAGACAGGTGTCAGCACCACTCTGGACATGGTTAGCAAGTTAGGTATTGTCTTGATGTCTTCTACCTGTGAACAGAAGTGGTAACGCATTCTTAGCTCAATACCACAGTTTCAGATAAGCATTGAGCAGAATGAATTCAATATCACCTTGCAACTAATTGCCAGTTAACCCTATGTTGCAGTTCTATATTATAACTATCAAAATTATCTAGACTTCAAGCCTTGGTCTAAATTATTTTTAAACGTCAAACTTTATAATTTACATGCATTTCCAAGTTTTTAACCTTTTTAATAAAACATAAACTAAATAACTTTGCCTTGGAATTAAAAAAATACCTGTAATTATGTAATAAACCACAATCACCTCACACCATAGACTACAGTGGCCTCACACACCCTGACACTTTCTCCAAATCAGAAATAAAAGAGCACACTTGGACCAACACCAAGTCTCCAAGACCAAACAAAACCAGACTACCGTCTCTACTGCGGCCAGTTAAGATGGTGGTCCTGTCTATATCCCAAGACATGAGTAAATACTCTGCGCACTCACTAGGAAGAATATTATATTATATACGGTCATAACTCAGGTTTTGAAATAAGCAATATCCTTATTACACACCAATTCTCCAACTCGACCTTTAATATTTTTCTTGGCACTAATTTCTTCATCATGCTTCTGAGGTCTACCAAGCTCATCCTTCGTTTTTCCATTGGCTTTGGAAGACAAGTAAAAGCAGGAAGTTGTAAAAAGTTTCTTCACTTTTGAAAGTCCACAAGACGTAGAGTACGGTATTTGATACAAACTTCGGCATTTTGAAATGTCACTTTCGGAGTGATAAGTTCTACTGCAACTGGAAGTATTGTTGGGCGTTGATCTATTCTTTGATTTTGAAGAAAGGCCCGCAAATGTTGTCTTTGACCTTGAATGAAGGGTTGATTTCCACCAAAATCGCAATGCTGTTCCATGTGTAAGTTTAGCAGATTGTTTGGCAGAATAAATACACATTATGTGGTTATTTAAACTATTAAGAAATGATCTGCCTAACGAATTAAGCGACATTACAACGAAACTGTACGTTAAATTCGTAATGTTTGAGAAATCATGTCATCTATGGAGGTCGCCATGTTGGAAAATAGTCTCAGAACATTTTTGTTTTATACTTAATTAACTATTTATACTTTTAATATATAACATAAAAGTAACCTTTTGAAAATTTTAATTTAATTATTCAACATCTTCTTAATTGATTTTTAATTTTAAGCGGCAAAAGTAATCAGAGAGCTTTTAATTCATTGAGACATGCGCACAACAAGTCGACCATGTTGTCAACGTACTTCCGGAAAACCGTGTCAGTTCTGTGAGACGCATTATCAAATTTGGTTATTTTCTCGAACAATCGTGGGCTTGAATACATTAGATACACAGTAAACAACAACTCGTTGACCAGAGTTTTATTTTAAATACTTTTTGAAATGGTGAGTAGTAATGTTGATTCAAGATTTTCGAACTTTTTCGACGGCTTCTGAATGTGCCCGTGTTGGCTTAAATTCGTCTGCTTTTAATAATTTCACTTGGTTGTTTTAAGTGAGAATTCTGTGTTTTCTACAATTGAAAACCCAAATGTGTCGGAAGCGCGAAAGCCAATAATTGTGCCGTAAATACAGAGCAGCTGCACCCATGTTTGTTTGAAAATAGCTCTTCAGTTGTAGAGTTGATTGTGTATGAAATCTGACTAAATTTCCCTTGCTTCTTATACTTCCAGCTGACATTCTGTCTGGACTTGTAACCTTTGGTAAAATAGGTCCAGACCATCGAACTCAATTTAACCTGTCTGAAGCTGAATGGACTAATGCTATGAGGCCAGTCATCTAGACAAAGTTTGAAACAAATACCGCTTGTTCTATTGTGTTTTATCATATGTAATGTTGGTTGTTTACATTTACTGTCATGCAAACCATATTTAAGTTCTTTTATTGTACTCATTTGAGCTATAGCATGTTTTTTGAATATCTGTTTATTTGCCTTTGACAGAACAACAATTGCGTTGAAAGCAACAAGCTTTTCTCTGATCACCTGATCTCTAATGTTGACGCTAGTGATTGGAAAGATAGATATGGCCTCTCACTCAGTCCATCCTGTCCCGGTGAAGGATTGCTACTTAGACCCTTGGAGATTGATGACTATCACAGAGGTAATGTATACCTCTGACTGCTTCTTCTAAAGTGCCTCCGATAGACCATAAAATTCCATTTGATTGTTGCTAGAGCGTGTACTAGTACTGCTTTGAAACATGCATTTGAAGATATACAAAAACTATGATCTTTGCTGAAGTCATCGTACAAAGTTCTGTGGTATGGATCTTGCTTTTGCCCCTTCAAATAAGTTAGATTTGTTCTTGCTCAAATAACATCTCTTTGTCTGATTGGATATGACATCAGAAAATGATTGGACTCCACTGTTATGGATATTTCTGGTTAACTCAAGTTTCATGTTCTAAATATTTTTGCAGTTAGGTAAAATGCAAGGTGTCATTGTACACTGTTTTGAACAAAAAGCACTGCAACACCCCTGTGCAAATCATGTTAATGATTTTAATTTTTTTTTTTTTAAATTAGAATACACTGCCAATTGTTAAAAGCTCTGTTTTTGTACTTATTCAAAATTTTTTAACAAAAACCCTAAACATTTAGGGCATATCATAGATATGAGCTGCTTGTTTACAAAACATGTCATGTTTTTTAGACCATACTTTCAGTAGAATTTTCATCTTTTTTGCTTTTCTTTTTACACAAGTTTTTTTTCCTGTACTATGCTTTATTATGTATCAAACATAGTCACATTCTGGTAAGTGTTTTTGTGAATTTATTGTCGTATTTTATTGCAATTTCATTTTGTTTAATGACATACTAGTGACTATTCTGTCATCTCCTAGGTAATGACCTAGCTTTATATGTCTGTTATTGTTTACAGGTTTTCTTGATGTGCTGACTGAACTCACCAAAGTGGGAGATATATCAGAAGAGGAGTTTTCAGGTGAAATGTTTATATGTACTAACACGATATTATGGTTATTGGATATGCCAGTGGTTTATTAAACTGAACTCATAGAAAAAATAATGTATATTGATTGCCAGTAATACTGATATCAGAATGCACAGCTGCCTTACGATACCAACTTGTAAGGATGTGTACCGAGCATACTGCATCAAATACAGGCACTCATTGAAGGTTTTTGCTTAAAGTTCATACTTTTTTACATTATTTGTACACTACACATACTTGCATACACAAAGACAAAAACTAACAATATTAGAATGTTTAGGTGGACATTCCTTAGTAAGCCAACACAGCAACTTTTGCACATGCTCTAGTCTCTCAATTTAAGTTGAGTTTAATTACAATTATCACATCCTCTCACATGTTGGCAGTGTTTACGTGGATGTTCTCTGCTCCAACCATACGATTGATTGCTCAAATTCTGTAATACTTCAGAAAATATGGTCATGCCAGACTGTGGTTGGTCCACTAACCTGCGCTACTGGCTAGCGCAGTAACGAGTAGGTCGATAATCCTCATGGCAACTTCCCAACCGAAACTTATCTCCGAGAGCCGTACTCAGCTTTTGAGGCCAATAAAACCAGAGTTGCGGTAAAATCTCACCAATTTAGGACACAACGTAGCTAGCAAGTGAAATTTTAATTTTGCACTTGTTCCATGAAAGTTATATTGCACCGAATTAGTGGCTTTCTATGTCCAAGTTCTGTAACCATAGCTGCCATCCGACAATGTTTTGTGAAGTTATGGGCATTCACTACAATATTAGAAGCTCTTAAACAATGAAATAAGGGGACTTAGCAATAATTTTTGTCCTAAGTTAAATAGGTGAGATTTTACCATAACGCTTATTGACTTTGGTCTTTTTTAAGTCCTTTGGCACTTAACATTCACGATGAAGTTAGATCCAATCCTATTACCATCAAAATTTACTCGGCCTTGTGCTAAAAGCTGTTTGTTGCCAAATATGTTTTTCTGTGACAATGTTGTGACTTATTTTGGTCAGTTAACATACATAATTTGAGTATTTATCACAAAACACTGAAAGGCAAGTAATTGGACTTTTGTTGGTATGTTTGTAATCAATCTATTGTTCACGGTTATTCATTTCCTGACATGGTTAAGTAGATTTTATTTTAAAGTAAAACAGTTGCAACATTGACTCTATGCTTTGTGGTGGTAAGGTTGGTAAATAGCCAAGCGAGGCTGTCGAAAGCACACAGCACCCAATAGTCAATTCATAAGCATTAGCCATTTTTGATGCATTTCAATGTTTATATGAACTTTCTTGGTCATTGCATTTTTGATTTGTTAAGTTGACAGTTGATTATGGTAACCTGCTCCAAGTCTTTATTGTTAAGTTTGTTTTGTGTAACAACTTCCATCTCTGTATTACAGATAGATTCAAAATGATGAAAGCAGACTTGCATCTCTGTATTACAGATAGATTCAAAATGATGAAAGTAGACTTGCATCTCTGTATTACAGATAGATTCAAAATGATGAAAGCATGCTACAACTCATTCCTTGTGGTTGTCGTTGAAGACGTCAAATCTAATGAAGTAATAGGCACCGCAACGTTAGTCATCGAACAGAAGTTTATTAGAAAGTGTGCCACAGTAAGTACAAGTGCTTGTTAGACTTTATCTTTTTCTGGCTCTTATTATCAAGAGTTTGATACAAGGCAGTTTGGAGAGTAAGGTTCCAATGTCTGGGTAGCAGTCCACATTCACGCATACCATGAGCATTTTTACTAATTACGTTCTTTCTCCACAAATCCAATTCTACCTCACAGGCTCATGCTCTGCAATTCTTATGAACCCCCCTTTTTGTCATGTGCTCACACATGCTTTCTGTCAGAGGGTGAACAAATTGTAATTCATGACCAAAGCTTTATAATGGGAAGTTCAAGTATTTGGCTGTAGGAGGCAGCAGGAGTCATCAAATGTATTCACTGGTCCTCATTGTTTTACATATAGCATGAATCAAAACATGGGTATCCCAGAGGATAGGTTCAGACCTGTGTACAATACGCAAAAAATGCGAATTCGTACAGAAATCAAGCCTCCACTATGCAAGTTCGCACGGCCAGGCAAAATACGCAAATTCAGCAAATTCAAAAGAGATTATTAATTCGCTTGTTTCTCAATAAATACGCCAATTTGTAGTGTAAACGGATGAGGAAGAAGATTTTTAAGTCAGAAATTAAAAAAAATATTGTAAAATCATTATTTTAGCCAAAAAGTTGGGCTACAAACTTGGAAAACTTGCTTCGTTTCATTCTCGAAATAGCCTGATAATCAGCGAATTGCGAGGCCTCTTCTATCGGTATGTGTGTCACAGGCCTAACCTATAAGCAATGACTTCTGTGATTTGTGGATTACTTACTTCGTTTAATTTCGGCTATTTACGGCTAAATATGTATTGTTAACAAAATTGCAAAGCATGTGGTTGCATATTCCGTGTTGTAAAGAAAGTAGCTTCTGAAAGAAGGGAATATCTGTTTTTTTGCCGCGTTATTCCAAAGAATGACAATGTCTTATTTAAGGGACCGTGGAATTTATACTGCAAGTTGTATAGCGTGTTGTTTTTTTGCGGACATGGTGACTGCACTGACTTAGTAGCATGTCGAGCTGACGATAATACTCGAGCCACAGTCGAGCCTCGAGATCTTTTCGCATGCAATACGGTGGTACGTGTTCACAGACACTTGCAATGAATAATTATTCAAAACTTTTGTGAATGGTTAATAAAATATCGTCTGATGCAAACCCTTGTCCAACACATTTTTGCAGATATGTTTTTGTGTTAAGAAATGAGGTGTATATACGTGATTAATCAATAGGTTAATCATTAGCCTAATGATTAGGCATGTATTAACACCACTAAGTTCAGTAAGGACATTTGATTAACAGAATCTTTTCACTAAGCGCATTGTCCCTCAACTAGACAACTTAAATTATTCTGAAAGTTGGAGATCATAAGTCTGAGAAAGCAAGACAAAAGTCCACTAAAGAGGCAAGAATTCGGTGAAAGCTATGAATGCTGAACAAACCCGTTTTATTTTTTAATTAGTGAAAGGTCCACTGCGAAAAATTCAACACCCCCATATTTTAAAGTAAATTTGGTCTGTACGTGAAAATCTGCAAATTACTGAAAAATCTGCAAATCTGGTGTTCAGAGTACTCCAATGGAGTTTGGTGGTACACAGGTCTGTAGGTTTGAGTCCTCTAATTCAGGATTCAGGAAGTGTCATGCGGGCATTCACCTGCATAGTAAGATGGAAGTTGATTTTAATACTGTTATCTGTGATAAACTCAACTTGTGACTGCTTCATGTACTGCTATTTAGTGATGCCTTCAGGTAACACATCTAAGTCTTCTGATGGTGCTACTTGTGCTCATCGCTATCCCACAATCCTTTGTATATGCGATATCTCTCATTATCGGTAAAAAGGTCAATTGCTTTTTGTAATCTTCTGACTGGATAGCTGATTGGACTGTATATTGTGATAAAGATTGCACTTTCTGTGTTGTACTGTGGGAATCATTACTGTGTAGGAATAATTATAAGCTCATCTCCAAGTTATGGAGTGTCTCATTTTAGCGACATTTTAAGTACTAGCTATTAACCTGTATGTTGTTGTAGTAGCTTAAAGATTCAGGATGAAATCAAAATCTGCTTTTGACTTTGAGAACTGTGATATATTTGTGCATTCATTCTTTAAGCGTGGAAGGATTGAAGATGTTGCCGTTAGCTCAAAACACAGAGGGAAACAACTGGGGAAATTGTGAGTTAAAACATTAACTGAGTTCTTTAAATAAAACTTTGATATTTGAAATAATTTTATTTTATTGTAATGATTTCAATTGTTGTAGTTCACAGCTATAATTTTAGTAAGTAAATTTGAAATTGTGCAAAAACTACTGTTGTCTTTATGATGTTCTAACAGGTCCAGGACAGCATACCCATATTATGACCTGGGCCAGTAGAACAGCATACCCATATTATGGCCTGGGCCAGTAGAACAGCATACCCATATTATGGCCTGGGCCAGTAGAACAGCATACCCATATTATGGCCTGGGCCAGTAGAACAGCATACCCATATTATGGCCTGGGCCAGTAGAACAGCATAATTATGTTGTTTGTCTGCATTTTTTAAGCAAATGACTTGTTTTGCTGTCCGTTCCTTAGCCATGCGCAAGCTGAAGTGTTAAGACATTCTAATCAGCAGTTTAAGCTTGGATACCGAAGCTGTAGTAATTCAATGGCACTCCTCATAAATACAGTAAAACCCACATAAATTGGGCATGCATGTCAGATTTTCACTTAACTTGTACAAAGTATGTACAAATGGGCCTTCAGATAAATCGCATTTCGCCTTAATCTGATATTAAATTCTCATGGTCTGGTTGAATCCAACTTGTGCAAATTTTAGTGTAGCTAAAATCAGTTGCAACACTTAAAGCTGTAATCAGTTTGCAATTTCTGATGCCCAGCTGAGGCATCTAAGGTTTCGAGTTCGACTGTAGGGTTTGATCTCTGGTTGTACTGTTTACAGTTAGACCATTATATGCAGGGATAGGAACTATTCTCTGTTAATTCACCTTGGATTTTGCCTTTTCTGATTGAAAATTCATTTGTTTCAGGTTATTGGCAACACTGACTGACCTGGCCATAAATCTTGGGTGTTACAAGATATCATTAGAGTGCTTCCAAAAGATGATAGCATTTTACGAACTCTTTGGTTTTAAGAAGGACGAAGATAATCACTACATGGTACAGAGGTTCAAAGAATGACTCCTGTTTTGGCTGTATAATTCTCCTCAACGTTTGATGAGTGTAATGTAGGAGTCCTGAAGAACAAACAACATGAAACACATTAGACATATGGGCGATATCCTGGTAAAAGGTGTTATGAGACACTTCTTATTGTGTGAGAATGTGAAGTCAATAATCTATTTGCTTTTTACATCTATGGTTATATTACAAGAAGGAAAAACTTGAAGGTAACTGTAAGCTATGTTCATTATATATTTGCTTGGGTATTTGGGTGGTACCTACGTCTTCCTTTGTCAGTTTGTATCTTGCAGAAAATATCTGACCTGTACTTTCTGGGTCTTCAAGACAACGTGGTTTAAGGTACTGATATTAATGTTATCTTGAGAGTTACATCGGCAGGTCAAAAATGACCAAATTCAAGATAAGATAAAATAAGAATGAAATGGTTTGTTACCCATTCAAAATATAATATAACCATGGAAAACCAGAAGTGTTAATTTGCCTGATTTCACAACTCCATTTTTGGGCTTTCAGAAAATTAAAAGTTTTTTGACACACGCCATGATGTGAAACGGAAGGTCTCAAAGCATTAGTCATATTTCCTAAACAATATAATGTTAAGAATTTGTATCAAATGTATACATTTTACCAGGATATCTGTTCCCAGAACTCTGGTTAAGTATTATTGTTATGACTAGGATTCAGTATCATCTGTGCCATCGAGCTGAAGTTAGTTTTCACTTTGTTTTGAAGTTCAAAAACAAAGACAGCAATATGAATTTCTTTTGTGTCAAACCGCATCTCTGTGAACAAGTTCATGTTTGTATGATTTTCATGTCATTGGACTGCATGGAAGGGGTGATACCTTGAATTATGTGCAAGTCCAAAATTACTGTTCAATTTATTGTAAAATCTTGAATCTCTAGCTCTCTATTCATCGGTTCAGAAATGTTGGATGTCACGGTACATCTGCCAGGCAGCAAGATGATTTCCTTTACTAAATCTAAACAACTAAGCTTGATTAACTGCTGCAGACAACTCTTACTCAGGAAAAAACAAGGACTTAATTCAGTGTTCACTAATATTATACATGCTTGGTCAACCTTGGGGTGCTTCTTCAAGGGTGATTTCCCACCATGTTTAAAATTCATTGCTGTAACCTGCATCTGCACAGCAGGTAACTCTTTGTCACTTGGTTTAGTTTCCCACCAGCGAACTATTGTTTGCGCATAACACATCTTAACGTGTTAATGTTCATTGCTGTGGGGGACATTTGGACAAAAAAGCATAGCTGGTTCTGGTATATACCCGACGCATTTTGAGACCTGCTCTCACCATCACCGACGAAAAAAATACCTGCCACATCAGTTTCAGCCAAGGTCTCTTGCTGTTTTTGAAAAGCTGCATAAAGGTACATAAACAAGGATAAGGCATTATTTACCATGCAATGAGTAAACAAATCAATTCCCGCATCATTTTGCTTGTCTCGGATGGACTTTGTTTTTTTTATGAAAAAGTGAACAACTAAGAAAATACTGCACCACCATCTCGATTTTATAAAAAACAGACTGGAACCAACTATGCTTCTTTTGGCTTTGTATCCTGTAAGGCCAGCCACAAGCTGAACTGTTTGTGAATAAATATCTGAGCTGACAGTTCCTGTCAAGGCGAAAACAATTGAATAAGCTTGCGACTGCTTGTAGTTCATTCAATTGTCACATTTTCGTGCTTTGATATGAGCTGTCAGCTCGGCTAATGCTCAGTTGAGGCAGTCAGCTTGGCTTATAGCACTCTGTCTGCGCTGATCCTTGGAGGAGACATTTGCTACACAGCAGGCAATTTCTTGCTCTTAGTTTAAGAAGGTCATTTGTATAACAGGCATCTTCCATTAACATAAATTGTGAATGTATCCAGGGGTTCGTGTCTGCTTCCCAGTTAGAAAGCTTTGTTGTGTCTCATGAATATCTTTGGATAGTGTGTAAAAGGTTATTTCAGTCCATGCATTTTATAAAGAAATATTTTTGTACATAATGTGATTGTACTTGGTGAAAAGTTGCTACTGGGTGCTCATGGCTACGAGGAACAAGGCTGTTGGTGAATATGTTTATAATTAGAGACAATTTTAGAACGAACCATTTTTGACCTTGTTTTAAAGGTACATATGTGTATTTTGTTTTCATAAGTTTTCTTAGAAGGCAATGGAAAAGACTTTACTATGTTGGATAGTTCCGATAAAGGCAGTTAGGCCACACCTACCATAATTACCGTTGCTAAGTCTGACTGCCACAAAGCAGATATGGTGAAAATCCCCCGCACGTGTACTACAGTAGCAGCTTCTTTTTGATGTGTTCCAAATATTTCCCTGAAACCATTACTGCCATGGAGCCACACAATCACAAAGGGCACTGGTGAGAAATTTGAAGTTGATGAGCCCATTCACAAATTAATAATTGAACTCCATTCAGATGTGAGATTGGTACAAACAGCTTCTATAACCATCTTGCACTGCATGTTAGTTCAGTGACACAATCGGATACGCTGGTAAGCTATTCCATAGCACTCACATGATTAAAGTTTTGTTGGTTGACCTTTGGTGGTCTGGTGTTGGCTTGGGAAAACACATTTCCAAAAGTCAGATGTGTTGCCAACGCGTGTTCAAGGTATTTAATTGTTAGCCCGATTCTCATCTGGTATCAGTAAAGAAAGTAAAACATTTGTGACATGCCAGGAAAGTAAATATATTTCACTTTTTGCTTGTTCAGTCAGATGTGTTTTAGTGGCCGTGTATTCAGATGATCATGAGGTCTGCCACGTGCTCTTATATCCATAAAAACTTTCCTAATTTATTCTCTCTGAGTCATTGATCTGCTCTGTAAATGTTGTAGGCTTAATTATTGAAAGACCAACTTTCTGCTTTCGGTTAGCAACAATCGTTATTGAGCCAAAATAGAGGTCAATGGCAGTGTTACAGCGCCGTGATTGACTGGAATTAATGGCTCGACTGACATGTCAGAATTATCCAATGTCACATGGTCTTCACATGGAACCAGTTGCAAGAAAGCAGGCCACTATCTTTTTGCCAGTCTAATATACATTTGACGATACTCTGATGGCAACCCTTTCCTGATCAACTCTCAACTGAAAGTGCCATCTTGTAGCTATCACAACATGACATCAAAATGCTTCTGGATTTCAAATAATTTTTTTGCTCTTGAATTTTGTGGTCTCTCGTGTTTTCACAAGGATTCAACTGTGAATATGCAGGGCCGGAACAAAGGCGTCTTACAGATTCATAAATCTTCTTTATAAGCTTTATGTCTTCATTTCTTTTTTGGCATTAGATTCTTGAATGTTCATCGTATGCTGTGTATTATTTCTTGATCAGAACATAATTGTTAGAATCTCTAAATTTCTGTATTGTACAGTTTTGATGTGTATCGTAATACCCTATTTAGAGACTGAATTTGTGGGTGTTGAAAACTTAGAATCTTATAATTTGCAGTTTCATCATAGTTTAAGCAGAAATCATCCTGGGATGTCCAACTTATGGATTGGGCCATGCTGTATATTATACAGAACTCAGCATGTCAGCATGATGCCCATGTTATGAGTTTCAGGTGAAATTTGTCAATATATTCTTGATTATTTATTTGTCTGAACTTTATATCGTGACGAGGCTGTGATACTTTGTCAATTAAACACTGTGTATTGTGTATATCAGACAGAGGACTTTATTAAAATTAGATTCTTAGCTATTTTTGCTGCGTTTTTACGGTATGTACCCACATGTGGATGCATATTGTCACAATATTGTCTCTTTTCTGTCTTCCCATATCCTGGCGCTAGACTTGATCTCCCAAATCCGGACATGCATCTTCCTAAAAATTTTCAGGCAATTTTCACCATGAAGAAGGCAAGTCACAATTCTTAACTGATTAATGCTGAGTTTTGACTGTTTTAACCTTTTTATGCTCTTAGCCTTTAATTATTTATATACAATGTTGCGAAAAATGAAACTGGTTGAAAATTGCGAAGTTGTCATTGTATTACCAACTCTAAAAATCTTGTACCTCAAAAACATTGATAGCCGAGACCTCTCGAAAGAATTATATCTAGGTATGTGCATTCCCTTGTCTTAAGTTAACAACACGTATGCATCACTGGAGTATCTCACATTTAATAATGACAAACTGAACACCAAAGGGAAGACGTAATTTTCGGTGTACACTAAACAAACAAAAAAAATTAACTTCTTGATTCATGCTTGTCCTGGGAGATGCTGGCAGAAATAGGCCACCCGTATATAAAATATTGCTTGAGCCCCCTTGCCATACTGTCACTGCTCTGGTAGATTGCTTGTCTGCTTTCATTATCAAGACATTTATTTTTTGCAACAAATAGTCTATGTCACATTTGCAACTGAATTTTCTTTCAAATATCAAACAAAATATTTTGAGTCACTCCCAAGTTTGACAGTTGGTGGTGCGGGGGGTAAGAAACTTAACTTTGATTTACTCCCTAGTAATTTTGTTTGTAGAATGTGATTGAACTCCAAACAAATGCTTCAGTTATATGTTGTAGCCAAAAACTAGATTATTTTAAAAACCTGTATGCGGATTTTTGCAGTTGGTAAGAGGAATTATAGTTTCTTTCTAACTCCCAAATTGAAGCGATTTGTTGGAGAAAGAATAGGAGATTAAAGGCACCCTTTTGTGAGGAAATTGGTCACAAAAAAATGACCCCTCTGAGTTGCATGTGCCGTCTACCTCTTTGGTGAGTCTCCGGGGGGGATGCTGACAAATCATCTCATTGTTCATCATTAAAATGAGAAATGAATAATTTTGGAACAAGTCTGTAATAAAACAAATTTACTTATTGACCGTAGTCCACATACACTTCATTTAACTCACAATTTGCGTAATCTTTTAAAACTGTTTTAATTAAAATTAAACCTGAATGAAATAAATAAAGAGTAAACTATTCTTTGACAGTTTTCTGAGTATTCCAAATCTGAACCTACATTAACTTTGACAGACAAGTTGAAAATTGTCAAAACGAATTGAATTTCAAAAACAATCCCTTCAAACGCATGAGGTTGAGAAATACATTTTAAAGTATTTTTTCACCATGTGCAGAACAACATTTAAGTGAATGTTATGTTCCAATAAGATGTCTGGGTACTTCATACATCTCGTATGCAAATTCTTCTCGATAATTCTTGTCCACTTGAACACCAATGAAGTCAATCTCCAGCTCAAAAGGTCCATCGATTTGATCGGCACATGTCAATCCAAGAGTTGTTACCCTATCTAACAGCACACTTTCCTGTTTATCCTGTATCCGACCCTTGGCTGAGAGGAAAAACTTGGAGAATGGTATCTGGAAAAGCAAGACACCATTACAGCTTCTAAGCAACCAGTAACACCACCTAGTGTTTGGGCATGGAACTAGCCTATTTCTATTGAGATGTGAATCATATTACTTTTGGCGCATATAACACCATCCGATCAACACCATGATTTATCAGTAGTTTCCAAACCCAGAAATAACACGTCAACACTCAGGCAACCAATTTTCACAAAATCTGTGTTTTTGAACTGAATTTTTGGATACACTGGCTTAAAGCCACAATAAATCCGGTTTTAATGTCAAAAACAACTTTCTTCCCAAGTGTAACCATTCTTTCAAAGCAACACTGTCTCATTCTTACCCATCGTTTGAATAGAAAATGGTTATAACATATTGCCTAAAATCCCCGACGGCCATACTGTCATGGCAACTGACATTAACCTGCCATGACAAGCTAGTAGTACTTTCATGGGTAATAGTTGGATACAACGTGCCCGTATTTTGAGAACCAATTTGATGCCCGTTATCCAGTGGAGAAAACTTGTTCTCAAAATTTGGGCACGTTATATCCTACCATTACCACTTTCATGGCCTTTGTCTGAAGCAGTAATGAGCAAATAATTCTTCTCAAGCCCCGAAAACATTTGTAACCTCAGTAAGGAACTTTATGAGACTGATTTCATGATGGCAAGTGGCCTAAATCAAACGTAAATTTTTGGCAGAAGCCACAAACTTACTGCTCCATTAAAATGACTTGTCAAATCTGGCCATGCGTTGTGAGTTGCAAGCAAATCAGCAACCTGACTTGAAAAATGCACACTCACGTAAAAGTAGATATTTTGTGCTTGTGTTTAAATAAACAGTACCGGTAGACTGGTCTTTCTATTTTTGGCTAGTAGTGGACACGTTTTCCCCAATTTTCTGGTCTGAGCAAAGTAAGTCACTGAGAAACTTTAACAAGATCACAAATGTTTTCAGTCATCCATTTGTAGGCAAAAAGGATAATAATTTGAGTGGCCATTACTTCAGTAGCCATGTTAATAAAGGCATTTCAGTGACAAGAAGTATTCCTTTCCAATCCTTGACCTAAATCAACACCATACGTAATAACATCACTTTTCAGCACTGTTGGTCACCTTTGTTAGCTGCCAGTAGGGGCCGCCTCTAGTGTAGAGAACGTAGTTGAATTGGTCGTGCCATGTGAGGTCAAAGTATGAATCCTGACCCAGACTTATGGTGTATTGCCGCCCATCACCACGGCAACGGATGAGAAGGTGAGTAAAACAGGACAGGTTATGAGGTATGGGGCGCTTGAAAGACTTCTGAAAGGGAAAAAGATCTACTGTTGTACAAATAGAAATGTCTTTGCAGGAAATGAAATGATCTAATCAACAAAGTTGCACATTTAATTTTAATATCTAATCGCATACGGTAGTCTGAAAACATTTACAAAATTAAAATTCGAGGAGTCTAAAGAAATGTCTCAGCGATACTACCTCTAATGATGAAATTCAACGTATATACAAGGGCTGAAATCAATTCTGTAGCCACGCTTCTAAATTACAGTTTTGACCCCAAAACCCAAGGACTTCCTGCACTAGCAAACAAAACTATGATCAAATTCCATACCAGCACCCTAAAAATCAATTCCTGGTGTCCAAACTCCAGAACTGGACCATGGTTGCCACATTGGAGTTTGATCTCCACGTACATAATTTTTTTCCATGCACATGTAGAATTTAGAGATATGATTATGGTGTTTCTGGTCCAGGACTGGGATTTTGGGGATTGTACCTAGAATTCAGAGGCATGACCCACACAATTGTTTCCACCCCCTTTTTTATTTTGTGGCATACACCATTTCAAACAAAGAACACGTCCTAGCTTGTGTATGCATGCATGTCTGGTTAAAGATTGAATCGCAGATAGATCTACTTCCAAGATAAAATGTCCTGCTAGGTCAAGCACTAACAAAACTGTTATTTCCAAGGCTGGATATCACATTAAATCTAAGCAAGGAACAATTTGGGACCAAATTTCTCTTATTACCGTTTATTACGCTCTGATGCTTCAAGTGACTGATTGTTCTATTTGCCTTGGTAGTCTGTCATTTTCTAGTGATGACGTCAAAAAGTAAAATGAAACCTTCTGACCAGTAAGCATTGAAAATATGATAGCAATGAATGTCCAAGGGCTTACCATTTGTTTTTATATTGAGACCAGAAACAGATTGATCAATAGCAAATACCAGAAAACCCTTTAGCGTTGTGAATACACGAAACAGACTACCGTTGGACCCAATTTCAATGTCAGGAGATCAAGATGAGAATAGTTGACAATCTTCCATACACGCACATTTTGTAATGAACATTTTATCATCCACACCAATAATTAGTAATCTTATTGCATAAATTTTGGAAAATTCAACTACATTAAAGCTCACTCCACACTGTATGAGAGAACTCCAGATGTAGTTTACTATTGTCCAAGTATTGGGTCACCATCTAGTGATAAAAATATTACATTATGCAGCTATAGAATCAAGTTGTTTTATTTGGGCAGTCACAGAAGGCTAAGTGATAGCATCTGGTACAGGCCTTTATCCAGGATTTCGGAAATAGGGTGTCCAAAATGGGGTTCCCAATATTCCAGGGCATCCATGATTCCGACGCATAACCCCCCCACCCCCAGCAATCCCCCCAAACATACAGATTTTTTACAAAAAATGCATAGACCAAGGGTATTACATCTAAGTTTACAAAAAATCTTTCTGTAGTGAGCATTTTTCCTAAAAAAATATGTAGATCGACTTTTACAATGCTATCAACCAAGTGTGAGCATAGCAACATTGTATATACTTTGTATATACATTGTATATTTCTTCCTGCTTTGAAGAAGAGCCACCAATGTGAGTCTTTATAGGCTTCCTAGTAATCATTACAATGTGTGTGTCCAAACTTGAAAGGTTCCTATTGACAGTGGGCTTCCAAATAATACATTGGGTGTCTTTCCCAGGGGTCCATATTAGGAGGCACGCTGCATAAAGGCCTGATCTGGTAGATATACCATTTTAATTAAAGTTCATATTTATAACTGGTGTGAATATTAAGATGTACAAAATGATTAGAGGTTTGTATAACACTGTAACCATAGAATAAACATATGTGACCCAGAATGCACCTAATTAGAAATGCTTGAAACACAGAGAGAGAATCACCTTTTTTGGTTTTGACCTAATGTTGCAGTAGCCGCTTCTCTCCACAACGCCATCTTTTGGCATCCTGCTTGACAAATGGCCACTGAACACCCCAAAGTTATTTTTACCAAGTGTTAAAGTGGCGTCACTGAATCCCTCATTGTGGTCTTGATCAGTGGTGACAATCCACTGATCCAAGTCCTCCTCTTTATTCATCTGCCATAGCAACTGATAATCACCATGGAGATAGTCTCTGTCCGCCCACATTGCGTCACACATGAGCTTTTCTTTCCATTCATCCTTAAGCATGTTAAGTTCAGCTCCAAGTTCTGAAAAACCTTCTTTGACCATACGCGGATACTCTTTGATTCCAGGTGGATCTTTGCCGTAACCCGATTTTTTGTCTTCTTCAAATACACCCATTACAGTTGCCACTGGAAGTTTGTGACGAGACGGAGGCGTCAGTAGCCGACAGACATGTGTCGGCTTTAGTAGTTTCTGTAATACAGACATAGCTGGAGCTTGAAGGCACTAACACTGAAAAAGAAACCATAACATACAATCAGGTAATGCCACACAGAATATTACAGTTTAATGTTCTGTAGGAGCCTACGGATGTCCACGTTTGGCTAACTTCGGAACATCATATCTCAGAGATGACTTTTAGGTTTCATACGAAACTTTCAGATACCTCACTTTGTACACTGCTGTTCAAAACGTTGCTAGCAATTGTTTTCAAAACAAGCCACTGGCACCCAGATGCTTAACAGAGCCAAAAATGCCGGTGTACTCTTTCATTTAGGACTGTCGCTGTTCTCTTTTGATGTGCAGCTTTGGAGTGGTGCACAGGCGTGAGTTCACGCACTTGAAGTACTGGAGTAAGCCTCCACTTTACGTTGGCAACAAAGTGTGAAAGAAAAATCACATTTCGCGCACATAGTCCCAGAAACAAGTAAAGGGATTTGAGAATTTCTTGGCAACTCAAAAACTACTTTGCTGAAAGTAAAGACGTGGTCGTCATTTGATGATTAATAGGGTTGTCATTTTCCCTTTTGCTGTCTTATACGATAAAAAAAAACGTGACGCACATTTCTAAGTCACCATTGTCTGTCCGGACGGCTTGTGCACTAACAAAGGGATCGACCAGTGCCACGGTGCGATATCGGGGATATTGTAGTGGATATTTGGTACATGTAGTAAGGACATCTTACGCAAAAAACAAACATGTTTTTCCACCACAAACTTTAGTAAGTTGATCGCTTAAGAATTAGTAGAAACACCGCTGTTTTGTGACGTTTTATCATGTGTTATGGTGTGTTCCGAAACTTTCTTTGGCGAATCTGAAAATTTGCAAAAGTATCCGAAAATGGTAGCCAATCAAACGCGTCAAAGATCAATTCTCCATTATCCCATGTTCACTCAACATGCTTACAAGTTATCGGGAGGGCNTGAGACGAATCTTTTTATATGCAGCACATGTATATTCTTTAATTTTTTACGAAATTATGTAAAAAGGCAGATATTTTACGCATAATCATCGCGTTTCATCGGCCATTTTCTTGTCAACCGCTCATCCAATTTTTCTGATTTTTGCACCATTTCATTTCTCACACCAAGGGCTTTTCAAAAATGTATGACACATGGGTATTGTAAAAAAAATTAAAAAAACGTTGTCCTCCCTATAGTATACACCGGTGACCTAAAGTCGTGAATATAAGCATAAGTGCCGATTGTCATACTACCCAATGTCCGTTAGCAACTGCTCATGTGATGTCATGGACATATATCAGCCTTCACAAATATACGTGTTTTGACAATCTTAATCCTTGTTTGTCTCCGTAAGCAGAGTTTTGAAACGGTCGCTGATATTGGCGGCCGTTTTGAATGAGGCCCTAAAGTCGTGACCGTTTCAATTAGACGGAAATACACGAAGTAAGACCTCACAAGTCAACTACAGTGCGTACAGTTACTCTAGATGACATAAAAATGCATTGCATTGTTTATCAATTCAGTTTCAATTGAAATAAATTGTTATAAGTTTTGCACCCAACTTTTATTTTCACAGACGTTTTCAATGAGGTTGTTCACGTAAAACGCTAAGAACCCAGCATCAATTATCGCTTTGTATTTTATTGTTTTGGCCTTACAAAACTTGATCAACCCTGGGACAGTTTGATACATTGTTCAACCTACCCCTGGAGCGCGTGTTTGAGTAAATCTGAACGATAAATATTTTCGAAAATATATCCCAAAAATGCCCAAAAAAGTGAATTAGTGAAATATACATTTGAAAAAAGAAGCCGCTCACTCACTGTTTGTTATCATATTGTGAATACGAACACGTCCCGGTATTCGTTTGACGTTCGTAAGCAGACGAACGCTGGAAACTTCAACGCCAGATGTCGCAGTACCGCGCAGAAGAGGAAATAAGATCGTTCACGACTTAAGGGCACTCACGACTTTAGGGCCTCTGACGGTATGACTACGACAGTGCAAGTGCAGTGGTGACAGAACCTAGCTGTATTTTGACGATAGTCTTCAAACAGCTACTGAGTTAGCTGGCTGTCTAACGTGGTCCCGGAACTAGAAAAATTCATGAGCACCGTAAATTCAACTTGACAGTAAAAAATTAGAGCGGCAAAGCAAAAACTTCACAACACTGTCACAAGAACCTGAAAACCTACCCTTGCAATTTGCGGAACCGGAACTAACTGTCTGACATTTACCACCTTTTCGAAAAAACCACTGAAATATCTGGTTTAATAAAGCAATACTATTGAAATACAATGTATTAACAGTTTCTTAAAAATATTATAATGCATGTTATTGTCATAAAATATTTTTGTGGTTATTTTATTATTTTTTTGTAGTTCGGCTGTGTATTAATTACGAGATGAAGAGAAACTATTTCCGAAGTCAAATCCTGAAATGATCAGTGTTTTTTGGGTTTGATACTTTTGCTCTTAACTTTTGATAGCTGTTTCGTACAGTTTATGTCATGGGTTCTAAAGCTTCAATACAACTTCAAGACGAAGAAATAGATGAAATTCAGCGAGAAACGGGCTGTAAGTTTTTGTTGCAAAGACGGGTTTCCGCTCCTCTGGACTAACAGACAGACTAACAAGTCTAAGAGTCCGACTTCCTCAAATGTCATAACTTGAGCCAACACTGTCGCATTATGTTAGTGAGATCCACTCAGATTATCCTCACATGTAACCAGATGCAATATCTTCAGATGCAAACAGCATTACAATTGTTAACATCTTGACAAAAGTGTCTTCCAGTCCCAGGCTTGTCACAGTCTCATGATTGTTACCAGTCATAACATATGTGTAGATGCATTCTAATCTAAGATATACCTATTCCAAACTTATATTTCCATAGATCTCAAGTTCCTTAAAATCTAGAAGCAATGACAAAATTTAAATGCATACAGCTCCTATCTTTTTGGAGCTTAGGTAATATTTGAGTCACATATTTTTGTCTGTGATTTTGAAAACCAGTTTCCTCCACTTAATAACATGCATTACTTTTATTCAGTGATTGATTAAACTCAAAATCAGTTTTGTACATAATGTTGCACAGAATTCTGGTATATATGGTACTTATCTACTTCCATGGCAACTATCTTTCTGATTTTGTAATCTGTTGGTACTGCTACGTTGTAGATGAAAATGATGCACCGTTTCGGAACAAATATTGCTCTGACTTTTGTCTGCAATTTGAATTAATATTGTCAGTAATAAGGTTGTGTTTTCTCATTAATTGATTCAACCCATTAGCAGTTTTTGTGTTTTTCTGTAGTCAGACTCTAATATGAAATGAATGATTTGAACTCCAATTGGACAAGATAGGACAAGAAAACCATGGATGCAAAAGAGCCAAGAATAGAAGACTTTGCTGAGGATGATTCCATCAAAGGATCTGTATTGGTCTGAATTCTCTGCATGTGTTCAGGATTACTGAGTTCTCGTTGGGACTCTTTGTTGGATTTCTGAGCGTGTGCTTCTTGGTTATCTTGTAGGCACTCCCAACAGCGATTGGTGTTGTGACGAAGTGAAGACTGCTGTTCTTGATAAGACATTGTATCCAGTTGATGAACTGATATCCAAGCTTAAGTCAGCAGATATTAACTACCATCTTAAACAAAGACTGGCTTTAGCACAAGTTAGATGGGCTTATGACAGCCAGGAAGAAGACTGGATTGTTGAATTTCGGAAAGAGGCAAGAGCAATTTTTGATAATGATTGGCTTGACAAGGAAGTTATGTCCTGGAAAGAGTTGGTCGAGTCAGTTGGTGTGGGAGGAGACCTGTCAGTGAGCGCGGACATTTGGGTTCCTCCTGTGAAGGAGCGGAAGCGAAGTCGATGTCCTGCCCCGGGGTGTACTTACTCATCTCGTCATATCAAGAGCCATGTGTACAAGAAGCATTTTCCTAGGTTGTTTCAAGGAAATGAAACAACGGAATTGTTTAACGTAAAGCAGCTGCATGTGCTACGGTTTAGAAACTTGCAGTTTCTTTCCGAGAAATTGACCGGTTCCAAATCATTGTACAGACTGAATGCGTATGTCAATGACCCTTCTATGAGAAAAAATATGCTACCTGATGGGAGGATTGCCATCTCTGGAGAGAGAGAAANGTTCAGGATTACTGAGTTCTCGTTGGGACTCTTTGTTGGATTTCTGAGCGTGTGCTTCTTGGTTATCTTGTAGGCACTCCCAACAGCGATTGGTGTTGTGACGAAGTGAAGACTGCTGTTCTTGATAAGACATTGTATCCAGTTGATGAACTGATATCCAAGCTTAAGTCAGCAGATATTAACTACCATCTTAAACAAAGACTGGCTTTAGCACAAGTTAGATGGGCTTATGACAGCCAGGAAGAAGACTGGATTGTTGAATTTCGGAAAGAGGCAAGAGCAATTTTTGATAATGATTGGCTTGATAAGGAAGTTATGCCCTGGAAAGAGTTGGTCGAGTCAGTTGGTGTGGGAGGAGACCTGTCAGTGAGCGCGGACATTTGGGTTCCTCCTGTGAAGGAGCGGAAGCGAAGTCGATGTCCTGCCCCAGGGTGTACTTACTCATCTCGTCATATCAAGAGCCATGTGTACAAGAAACATTTTCCTAGGTTGTTTCAAGGAAATGAAACAACGGAATTGTTTAACGTAAAGCAGCTGCATGTGCTACGGTTTAGAAATTTGCAGTTTCTTTCCGAGAAATTGACCGGTTCCAAATCATTGTACAGACTGAATGCTTATGTCAATGACCCTTCTATGAGAAAAAACATGCTACCTGATGGGAGGATTGCCATCTCTGGAGAGAGAGAAAAAGCTATGCGCGAAATGCTTAAGTCCATCAAATGGCGTTTAATAGAGAATGTTAAATTTACAATGAGACCAAGGTTGAATCATCCAGCTTGTTTGCTACATTGGCGAGTATTCTTGTTTGTCATGTATAAACTCAAATCCAAAAACTATGATGATTACTTGGCCTTTCTTGGAAAGTGTCATAAAGACTACTTGAATGTTCTTGAGCACATTCAACGAGACCTGCAGCAACACATTGTTGACCCTCCACCATCATCTCCAGAAAGTCCAGTAGTTGTTGTTAACACCCTCGAGGACTTGCCAGATCTTCCACTCTCTACAGATGGTTTTGACTGCCTTTTCTATCTCAGTCGACTGAAGCGAGCGTTATGGCATAATCCAACTCACAAAACAGTTTACGATGTCCTGGATGAAAGCAGTGTGGTGCCAGCTTCGTTTCCCATTAACTTAATTGGCGCAGTTGCCGTGTTCTGTGATCCCGAATTCTACGATGACATCGAATACCCAGCTGATCCAAAGTGGAGGGTTGCTCTTGGGGTGAAGTCTGATCATTACGATTTGCTTGCCGATTCATTTTGGCCAAAGTTTGCCAAGTTGATGGACAACGGGCGAGTCCATTGTCTTGGTGAAATCGGCTTGGACTTTACCCTACCTTCAGATCAGTGGGAATCGCAGACCAGTGCGTTTGAGCGTATTTTAGAGACATGGATCAAAGATGTACTCTGCAATTACAGTCAGGTGTTGATGGTGCGTGTTCGGTCCACAGCGAGTAATGCTTTCACTGCTCACAGCACCTGCGTAAGATTAATCAGAAAACACTGTGTCCGTGGTAAGAACATTCACCTTGTCTCATTTGACGGCAATGAAAGTGTTTTGGAACACTGGATAGAGCAACTGCCGAACTGCTTCTTCGGTCTGACATCAACTGTGAAGTCCTTTAAGGAAGAACAATTGCGTGCGGTTAGAGCTATTCCGCGGAATCGTCTGCTCCTGGAGTCGAACGCGCCATATTGTTCGACGCATGTGAGCGAATCGATCAACCGGCCATTTTACGTTGGTGACGTGGCTGAAATTGTGGGTGCTGTCCGACATGAGAAACCTGAGGAGGTATTGACCATATCCTCGTGGAATGCTAAGCAACTGTACGTCACGTGAGACAGAGATATGGTTTTCTGAGATGGGAATAGTCTAATAGTCAAAACTGACAGTAACTAGAGAAGAGCGTTATTTGCTGACAATCATGCAGTTACTATAATTCCATTTGGAAAGTGAGATGTGAAGATGGTAGTTTGAGTTGTGTATCAGTCTTAAATCTGGACACTGTTTTTGATTGTTACCTGGTAGGTCTGTCAATAAAGGTTCACATTTTTTATCACCTGCTCAGTGTTTGTTAAACTCACTTTATACCATTACCTGTCACATAACATTAAATCATGAAACAGAAAGGATATTACGGTTTTCAGTGGTGAGTAACATCAAAGCAGGATGTGTTATGTACAGTTTATGTGTATTCATCTGACATATGTCATGCTGCTAGCTTCAATGACTAATTTCTTATATAACCGAGTACAGACAATAGTTAACAAGGAAATGCATTGTACTATTTAGCATGACTGAGCTGAAACCTTTCACTGACTGTGACCTCCGAGTCTCCTGCTAAGTTGATTGACTGGAATAATTAACGGATATTCAAGTATTGTGGCGGAAACAATGAGTGAATACATACACTTCAGTTAGCCAAATGCTTACTTTTAAAGACATTAACAATTTTTTATAAAGTTCTGTGCAAATTAACATTAGTCACATTAGTGTCAAATTTCCTCATGGCGCTCAGTAGCCGGTTACACGAAACAGTCACTAATAGGGACTCTATTAAGTGACCTAAATCTGCGTATTTGTTTCATTATTTACTCACAAATGTAAAATTTTTTCTTTCATTTTATCTTCATTATGAGCTGCTGTTTGTCTGATGACATTGTCTAATAATATAACTAAAACCTGAGCCCATAATTCAATAAAAATAATTAGGGACTTTGTCCTTAAACTAGGGGCGTCGCATGAAAGGATCCCTACTTATTTTCAATAATGGAGAACTTTACGTAGAGTTCACTCTCGATTTGTATTAAATCCAAAAATTGGCTTAGTAATGATACTCAAACAGCATAAGAAAGGTGACTCAGTGTTTTCACAAGTCCACAAATATGCAGATATTTTAGGGAACTTAGTTTGCTCCCTATTTGGGACTGTTTCATCCAAACTGGCACTGGTGCCTTCATTGAAGACGAAGCCATAAATATGGTAGACAGCAACATGTGAACATCAAGACTGATGTCCTGCTTCTTAACCAACTATGTATGTGTATAATGTTCTGACCATAATCTAATGAAAAGACTTTTGTCAGAAATGTGAGAAAATAGAATTTCACTTTTCCACCACATTTTTGTCCTCAACTCGAGAGATTTTTTACTAATGTATTTTTTAATCTCCATGGGTAATTCAGTCGCGTGACGTTAGATTTAAATTCCATGTATTGTTTTTCAGTCTCTAGAAATCAGATTGTTCGTCTGTACAGTCGCTTCACTAGTCTTGACAAAGGAAACAATGGAACACTAGGGTAAGTACCACTATAAATGACAGAGAAACTATCAATGCTGCTGTAAATTTGAATGTACATTTGATGTCGAGCAAGTATATATCTCAAAACGTGAGTGTAAGTTGGCTTTAAAAAGCCAAAACCTTGCTATAAGAGCCTAGTTTAAAGGGAAACGACATTGTGTTTTGTCTGCTACCAGAAATGTTAAGAGTGAGTGGATGTCTTCATGTACATTTGTAATTATGTTGATTGTTTTTTGTTGTTACACAGTGACGTAAAACTTGGATTGATGAATGTGGTCACTTAAGAGAAGAATGATGTATGAAGGTTCTGATAAGTTTACTTGTAAACATTGCGTCATGTAATATATGTACTATACACATTACATCGTGTAATACATTTATTACATCATGTAATATACATATTACTTCGTGTAACATGTATTACATACAGGAGTATTTGTTTGGTCAGTTTCGTTTAAAACACTTTTGACGAATACTATTTGGAGTGGCAACAGGCCTTCATCCAGGATTTCGAAAATAGGGTGTCCAAAATGAGGTTCCCAATATTCCAGGGCGTCCATAATTCCGACGCGTAACTCCCCATCCCCAGCAATCCCCCCAAACACACAGATTTTTTTTACAAAAAAATCCATAGACCAAGGTTTTTCATCTAAGTTTACAAAACAGCCTTCTGTAGTGAGCATTTTTAATAAAAAATTGGTGTAGACCAAGACTTTTACAATGCTATCAACCAAGTGTGAGCATAGCAACATTGTATATACAAAGTATATACAATGTATATTTCTTCCTGCTTTGAAAAAGAGCCCCCACTGTGAGCCTTCAGAGGCTTCCTAGTAATCATTACAATGTGTGTGTCCAAACTTGAAAGGTTCCTATTGACAGTGGGCGTCCAAATGATACATTGGGCGTCCTTGCCAGGGCGTCCATATTAGTGCTGGGGCGTCCATTTGGACGCCCAGGACGTACGCTGCATGAAGGCCTGAGTGGCAATCCTTTGTGTGAATAACCATATATGTAATGAAACTCATGGTTGAAAGCTTAACACGTCAAACTGTGAACAGACATTTGTGTACTTGTACCATTTCTATCTCCAGGAGGGAAGATTTCATCAGAATACCAGAGTTGGCAATCAACCCACTGGGAGACAGAATTGTGCATGCATTTTTTCAAGAAGGGTAAGTCATAATTATGTTGTTTGTTACTTAAAGTAAGCTATGGCTGACAGCTGATATTTTATATTTCAATATTTTCATGTAAGATACATAACACTTAGTACTTCACCTTGTTCAAGATCCTAATGACTATATTTACATAAGAGTCTTCATGAGTTTTAAATCCGGTGTTTTGTGCAATGGGTCTGGTCTATCTTTTGGACCGTCTGCATTGTTTTTTTTTTCAAGTTTCGTTTGATACCTACCGCTACACACAATTCTGAAAACTTCTGGTCACTCACAATTTTGGCCGTTATTTTTCCTTAAGTTGGTGAGATAATGCTGTAAACCCTTGTTCTATTGAGTAAACTAACTTCTTTTATACCGCTTACTGCTGCAGCTGTAAAACTGGTATCGGTTTGTTCCTTACTCAGATGAGAAATGGTTCGTAGAAAAACTGAGATTTTATTATTGCTCAAGACCATGCACTGCTCATAAAATGATCCTCTGTGACAAGCCAACCATTAGAGCCTTACCTCGAGCAATGACAATCTAAGTTCTCTCCCAGCTAAAAAAATTGCCCATGATGTGACTAGTATGAACATCGTGAGACCAATTTCTTGGTGATAAAGGAAAAGTTGATTGTTGTGTCAGAAAGCACAAATATCATCATCTCGTTCTAACTCTGTTTATTTAGCATTTGGTTTTTACTATCCTTGTAATGATCATTAACTAGTAACTTCGTAAGTATGCATATTTTGGAAAATTTGTTACATTTCAAGTCTAGCTTTAAACTGTGTCAATACCAGTTTGGGGTTCTTTTTAAATTCTTTTGTAATTTTGCTTTTCAGAAAGAGTCACACAGACCGGGTGAACTTCAAACAGTTCATGAAGACTCTAGCTTGCTTCCGGCCCACAAAGAAAAAGATGGACGTTGAAAATGCCCTGAATACCAGGAGTGAAAAGTTGATGTGTAAGCTACCAATGTTCAATTTTCATTGCAAAATCATGTCGATTAGTCCATTTTAATTACAGTAAAATCTCAACAATTTTTCAACATATTTTTTTTAATCTACTGAAAATATTTTGAAAAATTGTTGATGTTCTCAACAATGTTAGAAGTCCTTAGAAATTTATTAAAGTGGAATTTTGGCGGTTGTTTTTGCTTGAAATTGGTGATATTTTACCATGGACGATCTCTTAATGCCATGCACAGTCTTTGTGTTTTGGAGATTTTGAGCTGTATATAAGATATAGTACAGGTTACGAATATTTTGTCAAATGGGTTGAAACGATGCGAGGCCAAGACATTAGTGAGCAGCCCAGCTGAGTGGATCATCCCCGTCTTCTGGAGCTGACGTTCAGGCATTGAGCCTTCTGCAAAATTTTCATTACCTGCTTTTGGACATTAAGCGTTTTATGTTTAAACTCTGGAAATTTAACTTTTTGTTTCAAGCATGATATTTGTTACGTTATCAAAGCCCTCGAGACTAGCTTTTTCATATTATGTAACTGTTTATCTCCCTTAAATCAGATGAGTATGAAAAGGGCAGTCCTGTGGTAGTCCTCAACCGGTTGCTGTTTCCTGGTATCAAAATTCTGAGTGAAAAGCCAATGGCTCGAACTTTCATCCTGTTTGCCCTGTGTTAATTTGAAATTCCAGCTTGTCTCGTAAGTGATGAACTCTTAACAGTTGCCATTAGATATCTTCTATTTTATTCTAGTTGCATTTAAAATGTATGACTTGGATAATGACGACAAGATCTCACGAGAAGAGCTGCTGGCAGTCTTGCACATGATGGTTGGTGCCAACATCTCGGAGGAGCAGGTACAGTGTCTGCAGTCACCTGTTGCTGCCCTGACATTGCTGTACTCTATCAAAAAGCCACTTGTGGATTTCCAAACTTAGCAGAAAAGTGGGACAGAATCACCATCTTGCTGTGTAACCTCACATTAATTATAGAGCACTGCCCGTGGAAATCCAGCATTTGGTCTTACAAACCTCGGGCGAATTCCTGGTGTGTGGCAACAGGTTATTGTCATGATATCAAGCGAAGTGGGAAAGAATCTGCTATGCTTCTTTTCATGCAAACCCCAATTGTACCATTGGCCAGTATGTGAGTTTGCAATGTGCACCTTTGGTATCAGCAAATCGAGTCAGACTCTTCATTTGTACACTTAACAGTGGTGTTCAGGTTTAAGTGGGCCATTAGTCGGTGCGTTTACACGTTAACATGTGCGCATGGCCGAAATTTGATCATATCAGTGTTCCTGTTGTTTTGCTATGAATGTACTTTTCTTTTTTGCTAAATTTTCGTACAAAAGCAATGTCAAGTGACTTCATTAGTGGCAGATTGTCAAAAATGAAATTTTACAGAATTTCTTCTTTCAGAAGATGTGTACTTTTGCTGAGTTAAATTTTATGGTTTTGTAGATATTTGGCTTGATGTAGAGATCTGTCAATAAAGTCCTACATAACTTTAAGTCATGCAGTAATCCATTAAATAATGATTGAATTTTTTGATGAAGTGCAAAATATTAATTGAACGTGCCTGTGCTGTGCTTCCTTTGCACAGTACGTACGTGTATTTGACATTTTCAAGAACTATTTAACTGCTCTGTATGTAAAACATACTTCAAATTTTTGAGTTTATATGTGTGAAGACTCACTGCATAATTGCCATTCTCTTTTACCAGCTGGGGAGTATAGCCGACAGAACAATTGCTGAAGCCGACACAGATGGGGACCTGGCCATCTCCTTTGAAGAATTCTGTAAGGTAAGGCATTCTTCATTTTCAATTGTTTGTGAATCTGAATGACCCACTTTGTGTTTATATTTAACTTATATCTCGGTCGTTATGTTGCTGCTTGTTCAATTACACTGGGTAAACAGTTGAAATTTAAGTTTTTCAAAGCAAACACGATAATATTCTAAAAGTTTTATTGCACTGCTAGTGATATTCATTGTTCTTAGAAGTTGGTCAGTTTTGATTCAAGTTTGATGAGTGTTTTATTTTGCATGAACTAAAACACAGGACTTTAGATTTAGCGAAAGTGCCATCTTCAAATTTTGGCTTTGACTGCCAAAGCTAGCTAGGATACCTAGCTTGATATTAATTACTTTCTGGCTGAGGGTACTAAACCTTGTCTATGAATTTGTTAGTGGTGTCTCCTGCAGTTGGCAGCTTCTGGGAAGAACGTTTTCTGTTTAAGGTTAGTTGCAGTATGGTGGTAATATTTTCATAGTCTGCTTATCTTGCAGGCCATGCAGAGAGTGGATGTAGAGCAGAAGATGAGTATTAGGTTTCTTCATTAATTTATTCACGAAAGGATAATGTGTTGTGCATATTTATTAGAGATTAAGGCAGCACAAACATTTGGTCGCTACCTTCGTTAATCCAGGACTTTTGTGAGAGGACTTCGTGACAAAACCAGTGCTATGCTCATGTGTGCAGTGAGCTGTGAGTGTCCAAGTGTTGAACCCTGCAGTTCACTTGCAGTGTTATGGTTGAGTTGGCTGTGTCAACCAGCATTAGTGCCATAGTTATTACAGGGTGTTTTCATTATCTAAAATGACGTAATCAGGCATTAGCATCAGCTGTTTAGTCTCTCGATTGCATAATTGATCACTAACGCCCTGAAGATTGATGAATGAGGCGAGTGGTGATTTTGAAATATCGGAGACTCTGGTACGTTTTCTTTGACCTCAAAGTCTTGAACAGTCATACTGAAACGGCAAGTGTTCAGAGTTATTAAATATTTCTTTTCTATTGAGTTGTGTTCGGTAAAAATTACTTAAACAATCATCCTACTTGAATTGTGATTGACTGGAAAAGCAATCTGGATAGTTCCAGGGATTAGGAGAAGGGTTTTTGCTGCTTTAAAATCAGACTTATTACCTATTTCTAGTCGAACAATAAGCTTCAAAATGGAGTTGCTTGTATGGTAGATGTAGAGTAGGTATGCCTTTATTATCTGCGCACAAAGCTGTCAGTTTTTTTGTGTTTAGCATTTTGATGTGAAAAGTTTGTTGTATTCACTTGTATCAACTAGTAAGAGATTCTACTTTGCTGCGGTTGGTATCATGTGGAGGATAGCCCCTTGTTCAAGCAAAAAGAAGTCAACATGTGTTTGAATGAACTAAAAAATTTAAGTCAGCCTCGAGTTTGATGTTCCTCGATGGGGTCATGATGTCTTACTGATGGGGGTATTTTCCAGCACACTGACAAACACTGTACAAAAACGAGACTCATCAGAGGATGATTTTTGACTCAAAAATTGATCAACTTTTTGGTAAGCGCACATTTTGTTCCATTTACACAATCGTGATTCAATCTAGTATACAATTTTGTAAATTTAAATGTAATTCCTTATGACCACACTGAAACCTGTTGTATACAGAATTCTCTATGGTGGTAGTTAAATTTTGGGTCATGGTTGAATAGTCTGGCAATGTTATTTATATGTTGATGATCTTGTATTAGAGAAATGTGTCTGTAGATTTATTTTCATGATGCTAAATGAATAAAAATGTTCCAAAGTGATAATAAATACGAATGTTTGTATTTTCCCACAGTTATTGCGTCTACTGATCTAAGATATAGTCGTGGTAATCCTGTAAAGTTTCACCATATAACTTAATCCTTTCAGCACTAGTCATAGATCAACAAAACACAGACACAATATCAAATAATGTTCAGAATTCATATACCTCTACTATAAGAAAACGTAAAAGTTCTCAACATCTTGTGTCTATTCCCACTGAGCAAATGTCCGACAAAAACCTTCATCTGTTGCATGTTGTAGCTCGCCTCACCATCTGCATGTTATCACAATTGCTAGTGTAGCCTTTATTCAGTCTCGACGTGTATGTAGCGTTTTCAACATTATCAACAAAGCTATAAACCTTGGTACTGTTATGATGAGCTAGAGACAGCCAGTTTCTTGAGGTGATCCATGAATACTTGCAGGCTGACGTCGTCTGTGAGTACGAATCCTCCACCCTCCTGAAACGATGATTGTTTACATCAGTTACACTCACACAATTTACAGTGTTTGTAGCAAACCTTCTAAAGATCAGAAAATTAAATATAAGGATCCAAAGTGACAATAACTAGACATGATTCTTGTTTATTATCTTTGTCTACTTGTCAGAAAACATCATTATGATACAAGGGATGAGTAATTTGTGCAGGCCTTGGTTATCAAATCTGAAACTTAATGCGCCTGATGACTCCTAAGAACAACAACACAAAACATGCCGGGTACTGTACATACACATAGGATTGATGATAAGCCAAAATTTGAATGTTATTAATAATACCACAGTAAGAAGTACTGAAAAGCATACTAACGTAATCCTATAAATTGCTGAACCAAAAGATCCCTAATGCGACTAGACACCGGTTGATACACCCTAGCTGTTGGTCAATCTATAACATCCTCTGGCTGTGGTTTATAATATACACTACACTGACAATGACACACCATTTCTCCACCAACACACCCTCTCTATACTATAGCACAATTCAGGATCAGTACATGCCAACAGTAATTAGAAACGATCCATAATTAATTATCCCCCATGACTGCCAACCGAATGCAGAAATTGCCATTACCAATAGACCATTCGTCGTTCTGCCCGAAAGAAGAATCACGAATCAAATTCATCATTTTTACTACAAGCTGAATGAAACGTTACCACGGCAAACAATATTTCGTCTGATTTCTTTTGGCATGTACTGTACTGACACATAAAAGGACCCAAAGTTTCAGCTATTCCTGAGAAAACCTCCGACACCAGACAACGTGCAAAGCAGTTTGCCATTCCACCATTCAACAAACCTCTGTATTAGGCGTCGACTCCCCAATAAGGGTCTGATTAAGGACGGCATGGTTAGATATGCATGCTAGGTTAGGTTATTGAACACAAATGTGGCGAAATGACAAGCACCCGTCACTCAACAACAGAATTGCAGCTCTCGGTGCATCTGTGGAAATTATATTAGATTGGGAAGCATTCACTGACGAGATGGTCGCCATACTGGGCACCTTCAACTTACATCAGTTGATTGATACATCTATAATTACAATGTGAACAAAGTATGGATTGTTTAGTATAACAATTTCTCTCAATACCCTTATGGGAAATAGATAAAGAATATTTATTATTAAATAATGAACTATTAGGTGTTAGTGATACACAAACTGTGCACAGTCAATAAAATAAATGTGATACACTCGGTGCACAACAAAATCGAATTCCAGTGCATGATGAGTGATGACATAAAAAATAATTCACAGCAAATAAATTAAATCTTACCTGGCCATAAGCATACATATTGTTGTGTGTTGTAGATGGGTTGACTTTTGAGTATAAAAACCTGGCCTGAAATCAAAATATAGTCATTACGATAACAGGCAAGCATTTCATGATCACATAATTGCTTAAGAACTAAAAGAACAACTCCCTAAAAAGGGATGCAGGCACACTGCCTTCTGACTAATATATGAATCACAGATCATAAAACTGTAATCCCAGTGATTACTACAGCATATAAACTAGTACATTTCAAATTTAAAAACACAAAACGTACTTGTGATCCATCGTATTCTGTGTCGATATAACGTGGCATGGGGAACCTGGTGCGTAAGATGTCCTGGGCGTCATCCACAGGAGCCTGAAGGAGCTGCTTGAAGTTCTCATACTGGGGGTCATCCTGGTACTTCATCTGACGCCATTCGTCAATCGTCTATATACAATCAGAAAAAAGTTTGACAGAATAAAGATTTGGCTTTCCTCGAAGCGCTTACCGACCCACATTTCATCACAAAAACAAACTGTGGATTTAGAATACATACCAATTTGAAGTTGAATAGTGAAAAAAGTGCGATTTAGGGCTTTGAAAAAAATGAGTTCTTTCCTGCTGGAAACAAAGCTCTACAAGATGATTAGTCACAACATGTTGTTTCAATTGCCAAGCATGGTCTTGAGCAACAATAAGCCGACATTTCTTAGTTAGACCAAAAATCATTTCTAACTTGAATAAGGATCACGTTGAGAGCAATTTTAGAGCGGTAAGTCAAAAGTTAGTTTCTTCGACAAAAGACAAGCTAATTGCCACTTAAAAATATTTTTATTCCTTCTTGCCATCCCACACTCCAAGATGGGGAAGTAACATATCTATTCTTTGACTATTCATAGTCAAGACGCTCTTATTTTTGTTGCACAAATATTTAAAATCTATTTTTACAATAAAAAAAAAAACTACCAGATAACAAATGAAAAGTTTTGACTGGCAGGAACATTTTACCGATGGTCACGAGAGGAGAAACAAAGTTTAATTTCGTTTTGCGCCCTATAAAACGGCGCCATCATAAAATGAAGACGTAAGAAGCATGTCTGGGCCATTCACGTTCTGCCAAATACATGGGACATAACCACTTGTCACAGACACTTGATTTATTCCCGTTACAGCTATATAACCAACCTATCAATAATGAGTCAGTAAAAACAATGCCATCATGAAAAGCTCAATAACTATCTCTAAGACCATGTACTAAGTTGTACTGTACCTGGCTATAGTATCACTGTGAAATCATGTACTAAGCCCTGCCATACATACTTTTCAAGAGCAAATAACGACAGAAAAATATACATAACACGAACACCACATGCCATACTTTTCTATGGTAGACAGATGCATGGAATAACACAAAGCCAGTCATACCTTTCCATGGTAAACAAATGCATGGAAAAACACAGACAAAGCCAGTCATACCTTTCCATGGTAGATAAGGATCTGGAAGAAGGTGTCCATGAGCAGTATACGGTCTGGTAAGATACTGCTGGTGTCTAGTAACACTGGCTCTGGGGGACCTCTGAAGGAGTAGGCATACAGTATGGGCTGGATCATGATCAGCGATTGGTTGAGGTCCTCCCGTGACAGACAGTGCCTAGGAAATGGACAGAACAAATTGTTCATTGACAACAGTGTACACGCCTAACACACAAAGGCACAGCCCAACAAGTTAGACACAAAACATAAAATGTGGTGGCAAAGTTACCTCCCACCAAGTTTAAACGTCAATGCGTTTTTGACATATCGGTGAAATTAACACAGAATACACGTTGCCATTGTTGAATTTCTTGCCAATACCCTCAATTCTTGTGACCTTCATTCCAATAACAGCAGTTCTTAGTTTTCAGTTGATATCAGTTGCTACACCTTACTCAAGGAGGCACTTTCCAGTCCTGTTATAAATATGCGACCTTTTAGTAAAATGTGAAGAGCGACATCATTTGATTATCTCAATCAACTCTGCCTTCCAGTATATTTAGTAAAACAGCGACGAAGTGTAATCCCTGCTAACTGACTGTTACAAAATTTCCCAAAAACTTTTGATAGACATATGGTCACGGATGAGCTCCAGTGAATTATAAAAACGCGACATTCATTTCTGAGGGTGTGCTACATCTCAATAATCACCTGTAGTAGGTAGTCTCGTCAGGACTGTTGTTAAACACCTGTAGGAACTGAGAGCGGCGCAGATGGAACATGAATTGCGGGTAGAGTGAGAACTTGTCTGTAAACCGGAATGAGTTAGGGTCGTCCTTGTTGTACTCGCCGAACTTCTGACACTGAAATGACAATCGAGTCATTTACACAACAAATGAACATCAATGGCCATTTCCTGACATCGTGGTGACCCCATGAAACAGTAGCAATGTAGTATTTCGAGGACAGGTGTACAGCACTACCATATTTCTCCTGCGAGACTTGGATGGACATTTAAGGCAATGAGCATTCACAGCATTTCTATAATTTCTTTACAATCACTGTGTCGTCAAATTACCACTGTACTTCTTTCTCATTTTAAACATTAGATTTTTACTGAGGGGTAAAATCTCTATCAACATTCCAAAATTTCCCCCTCACATAAACACCAAACAGAACACATAATCCCAGAGCTAACTATGCTCTCTGCCAAAAGGGCTTTTCAGTAAAGGTACTCATTTTCAAACAATGACACCCCAAGGGTGCATTTAATAAGGCCGCTCTCCAGCAAGTTATTCCGAGATCATGTAGCCCTTCATGAAGTATCGCTACTTACTACAAGGGAATCACGTGATCTCAATTTTGTCTAGTTTTCAGTCACCAGCCTCATTTTTAATTTCGTCTAGCTTTCAGTCACCAGTCTAATTCTCAATTGTGTCTAACTTCCACACACCACCCTAATTCTCAGATGTGTCTAACTTCCACTCACCAGCCTAATCAACATCCTGTCTAGCCACCTCAGTACGTCTGGCCCATCGTCTGACTCTGCCCTGAACACAGCCAGTCTGCCCATTAACACTGCTGCCGCCTCTTGGTCAAAGCCAAAAGCGATGTCCTGCGGCTTGAGAGAGGCGTCTGCCCAGCTGAACAACATAACAAAAGACTTGTCTAAAGTATTGAAATGTGACTATACAAGATGTATTGTAACAATACACTACAACAACAGAGATGTGATCCTTGAGAACTAAAATGAAAAACAAACCACAAAACTACGGGTGGTTCTCAAAGAAGCTTCACACATGATTTCTCAACTGTAGCATGTAAAATCATATTTTTGTGTTTTATAATTGTAGCATTAACAGGTCTCACTGATCTCACAAACGCTGGTTTGTGGACAAAACTCCTGAAGTCATTTCCAAACTTTTCCCAACCAAGCCACTACTCACATTCGTGCCAGTGTTGTGACTCGGACCCTCTTCTGGCCACTTGAGTGCTGGTATCTGGTGATGAACTGTATGCAGCCCCGCCCACCTTGCGGGATTGGTGCATTGTGTTGATTGACGACTTCAAAGAAGACAGCTAGCGTGGTGTTGGGGTACAGGCCACACATCTTCCACTGAGAGGTCCCTCCCAGGCCCATCTCTTGCTCAGAGACGCAGGGACTCTTGTTGTCCATGGATACACATGGGCCGATAGCACCGCACACCTTCAGTTCTCGTGATGTCTATAAAGGAACAAAGACAGAGCTACATTATCTGCACAAGGCAATCAGCCTCACACAAAATAGAAGTGCCGTAATTCTTCACTTATTTAGTACACAATGTGTCCGACAAGAGAAATTCTATTTTGTCACTTTTCCACCCACACATAAATATTGGGCACATAAGAAGGAATGTTCAGTCTATCACTAGCATGGCTCGTATTGTGTACATTAAGTAATCAGCCCTTGAACAATAGAAAAATGACAATTACGACAATAATTGTTTTTGCACGGTATAAGTGAAAGATTATCATAATGCTGGTAAATCCGTTTCCCTCCTCAAAACGATCCAGCAAGTTAAATAAGGTAATGGTCTGATATAAGGTGCCCGAATTTTGAGAACCAGTTTTCTCCATTGAATAACGGGCATCAAACTGGTTCTCAAAATACGGGCACGTTATATCAGACTGTTGCCATTAAATAAACTAACTTCAAGAATAGCCTACACTCTAAACATGGTTTGTATAGTTTTTGACATGCATATATGTAAATCTTGAACTAGCATGGAAATATAGATCGCAAACAGACCAGACTTAAAACATTTGTGTTAGGTTTTCGGTAGTATTTTTATTCGGCAGACTTGCAAAGACAGCTAGATCACTTTCCAGCAAGTCTGTTGTTTTGTGTTTTGGAGTGGAAAAATACCTAATTTCAAAAGACAATCGTTTAATCACGAGGAAGAACAGCTAAGTGTATGACCCACTACGCTAAACAATAATTAGAGAAAAATCTATATTGCCTCTTACACAAATCATGAATAACCTCTAGTTTCCTTGTGATGAATAATTCTGCCAATGCAAAAGGAACCATTGAAATCTTTGGATTCATACAGAGATTTACACTGTTCAGCTATCATTTTCAAAATCTATTGGTCTATTTACAGCTGACAGCTGCTAGCCTATGTCCATTGGCACGATGTTCAGTCGGTCATTTCTCCAAGCATCTTCATGTGTTACAACAAGGGTATCTGGTACACTTATGTTGGGGCACTTGCATTGTATTTTTCCTGATACAAAGTGAGGTTTGACTGTGGGACTTCTCGGCTTTGAATCTAGCACTCTAGACCACTAGATACCGGATATGAAATAGGCCAAGTCTAAATAGATTGATAGATTATAGAAATATTACAACATCACCCTCTCAAAGCAATTTTAGATCAGTTTAGCTATGTTCACTAACCTTGACTTCTACAGTGGCACCGAAGCCCATTTTGAATTCATTCTTTGTGTCCTTCGAGAACACGCTCTGAAATGTCTGTTTGAACAACGAAGTGTCGAATCTATCACCCAACACCATGTGGCCGCTAAAACACAAACAAATATCAGAATGAAATGTCTTCCAAACGTGCAATTCACTTCATGGTTAGAGGGGAAATTTATTCCTGCTTGCAGCCTAAACACACTTAATATTAAATCATAAAATATACTTAAACAATGGTTTTCCGCAAAGAAAGCACTTGGACTCTACCATCAAAACGAACTGAGATATCACGTGCAACATGAGAAGGGCAAGTTTTAAAAGGATTGAGAACCATCTCATACCCGATGGATTCTTGATTATCTCATTTAATTACCAATGCCATGGGGGATGTGACTGGAACGGAAGTCATACTTATAGATATAGAACGTGGTTTACAAAGTTTATGTAAGGCTGTGAGTTAGGAGATATTGGTTTTATCCTAGCTGAGAGTTTCGTGATTCTAACTTATAAATCATCTAAAACAACCGGTCTCATGGTGAAGTTAACATATAACTTACCCAGTGAAGTTAGGACAGTATTTCATTTCCAGTAAACCAGTCTGATCAAGAGCACAGGCGAAAATATCTATGATGTGTCCATTGTTGGCAGCTCTAGTTGCTAAGGATTCATAGTGCTGAAATAGGAAAAGTTGTAAAGATAAAGATTCTAAAGATACTATGAAACTGATAAGAATACTGAGACCATCATCAAGTTTCTTGATTTTAGACTTCCCAATTGGTAAAAACAAGAGCTGATGACTTGCTACAACATTCTGGTCCATAATTATTACCAATCTTACATACTCTTGGCCTTGGAAAGCTCAATTTACTAAATTTACAGTTCACGGAACGCTCCCCTTCTGAGCCAAATCTTGCGCATTAAGTAGTGCAAAACTTTATGTGTATTCAAATAATGAAGACACTGACCTTGATTTTAGGGAATGTCTGGCAGAAAACGGCGAGAAAAAACAACATATTTTATTGTTATATAGCTGTGGCTAAAGCCAATAACTACAAGAAGTCAACCTCATCCAACAAAACTATGGTCATAAAACTGACGATGTCTCTTTAAGGTTTAAGGATGACGAACTGTGAATTCACGAGTCTATGGAACAATATTCTCCAAAATAATACAGCAGAGTTGCATAATATAGTGGACACCTTACCTTCATAGCTTTCTTCATGAACTTGCAATTGTCTTTCTCGATATCATGGTGAGACCTGATAGGGTTCTTCAGTTCATCCCCTACCACCATGCCTGGACCCTGGCTACAGGCCCCGCCAGCGAACAACATAATCCTAGCACCCGTATTAGGGTAGGTGCATTCCAGAAGGCCTACTGCGATGGACAGGGCGACGCCTGTGGACCGCAGTGGACGCTTGCCTTGAGCTACTGGCCAGGGGTCTCGTTGCAGTTCGCCTAGGAGGTCGGTTAAGGTCATGTCACACTTGTGTACTGGCTGGAGAAACCTGTAAGGCAAAGACATCCAGACAAACTTGACATCAAGTTCAGATTGAAAAAGCTGCAGTAACTGCCTTCTGTTATAACACTAGGTCTCAAAGTGTTCCTTAGTCAGGTTAGAAACCACTCTGACCTTGGGAAGACCTGACACTTTGTTACTGCTTGAGGTCATCAGGCTCAATGAGTTGGCATGACCCAGCAGGTCATTCTGTGCACAGAACACGCAATAAGTAACCCTCACTACTTATAAAGGTCAGAAATGACTTCCAGTCAGAGCAAGAAGTTAAAAACCATTTTAAGGTAAGAGACCCGAATCAATAGTTATTTTTTTGACAAAAGGGGAAAAATCAGCTTTAAATTAGCAAACCTGCTTAACAAACATTGTGGTTATGAAATTCTTTGGTACCATTATTAGCAATGCAGATAATTTGTCACCAACTTTCAACATTCAGAAAGTGCAAAATCCCATCAAAAAGAGATGTAACGTATTTTGTGTCAACAACACAAAGATGCCTCAAAGCACGAGAGTCCCCACCTGTTGGAGGGCAGCTGATGTTGCACCGGGTGACCTTGTTGCTGACCTCTCTGCTGTTGCTGCTGCTGCTGCTGCTGGGGCACACTCATTCCTTTACCAATACCAAGCATCTCCTACAAAAAGTTCATGACCACAATCAGACATGATGCTACACGTGTGGTATGTTAATGAGCAGGTGTACTGTGAGAGGTTATGGGAAAATTTGAAAATGCAAGGCAGCCAAAGGCTGGAGAAAACAACATACTGAGTAACCGATGCAAAATTTACTTTGACTATACAATTAAAAGAGAAAATTACCCTGCAGATGCTTTGTTGCCAGACATCAATAACACACAAGATTCTTAGTCCCAAATTATGTCTGACGTTCTACTGACTTCACTAACTATTCTACGACAGAACCACAACCAAAGTTATTTTCCCCATACTACTACCAAAAGTAAACAACGCTCAATATGGAGGCTGAAAACACACTCACCAACAGATGGCGCTACTGCCTAAAACAATCCATGTCTTAACAACCTTGAAAGGGAAACACTACCAACTATTATCATAGATTTAAGAGTGATGTCCCAACCCCAAAAGTATTCTTGAACACGAAAGCAGACATTTTGCATAACCACAGTACTGTAATAGATCACTAAGTGAATAACAAAAACCAAAGCAAAATGTTTAGACTACCTCAGTTCAAGAATACCTAATAAAAACCATTTAACCTTTGACCAACACAACAATCTAAAGTGGAACGTGATAACTTTAAACCAGTTTGCGTTATCTCAGCAAACACTCCCCCATATCAATGGATTACAAAGAAAGAGCTTGAGCCCCTGTACGGTCTACACGAAGGAGAATGATCTAAACATACAATGATACCTCTTCACGAGTAATTCCAAGCCCGTCCTATAAATGTAATAAAGTTCTGAAAATTGTTTACACTTCTGTCATAACAACAGCGTACATACATACATAGCACATGTACAGTCCACAAGTACAAAAAAAATAAAACTATTAATGATTTCAATTTTTATTCTTAATATATTTATTTACCATTATAATTGTTTGAGTTTATGGCCATGTTTATACGGTTTCACTTTTGACTATCCACGCTCAGTACAGCTGCAATATTCTATTTGAGGGTTTCCATCTACAGCACTGCTGTCATTTCTCATTGGGACGGTTGTCGGCTCGTAATTAAGTGGTGACATCACAGATAACTTGGTGAACACAAGACTTGTCATTTGAGTGCAGGAAGTTTCCAGCAACATACCTTTTGGTGAGAGTACGAGTTAACAACCATCAAAAAAGTAATAAAATATTGAAAGCAAGCTTCAAAACGATTAAGTACACAGATTAGCAAATCTTTTGTGCAAAAGGCTCTTGACGCAAGCGCCACCTAATCATCCTGAGGTTAAAAATCTCACCACCCAAAATACAAAATATGAATCAGGTTACAAGTCCTCAAGTATGATGTCACCGGATGTCTAGGAACCAACAACCAAACCATAATGCATTTGAAAAACGACAGCAACGCTGTGATCCCTCGACTTTAAACATCGTTGGCATTGACCAGCTCAGAACCTGTATAGTGCAATACGGAGGTGGATGGCTGCACCAACATAGAGCAGGGGTCCCACATCAACTATTACTCACTTGTATCTGTTTGGCTGTGAGATCCTTGGTTCCTCTGAACACGTAACTCTTTGTGCAGCCCTCGCATCCCAGCTCGTGCACCTGAACCATCTTACCGTACGTTATCAAGCCAATGAGAGCGTTGGGCGGCAGCAGGCTAAGCGACATCTGGAGGGATTCCTACAAATCAAACAAGATTGAACAGAGACACTAGAGGGAAAACTGGCTAGAGCTAAACTGTGTAACAATGGGTCTGGTTTATAGCTTTCGCTGGATTAAATTATTCCATTCCACAAGTTTGAAGTCAACTCCACTGTATACATTATGTTGATTTGGTTACAATGAACTACCACGACAAACATTTCAGCAAAGTTCCACCATGTTGCAAAGCAGTTTGACTATACTAAATTACTCTAAAGAGCAACAAATCTTACGACCAGGAAATAAAGAGTTTTAGCAAACAAAATAAGTCGAGATGGTAATAACTTATGGTAGAATAAATTGAATGAAATTGCAGTACAAAGTTAAATTCATAAATCAATGCCATCACCAGGTGAAGTCCAATTCACAAACTTTGATGGATTACAATTCATACAAATTTATGCAACAAAAACAACAGCAGCCTAGCAAAAAGTTTCATAGGATAATGGCTGGCAAAACTGACCATGACTGTACAATAACCCCCAGCTGTAAATGAATAGTAGGTCAAAACTTTTGCACAGTGGCCAGCGAAACTGTTACCATGACAACTCTCACCTTTAAGGCCTGCAAGTCCTCGTCATCCATACAGGTATCCAGAACTATCAGGAACACAGGTGGATTACAAGTGCTACTCTGAAATGGGCAAAACGATGATAAGGAAGATCTTAAGATCAAATTTCACCACTGCATAATTGACCTATCGCAAGCTCCGCCCCCTTGCGAAATGTCGACAAACAAACAATAAGTTCTACGGGGCAACGTGTTGTTTGTTGGGTAAAAAAGCGGCTTGGAAACTTGGAAACGAAGGTGTGTCAAGAATGCTGAATTCCGATTGGTCACTTAAGCCGTCACTCAAAGTCCTGGCAATAGGTCAATTATCATGGAGAGACACTGTCACTGATTGTTCATCGTACCTCAACAGTTTATGAAATATGTTAACAAAAGTGCCACCTGATGGTCACATCAAGTGACCTGTATTTAAGCTAGGAAAGATCTCTGTACCAACCAGGGCACAAACGCGGGACTTTCTCCTAACCATGCAAATGGTCTAGTCTATCAGGATATAGATCTTTTCAAACTTAACTATGGGGTGATGTGGTATGACCATTGCATGGCGTATAAGATGACTAGTAATTCTCTCTTATACCATAGCAACGCGCTGTCAGATCTATAACAGCATAATTAATAAATTGTTTGTTGTCATTTAGAAAAGGAATACTCTGCAATAATCAAAAGACCCAGAGATCAAGTATGACCTATATCTTTGCATTATGTAAACAAGATTTACTTACGGTGAGTGTGTACTCGATAGTAGAATAGAATGGAATCACTTCTGCTGGCTGGTTATTTTCTGCGATGGCAGCGTAATGGGGAGGAAACTGGAATGGGAAGCAGTTCAGTTGATAAGGGAGAACACAAACAAAAATTAACTACATAGCTAATTCAGTGATTGACTGTTTTATGAGAAAAAATGCTCAAAATTTGCAAAACCGTTAATTTGCTCGAGCGTAAATTAGTTTTGATCAATAAAATTGCTCAAATATGTTTCCGATCCGATCTGACTTTAAAAAGTCTGTTAAAATACCAGTATTAACCAGTAAACACTGCCCAGAGCTGCCAAAGTAGTGATGTAAAGTCAAAAGAATTCTGAGAAAATGACCTGAAATTCTCCCATCATGATGACTGGGTGGAAGCTGAATTTAGTCAGAATAGTCTCCCCTGATGATGACCGAGAATGAAGGGGAATTTACATAAACGTTTAGTAAGTTGGCTAAGGCATTCTGTAGAATTTTGATGCCTAAATAGTTATTGACAGTCATTTTTTCCATTGACGCAATTAGCCGTCGTGACGGGAAAATGATATTTTGTATGATTACTTAAATATCGAGTGCAGTAGGTACAAGCAACAGAAGACGAAGACTTACAGGATTTCTTTGGAAGCAGAAATTACAGGCCCAGGCTTTTGCTCTGAAATCCACTTGGCTGAAAAAGGAAATACATTAAAGCAAAAAATCAAATGCAGAAAACCTAGGTTAAGTCGGACGCGCTTAAGTTGGATCGTTGCTAAATTCGGATAACTCTTATTTTAATTACCCCACGACCTGATAATGATTACCACACGACTACTAATCACGGCAGTAGGCATAACCTGGTTCAAACTTGTTGTTGTTGGATCAATCTTCGGATGAGTCGGAACTCGCATACCTCAGAGTAAATTTCTCGGTCCCATTGGACCAGACTTAACCAAGGTTTACTGTAGACAGTTACAGGTAGGTAGGCAAGAGAACAAAAGATTTGTTAAGAAACAATTGGGCATTGAGACTGCAATGTATAACCACGTAAAATCGTACAAGCATTTCATCCCCGACACATGATGAAAAATAGTCTACGTCAGTTCTCCTGACATGCTATAGCTAAGAAGCTGTAAAGAAATGAACAAATGTAGCTACTATGACTTGATCAACTTGACATTTGTTTAGACATTACAAGCTGAAATGATTTTTAAGTAAACGAATTGCCACATTGAGCGAGTTTTTTCTATAATATAGATAATTACCAATAGGGGTTTAGCACAGCATGGCAGTTGGGTCTCGTGCATATCACAGGATTGTACAGTATTGGTGGCAAGTCAGGTCGTTCCTTAAGTGGCGTGAATAGAGCGCCCATTGGCACCACCAGACGTGTCGCCTCCAGGCGGCTGGAGGGCCAAATGTTCCAACTGAGACGGACACCATCCCGGTCTTCACTCTGTTGGGTGAACTCCTGATAGAGGTCACGTTCTTCATGCTGTTGGTTGTACTCATGAAAGTTTGCCATGGCTGGCCTGCGGAACAAAGACAACTGATTAACCTTGGACACATGGTCAAAAAGTGAAAACAAATATTTCTCTAATTTCAGAATAGCATTTGATCAAGTCACCTAAAGATTCATCAAACTGAAATTATGGTTTAATTGAATTTTTTATCGAATCTTCACTTTAAATCTTGTTTGTTTTTTGTAACATTTTTGAGCTTGTGTGAACTAAATAAATTAATTAATATAAAAATAACAGGGTGTACACAAAGAAAGTAAAATCACAATGTTGCCTTGACGGTATCCACACTTTTGACTCTGTGGTAAAAATTATTCTAGCAAGTTTTCTCACATATTGCAATAGTTTTCATACAATGATACCAATCTTAATTCTTTTTTTTTTCTGCAATAAAACTGATTCAGCCTTGAAGCTTTGGCCAGTCCTCGCTCTGCGTTTAACCCATCAGAACCTCATTCAGGTTTATTAATACATAGAAACACTGATTGTTTTCAGGTTTTATTTCTGAGAACATCAACAGTGCATGAAAATGAACTGGTCTGTGTTGGCAACTTGCAGTACTCAACGGCAATTTTTAATAAGTTATATTGGCATCAATCATGAGCTGTTCTTCTGTTAAGAACTTCAATCCAGGCTACCGGCATATGAGCTGAGTGTTTAAACAGATCGGCTAAAGATTAATTGCATACTAGCGAAAAGAGTCCCTTCATTTGACTGTAGAACATTCCGCTCAACTGTGCAGAGCAGGACAGCTACCTGGCACTACATCGCAACATCACTCACTTGTGCCACCACAAAATTTCCCTTCAGCGACACTGGGAAGCATTTAGGAATTTGTCCTTGAGCAGCGTCACTCATTAAGCAAGATCATCTGCCCGGTACATCACCACCTATTTGGGTGAGCATAACTCCCATCAGCCTCTCAAGATCTTAGACTAATGTGAATCAGGGTCGAGGGTCTTACCTTAGTTGTGGGCACTCTGCACAAATCTACTTGGTCACGGACAAACCTGGGCCGCAAATGTGTCAGTTGAGTGCCCAAACAGATCACCCACGGAGTACATTTCCTGTCAGCAAGCGATTAAGAGAGGCCTTTAATCGACTCACCATCACACCAGGAATTCACAGAAACGGAAAAGGGGAACAGAACCAAGGATGGTTGGTAATAGTTGGATAGATGGGTCCCTGATTTAAAATTCATGATTAAAGAAACTAATAACTACCATTGAATAACAGGTGTTATTTAGTGCCATTGGGAGTAACCAGTTCTCAAATCAGGAACCCATGTATCCAACTATTACCGGATGATTCTTTTGCAATCCAATAACGGGTAATCCTGCATTTTAGCTGACCAATTACCACCACTAGTGCCTGTTATTCAGAGCAAATGACTGGTTCTCAGTAACTTCCCATTTAAGTTTCGACAGCCAATTTCCCGAGGGCCAAGCAGGCCAAGGCAAGATGTTTCTCAACATCAGTCATCTGTTAAAGTAGAACTTCGCAAATTTCTTTGAAGAATTTCATGTAACGAATCTGTCAAGCGTTAGCTAGCACACATGGGAACTACTGTCTTATGTACTGCTCTAGTTCTGGGTGGTTATGACGTGTAACATATCATGTGTAAGTAAACCAGAGACCGAGTAGAGTAAAACTTAGTAAAAAATCAGCTCAGCAAGTCGCCGGGATGTCTACACTTGAACATTTTAGGGATTGAAGAACATTTTTCAAAATGAAATGATTACCATGCGACTGAGTAGTAATACACAGCTCAATTACCTACTTCTCTGATAAGAGGATTCCTTTCAACCAAGAAGAATCGCAACTAAATCCGCACTACGTTTACTTTGAGTTTCTTTTCGGATGCCACGTAATAATACCCATAATGCCACACTTGCTGCATGCGTTGCCATCTGGTGGCAAAAATTAAAGGTCGCGCGAAGTTCGGAAGTTGTTTGTGCACAAGTGCACTGCGCAAAAAGTGAGTAACGGGATTGAACTTGTAGGAATTTAAGTTCTTCTGAGATAATTTTGTAGTATTTCATTGCAAACTAAAAGCAGAGGTCTTCAGCACATTCATTTGACCTCATTTCAAGGATTTCTGTCGCCCGTTTGCGAGTTACGGTAAAAGTTCTTTAATTCGTAATTGAATTTCGGACACAAATCCTTCAACAAAACTGCCACAAAATTAAAGTCTGGTATATCCTTAGGATGAACTGTGATAATGTGATACACTGTGTTATTGCTCCAAGGATGTGCTTAAGTACATGTTTTATAATTTTAAAGTAAATTTAAAAAAATAACATGTCGTGAACACATCCACCAAGAAACTGTAGGAACACCGCATTTGTCCACCTTCACTCTTATCAGGCTTCTATTGTGAGTCAGCATGCGTGAATAATTGGCTGATAAGCCACCTCTGGAACTACTTTTGGCTGAATGGATGACCACGCCATAAAATGATAATTAGCCAAGACCAGTTACTATAAAGCAACAAAGCATGCTATGAACATTCCCACTAAATAAGATTGGTCCTAACCCCAGTGGTTAAGGTAAACTGTGGGGTATGGAAAATTCAACTAGACCGTATTTATCCACCTTGGCTGAGTCGCACTCGGCTCACGATCAAAGGGATACCGCCAAGCTGCTCTAGTCATCGAGTCACGAGCGAGGATAATTGGCTTCACTCATGCGGATATGATCAGCTGATTACAATCTAGCTAGCAGACTGTACTTTTTATGGAGAGAGTTTTACGTAGTTTTTACTGTAATATTTGAAAAGAGGAGCGAAAACAAATATGAGTACAACTTTGAATTTTTCGAATCGGCCCAGGATAAGAGATTTT
>NMRA01000007.1:1761079-1844837 GCA_002633005.1 Phoronis australis | reverse complement strand
CAATGCATGTGTTCCAAAATCTAAATAACTTGGGTCCTATATTTTTGTATTAGTGCGCGCCGAATGAAAGTAATCGTGAGTGTTGCTGTGTTGCAAAATCTCTTATCCTGGGCCGATTTGAAAAATTCAAAGTTGTACTCATATTTGTTTTCGCTCCTCTTTTCAAATATTACAGTAAAAACTACGTAAAACTCTCTCCATAAAAAGTACAGCCTGCTAGCTAGATTGTAATCAGCTGATCATATCCGCATGAGCGAAGCCAATTATCCTCGCTCGTGACTCGATGACTAGAGCAGCTTGGCGGCATCCCTTTGATCGTGAGCCGAGCGCGACTCAGCCAAGGTGGATAAATACGGTCTAGTTCAATTTTCCATACCCCACCGTTTACCTTAACCACTGGGGTTAGAACCAATCTTATTTAGTGGGAATGTTCATATCATGAAGGTGTAAATATTACACACAGCCATGCCATAAACATTCCCACTAAATAAGACTGTCCCAAACCCTGCCGATCAGGGAAAACGGTGGGGTTTGGCCGATTGAACCTGACTGTATTTATCCACCTTGGCTGTGTCACGCTCAGCTCACGGTCAAAGGGATCCCGCCTAGCTGCTCTATTCATCGAGTCAGGAGCGAGGATAACTGGCTTCGCTCATGCGGATACGATCAGCTGATTACAATCTAGCCTAGATGACCGTACTTTTTATGGAGAGCGTTTTACGTAGTTTTGAGTGTAATATTTGAAAAGAGGAGACAAAAAAAATGTTGGTACAATTTTTCAAATTGGCCCAGAATAAGAGATTTAGCAACACTCACGATTACTTTCATTCGGCGCGCACGAATACAAAATATAGGACCCAAGTTAGGATAATATAGAACTACTCTGTATGTTATTTAGATTTTGGAACACATGCATTGCAATATTCAAAATACGTTTATTATAGCTCTTACAAGCTGTAAAACGACGTTGTTTAATTTCATTGTGCTCATTCCATTGTCATCCGTCAAATCGGAAATTTCCGAGATGTGATCTGCGGCGTGCGCTTATGTATACAAAACACGTGATTGTTATGTTCCTGAAGTATGAACATTAAGAAACTTTAGCATGCCATTATTATTGTAATCGTGACGCTCGGGGCGTCTCTTTATCGAGCCCGGGGCAGGACTTGTGAACTATTTTAGTGTTAAAAACGAACGTACTTTTAAGTCAAAAGAAACAATCGCCAAGTTGTAGTATATAGTATGCAGCATTTATTAACTAAACAAATCAATACAGTCGCTAGTACGTTTACTCACAGGCAATCTTGAATAGCGTTGTCGGACATAGTCGGTCTTTATTCTAGTTTTAGTGCGGTGGGCGTGCATTGTGACTGATTGCGTCTTAGTTGTTAGACGATGAAACCCCAGCGTTCTGCAGGGATAACTTATACGAGAACGATCACTTGCTTTGGGAGTAAGTAGGGGTGAATTTAGATATATAGTTGAAATGTTTAAGGGGCTAAACCTAAGTGGGCTTACGCATTCATAACTGCGAGCTCCGCTTCTGTTGAATTTGGTAGAGCCAAAATGTCGCATCTGTACGATGGTAGAAAGAGTGACCGAACTCCCGAAACCACGAGGTGCCCGCTATTTATAGAGGGTGTCACATGATAAACCGAGCCAATGACAAGTCACCAAGTTAAAGTTCTTGGACTTGATGGTTCTTGACCAAATAAGGTATGATCAAATTATACGAATGTACTAGTACCGACGATGACCAACAGGTGTCATGCTAATACAGGGACAGAGATGAGATCATTCCTGTTACATTATTGACAGACACGAAAAAAGGAATTCGGATTTTGATGATAAATCTTGATACAGCGAGTTAGCTAACTATAGGTACCACTGCGTCAGTGTCTCCATTAGACCCAGAAATTTCACACAGCCCGGATAGTTATGCTCGTCACCCATGTAGGGCCTAAATCGAGCCTAGGATTATTAATGTTATACTCAGCAGTTGAACTAACAACCATCGGCCTGTGCACACAAAATGTGCGAGTTAACCGGCACTCACCTTGCACGTTGCAGCCGTTTAAGCAAAAAACAATCTAGTAAACGCCATTTTCTTGCATAATCCTCCGCCTTTTGTAACAAAGTCTGTTGTCGATGACCCGCACGCGCTCACTCACTCACTCTCATACGCAGACGAACTTCAAAACAAACGTCACGTGACAACAACATGTGTGTTCATCCAGAGATTTTTCTCGTGTTGTGGGGTATGATGTAGCGCACATTTGGACTTAATCGCAGTTAATCTGGACTCCACATGAACTTAAAAATTGTAAAACATAAGGAAGATTTCAGGTAATTTGTTGAGTCGAAACTGTATTTTTATTCAAGAATTAAAGTTTTCCTATTGACGATCGCGATTCAGCAACGTATCAGTCTGCAAGTTTTTGCCCTGGGATTTCAGCACTTTTTTTTGAAAAATGATCATAATTTAACAATGGAGTTTGATAGCAATGCACTACAGTTTTGTAGAAAGACTGTCATAGTCTACAAATACGTCACAGAGCGTAAATTTGATGAATCCTAGCTTCCGATTTTACCCGTTTCGGAAACCGGGTTTCAACTGCCTTAGGCTACAATAAGCGTCTTCTCCGTGAAATGAATTTTTCTAAGCGCCCGCGGCATTTATTAGGGTCAATACAGTACATATACAGCTTTCCACCAAGGCTAGGTGATGCTATGAGATATTCTTTGTTGCTTGTACGAATTGTTGCCAATTTTTGCTTGTTTCCATAGCATAATGATGGCAGAACTGAAAACGTTGCAAATTTGAATTTTAATGTTTGCATAATCCAGAAAATCAGAGGTCGGTAAATCAAGTTTTTTTAAAACACTGTCGGCGAAAGACTAGCAAAAGATGCCCACTCTTTCAAAATTGCCATGAAGGTATTAACAGTATTCAATGCAGCAAGGTCTTGGCTAATTATCATTTTATGGCCTGGTCATCCATTCAGCCAAAAGTAGTTCAGAGGTGACTTATCAGCCAATTATTCACGCATGCTGACTCACAATAGAAGCCTGCTAAGACTGAAGGTGGATAAATGAGGTGTTCCTACAGTTTCTTGTGGTAGAGTATGTGTTCACGACATGGCTAGAGCTCTCTCAACACTTAGCTGAAATGCCAAGTCGCATTGGTCACTTGGCAAAATTCTCAGGTTGCTAATCACTGGCGCTGACAAATTTTGAGGTTTCCTATTTTGCGTAAACTATCTAGTTTTGACATGGGCTATGAATGTTACCACCATTGTGTGCCATTATATATATTTAAAATCTTTGTCGGTGTCACCTTTGAGCATTTTTTGCTCTTATTTTGTCTGATTCTTTTCTCATTTCAGTCATTGTAGGCAAAATAAACATAGTATGGAAGACCATTATGCACTGAGCAATACTGAAGCTCCAGACACATTTACAGAGACGCCATATACTGCTATTCCCTCTCGGAAGATGTCTTTACCAGTACCAAGTTGTGATACCTATGAGCAAGGCAATGTTACCTGTAAGCAAAATGCTCAAATACTCTCACATGGTCTGGACTTCAGTCATTGCCAATCAAGTACATTTAGCAAACCATGTGAAGGAAACGAAGACACTGTAAACCACTACGAACTTGTCACTGATGGTAACTCGGTAGTTAATCGGTGGAGTGACAGATCTGTTTCCTCTCAGGCTTCATCTGAAGGTGCAGACTGTGACAGTCCCTATGTCAAAACCACAGACTTGGATGAGTTGTCTGTCAGCAGCAGTGACACCGCTTTAGCTGTGAAGAGTATCCTGGAGTGTAATGAGAAGCCAGAGGAGACTCAGTCTGGAACAGTCTGGAACGCATATCACCAAAGCGACTCGTTGCCAACGGAGACTTGTAGCCATGACAACCAGGATTTGGACTGGGAAAAATCTTATTTTGGTGAGGTGTTGAGTGGAGATGTTTTTTGCATGCGTGATGACGTGTCTATAAATGATAGTAACGATTTACGGATCCATTCTAAGGACGTGAACAAATCCGGAGTACAGGGTGCTAGCTGGATGACCGATGATGCGTTATCTAACAGAGTAGTGGACTGGAGTTGTCATAGTCATTGGTATAACTGTTTTCCATCATCAAGATGCATTGATCCCGATTCTCCTCTTCCTAGTGTTGTGGAGTCGTCCACTGAATGTTCCATGGATACAGAAACATGTGGAGAAACAATGTCTATGTTGGACAGGTCAACATATGTTCCCTCAGATCCTCTGAAAAATGAACCACCGACAGTGCCACCAACTATTGACCGTTCCAACGGGTATCAGTCAAACTCTGTCCATGAGCTGCAGACTAATGACTGTGCCTCTTCGTCGCAATCTTTGCCAAATTTCTCCGTTTTTTCTCAGTGTACACCTGGGTTCAGAAGTATTAATAACACACCTGTAACTAGCTGTAGTTCTGCTACTCAATATTACTATGGGTGTGAAGACAACTGTATGAGTACCAGATCGAGTTCATTCTCCATTCCGCCAGTTAGAGGCGTTTCATCACCCCTGGAGTACCCGTTGGCACCAACACCAGCTCCTCAGGTGGCCGCTGTTGCTCCCCTGAATCACAATCCAAGTGGATACACATTTCCAAAAGTTTCGGGCAAGTATCTTGTAGATAGATTGAAAAATGTCATTTACAGTCGCAAGTGCTGGTCACGTAGTTTTTAGTTTTTCTTGAATGGGTTGGAATACTAGTATTCAGCCTCTTGCTATCTTGCACTAAATCTTACTAATCAGGAGAGATTCTTTTTAAAGATACTTTAACAGCACGATCCATCAAAGAAAAACACTCTGAATTTACATCGCTTTTTGCGATAAAACTGGTCCCAAGTTGTTGCTCAGATGTGATGGGTTTTTTAGCCTAGGACAGAACTAGCAGTTTTTTCACTCTTCAGACAGCGCTTGTCATATAAAATGACTCATCATGACAAGCCAGCTTGTTGAGTCTGGTCTCGAATGGTAAAAAACTATAAGTTATTTCCAAGCCCAGAGTTCACCTCAAATTTAAATAATGATGAAGGCGAGATTTATTTCACAATTATGTATGTTACTGGGCAGGCTCCATTTAAATAATGAAAATACTTAGTGAAGATCCCTTTTGGATCCAAAGAGCCGTACCTTGGTGTGGTAAGTGTACACTCTGCCACTTCGTCCATATCTCGTGTCCCTGCTTTACATCAAGGTACGGTTCTTTGGTAACCAAAAGGGGTCTTCGCGTAATATTTTCAATTTCATTATTGTAAGTGGTCTTTAGAGATAAATTTTTGACACAAAGCAAGTTTATAGCAGGTCTAAAGTTCTGAGTATGAGGTTTCGTGTAAAAATTGAAAACGGTTAAGTTAAACCCTTATTGTTTTCAAAATAAATGTGAGTTCAGGGGGCTCAGGGTGTTACAGGGAAAATCTGTATGTGAGAGGCGAGGCAATTGAAAAAGGTTGTGAGTGGTTCATAGTGCATTCTGAGCAAATAAAAAGTTACCAGAGGTGGTTCACAGTGCGTTCAGAGCAAATAAAAAGTTGCCAGATGTGGTTCACAGTATGCTTGGTTGCTGGTCTTTTTAATCTTCAAATTTGTCGCTATGGGAATTATGACTTTGTAACTGAAAGTACACGTATACCAAAGCAACTTTTCATGAAACTACTAGATGAGCCCATTGGGCATGTATTTGGAGAATGAAAATTTTCAGGTGTTTTAGCAACGCCAAATAAATGCCCGGGCATCTATTCGGAAAAGTGAGGCTTTTAAACGGAAAGTCATAGTTTTCTTGACTTTGACATTTTTTTACTTAAAACTGTGTTTTAAATTTTATTTTAATAAATATATAGTTCACCAACACCTTTTTTCTTTTTATAAATAATGAATGCTCCACAAAACTGAATTTGTGACAAAAATTTGATGCTGAGTGGGCTTTTAAGGGGAAATTTTCCAAATAATCGTCCCTCTATTTGGACACTTGACACCAGAAGTTGTAAAACCAAATAAATGCCCATGGGCGTTTATTTGGCATAATTTTCCGAATAAACATTCATGGACATTTCATCGATCAGGCTTATCTACGGAAAATCCTGGTAACAACGGGTTTCCTCTAGACCCTAACTGGTATATAGTATTGGACTGCAGTAATCAGACTAAATACTATTTACCCATCATGACGGCTAATGTAAATATCACTTGTAATAACTATTATGGCACCAAAATTCTAATTACAGAATGGCTCGGCCACTTTACTAACTTTCCCTTCATTCTCGATTACGAGGAAAAACTATTGTAACTCAATCACTTAGAGACTACGTGTTTGCTGTTTTGGATAATTTGAACTGCACTCTACAGTCCTTTGATAACGATTCATGGATATCTCCATAACAACAAGCATGCCGTGTCTTCTTTTATTAGTAAATGAATTACTTTACCTATCCGGTATCTCCGCCAGAGACTGAAATCTTTTTTCAACTCTGATAATAAATTCGGCTTCTGCCCAGCTGTTGTAACAAGGAATTCTGGGTCATTTTGTCTGAACACTTAGAAGTTGGCTGTAATGGACATAATTTTAATCTGTAGTTTATACAGCATATGGTTATACCTACATCATTGAACTGATTAATCTGAAAGCTAGGTCAGGATTTGGTTGACAGGACCTATTGAACTTAGGCAAATTCAGTAACGAGTAAAAAAGTGATGATTGATTGTATTCCAAAATAATTAAAAATTGTGGGTGGTGGGTTAGAAAACTAAAGCAAATTATGGGTGGGGATGAAACAAGTGCCTTCTCTCATTCAGATTTTGGTGACAGTTTATGTTAGGAGGTGGTTGGGTTCTATTGTTACTTAGTAGTAGATTTCCTTTCTTATACGTAATGTGTTTTCAGATCCTTTGCTCCCAGTAGACACTCGGTACAAGTACAGTTCTACTTATCATCGGTATCATGAGCCATACCCGCACTATGTGCCAACATACTTGCAATATCCCCATCTATCTGGTCAAGAAGTCCCCAGTTTCATGGACTGCCGATCACGATCTCCATTTAGCATGAATCCGTTTGAACCTGAGCGACTGGCCGATGTCGGAGTCCATTACCCTCGAGAGCCTCCGGTGGATGACCAAAACTTAGATTCGTATCTGTACCCTCCACCATGCACAACTTTTGGCCTTGAGACAATGAAACATTCTAATTGGCCGACACTTGATGTTTACTCTCCAGGGATGTCATCAAATAGGCAATCAGAATTTTCTCCTCTAGCACCGGTTATTTCGAAGTCAAGCCCGTGTCAATTGAAGTCTTTAAACAACACTATAGCTTTGAGTTCGTCACCACCAGAATCGCCACTTCTCACGTCCAGCCCAAGCTCAGAGTCCAGAGCCAAACCCACAGCGGATAAGACGTTGCCAATGGTTACTCCAAGAGAAAAAGAAATTGTGGATACCCCAGCTACAAAATCCTCTGGGGCGGATGATGATGATGATGACGACGACGACATACAAATTATAGGAAGTTCTCAAGGTGACGTGGTGCTCGATCTGTCAGTTGTAACCAGTCTTGCTAAGAAGAAGTCAGCAATTCAGGTGAAACCTCATATGCCAGCTGGATGTAGCAAAACTGTCCGAGAGTTGCTTGAGGAGGTTCGCTTTGTTTCCAACCCAAGACCTAACATCAATAATTTGGCACCACTGGATCGTACAGTGTCCTCTCCTCCTTTGTATGGAGAACCTCCCTTATATACAACATCGTCCTTCATTTCCCCCACGTCATACCACAGTGTGGCACAACCACCTACTGGCTTGAACTACAGGTCAGGCAGAGGAGTACCAACAAGTTTCACCTCTTGCCAGACACTTCCATCAGCTGTTCGCACCCCATCTGCGAGCTCATTGCCTATGTACCAACTCCGTCCCGTTGCCCACATGCCTCTGCAACACATACCAGTGTTGGTGCGAGGACCCTTCCTCCCTCAGCTGCACGCCAGGTTCATGCCAGCTGGTGTACCCTTCCACTGGCAGCCAGTGCCGCTGGTTCCACTGATGCCCCGCCCACCAACCCTGTTGACACAGACTCCACCTGTTGGGGATCACAGCTTCATCAGAGTGTCCGTGGCCAAGCCGTTGTACTTCTCCAAACTAGCCGACACGGGTAAGGTAACAGTCATTTGTATGCATGTATGTTGGTGACGCAGTCCAGCAATAGTCTGCTCGCAGAAGTGTCATGATGTTGCATTTGGCAGTGTTAAGGGCGTGCTTTCAATGGTACAGCTAGAAGAAAATTAAAGGCATCAAAGATTATACTGACTGAGATAATTTGTTGCCTTAAGTTACTTACTTGTTTGAGGAGTGATTTAGAACACAAAAGGAACAACTGGTCAATTAAAGCATTATTTAGTCTATCACAAAAAAGTGTTGCAGTAGATGTTAAGCATTGAGGGTGAATTTCGCTGATCAACGGCACTGTTTTGAGGCTGTTTTGGACATACGTAACTGATATGACTGGGCACAAAAACTGATCAATGTCGGTTAAGAAAGTGTTGATTTATTCAGATATTCCAATTTAATTTTGAAATGAGACATTTGCGTCATTTCCACAATACTGTACTCTGAATACCGTATGTTGCTTGATGTGGTTATCAGTGTATCATTGTGACACTTTCAATGATCTTTGTCTGGACAAGTAATGGCTTCTTCTCAAGGGAAGTAAAGCATTAACCCAATTCAGAAACAAATTTTTCAACATCACTCAACTTGCGACGATTCACTCTTTGATTGTTGACTACACAACATGCTTTTGTTCATAAACGCTGTACAAAGAGTACATTGCCTGTTTTGGGTTCTTGTAGCAATCACCACTGCTAGTTTACCATTTGTTGCCGTGAAGTCAAGGTCACAGCGTATTTCACCAGCCCCACTGGTGAACTCTGACCAGAGGTCACCAATGGGTCAGAGGTCAGAGTTTGTTACCGTGCCAACGTGGTCCACTGCAAGCGGTAGCAGACCATCTGTTGCAGTTCAGGAGGCTAATGGGAATCAAGGTGCCGTATTATCGTTTGCTGTGGCAATTTATATCACAAAACATTTTATTTTTTTGCCATTTAGTATGTTTTTTTTTACTTGTCTTTGTAGTAAAATGCAACCAAGAATTTGAAATTAGATAATTTCTTAAATAAGCTTTTAGGATCAATTTAAAAAGCTTAAAACTACCAACTTCATATCAAAAACACCAAAAAAACAACCCCACCAGTCAATCAGCTGTCAAATTAGAACATCCGCAAACACTCTGTTGGTATGTCAGTTATCTAATTTTGAGTTACGGGAATTTATTGTACATATTTATTAGAATTAGGACAACCATTTGCAACATTTTAGTCCTCCTCCATTGTGTTTAGTGTGTAGAGTTGTCGTATATCTCCCGTGGATTATGGTAAAGTAAAGAATGTTGTTGGATTTGTGGTGGTTGTGCCAACTCTGTACTTGAGCACACTGTCACCTTTTTATTTCCTTCATGACATCAGAGAAGCACAGTTGTGGGACATGTTTGTGCAAGAAACTTGGGTGTTGGTGGACGTGACACACTGACACCATCATATTCATGTCCGTGGAGCTAAGAAACTTTCATTTGAAGTCGCTTTTCTTCTATTTTCTTATTTTTGGGCTATTGAAATAAAGATTGTGATATGCTGTGCTATAAAGGAAGGTGTAATGATGCTGACAATGTAGTCACTATTCAAAGCAAGGTACAGGGTGGTTGTAAGCACTTAGTGTTCTGTTTGATCCTCTTTCCTGTCTCACAGATATTCAGGTAATTAAACTGAACGCCTACTGACAAAATTAATGTTATAAAATTTGGATGGTTGTGCATGGTTTTCATGTGTTGCCATGGAAATGCAACTGATATCACCAGTTTGTTTAACACACAGAGCTAATATTCACTTTGCCTCACAGTATAATTTTTCAGGACTGCTTTTTGTGATAGGCATGTTTTGTTCTTGCCACAAGACTGCGGAATGCTTGAGTTTACTGCAGTCAAAGTTAGATAAATTGATTAAATAGTGCAGTATCGTTTTTAGTTTGGCGACCTGCTGTAGAATAACCTTTGGCATCCATGTTGACCTGATTTGTATTAAAAATTCAGTGCTCCAGGTGGCGCCGCCTTTGAATCTCAGTAAGATAGTGCCTTCAAACTCTACTGTCAAGACTTCACTAGGTGTGAAGGACATGATAAAGTGTGAAACATCCAGAGTCACTGCCTCCAGCTCTAGCTCGAAAAAGATTTCGCCTCAAAGTACGGAAGCCAATGCTGTGGCAGGTTGGTTTATAGTACTAGTCGACTTGTTTTTTCTCGAAATTGTTCTTGGTTTACGACTTCAGGTTTTAACCATGGAAACCAGTTACTCTGTATCCCCTAAATCCTTTACTTGAGCCAACAGAACGCTACATTAGAACCTGTCTATTGGAGTAATCTATAGTGGTGTTCCTCTAAATATATCATGGCACTGTTTTGAATCTTTTCACAATATATCATATTACTAAATTCCCCAATGTCGGTCTTTTATTCCATGGCAGAAGGAACTCCCTCAATGCTGTATAATCAGTTTTGTTGTTCTTTTCCAAGATGACTAATTGCTTGTGACTGGAGGTGTCAATTTTCATTACTCTGTTTTTTTTATTCAATGCTTCCTGTTGCTGTACACCTAAGTTGCTATATTAAAATATGTACTATACTTGTGCGCCTATCGCTGTGATTGGTCCTATTTGTGAAATTGAGTCAACTCTAATGATTGACATGATGTTTGTGCGTGTCTAATTAGCTCGGAGAACATTTTGCCTTCTACATTTTGTGAAGTTTTCAATGTATGCTGTTAGGGAAGGTCAAGTTCCCAGTTTTGTGTGATTAACATTTGGTATACATATGTCTAAGTGTTTCTTATGATAATTCATTACTTACCGTAGTTACTATACATTTTGGCCGACAAGTGAAATTCTGGTTTATAATGTTTGTCCGAAAAATAAAGATTAAGAAAATAAAACAGTGTTTGGTAAATTTTCCATTATTTCCATTATTTACAGCCTTTGAAAAATGGAAAAAATTCAAATTTTGCTGAGTTTTTTGTGCAAAATAAGTGGAGAATTACCCTATCCGTTATAGTTGCATGGATGAAGTTTGAAATCATTTTTGTATGCGCTGTCTTAATGTATCACCTGGGTGGTATTATCTTAATGTATCACATGGGTGGTGTTAATTATGTTTTACAGCTTGTGACACAACACTGGTTGCTCCCAAGTGGAAACCCAAGCACTTTGATTTCTCATCCTTGTCCATAGGCTCTTACATGGTAAGTCTGGTCTATTTTGAGTTTGTGTTGTGTCGGTGTTAGGAGTTCTTCATTGAGTGGATGCAGTGTAGTACTGAAACTGTTGGCGTGTATTACCAACGCTGTAGACAATAGCCACGTCCCAAAATACCACCGCACCATCTCTGATTCTGGAATATTTGCCCACAATGTTGTGTATCATTAGGATATTGTCTCACAGACTGTTGCTGTATTCTTGAGTATTGTACTGCAAAATTGTTTAGACGTTTGTCATTCTAATGCCTCTGAAGTTTTATTGTTGCGCTGTGAAAAATCAACAGGCTCTTTTGGGCATGACGGATTGTCCTTTTTCGTCCGTCTCTTCTCACAGACGTTTGCAGCGCATCTATTGGTGGCACAGTATGGTTTCTTCCTTTTCAAAGGAGGGGAGCTGAATTTGGGATGTGGCTATGGAAATTCACATGTTCACTTTGAACCAGAGCTTGCACTACTTGGTTTTCATGTTGCTTTAAATGTTGTGGGGTTGTCATGAAAGGTCACGTATACAGTTGAGCACTCTCATTCAGTTTTTATTGGTGACATGAATAATAACTCACGCCATGATTGGCTAGTAATGATAGATGAGATTTTCCAATGATTGGATCGATTGCATAATGTTGGTATTTAATTGTACACAGACTTTGGAAAACCTTGGAAATGGTAGAAAACATTTTGGAACTTTATGTTACATGTGACAAGTTGAGCTACCAGCTACATATGAGATCGCGTTTAGCGAGCTGGTATTTGCTAAATCAGACACTGCTTAGAATCTTTTACTTGATGCTCAAGTCCATACAATCTGGTGGCTGGCTTCGAATCGACTAACACAAGAATTCTAGCATCTATTTCTTTATATATTTAAGGCTAAAGACATAGATAGTGTTTTTCCATACACCTCTTTTTGCAGGCTCGGATTAATAATTGCAAACTGACATTTCTTACATTGTATTAAATTGTATGAAGCCTCTTTTGTCTTTGCGAGCTGCCAAGTGCTTCCAACAGTAAACCTGTGCCATGCGCTTCATCAATCCTGTGTGTTGTGTGCTTTGCCAGTAGCTTAGATCTCTTAATTGGTGCTCTGTTTGCAGTATGAAAACTCCCCTCCTGACGCACGCATATCCAGGCTTAAGCTAATATTTTCCAAGAGGTATGCTACTATTCTGCATTTTCCAGTCGTGCTTGCTTTCTCTACTTGTTAGCTTAGTGCAATGTAACACATTAACTTTTATTACCGTATTCAAATTTTATGTTTCACAAGTTTCAATAATAATTTTTTCTTTCAGGCTACAATGTTTATTTGGTGTTGATTTTGTAATTTTGTCAAAGCATCTATTGGTTGTCTTACGATGCAATGACTTGTGATGCGTTGAGTTTTAGTGAGATGTCAGAATGTTGTATGTTGTACTGTACATATACTCAAACATAAATCTAGTCATGAAGATTATTGCAGTTTTCTTCGTGCTATTGTGAAAGCACTCTTCGTTATGTTGATCACAGAAAGCTTTGAAGAATTGTTTTTTTGTCTTTGGTATGTTGTGATAGTAGCTTTTCTTTTGTATATTTTATAATTCAGTTTTTTATGTAATGCTAGTTGCTTTACAAAGAAAAGGTGTTCAGTCTGTATGTCCACTCTAGTCAACCTCGTTTCACTTTTGGTCGATGTAGTTGCTTGATGTACGAGTTCCAAACAAACAGCATGGATGACACCATGGCAACAAGGAAGCGTCTCATGGCCATCATAGAAGTACCTTTTGACAGCATTGTGGGTAAGTAACCAGTTTCAAATCATGCATTGCTCATCTTGTGTTATTTCAGATTTTATTGATCTAATGTAGAATTCAGAGTATTATTGGTTGGCAACAGAATTGTGGCAATCTGATTTGGTGTATATATAAACAAGTCCATAAACAGTGTTTAAACTTGCACTTTTTATCACCAGGTTTAAACCAGAAACATTGAGACGAACTCGTTTGTTTCTGCACTGATAATAAGATTCCTGAACAGTTCAGATTAATCCACAAATTCATGTCTGTGCAATTCATTTTCCAATAGGTGGTGCTGAATTATCCCTGACTCTTGGGATCACAAGAGCACAAACTAATCTTTACTCTTCTACTATCTTCTTTTGTTGGGGGAGTAGGAAACAGGGATGACTGTCCTAAAAATGCAGTGATTAGTGTTAGATTGTTATTTTGAATAGTGATGTACAGTGGGCTTGAATGTTTTTGTAACATGCCCTAGCTTAAGGTTTAAAAAATAAGTTCCAAAATAATCTGAATTTGAACACGATGTAGGAGTTCTCATCATGCTATGTTCTGGCGTCCTTATCAATGTATGTTTGTGATACTTTCAGCTCTCAGTAGTGCCTGCACCTGCTTGAAGGTGCAGGTGAACAAGATCCCCTGCATGTACGTGGGGAGCAAGACTGCTGACGACTCCCTCACCTTACCCCAGCTGACTTCATATAGTCGGGATACGTGTGTGGACCTCACTGAAGGCCAGCTGCACGTGCCCCATCACCTGGTTAGTACTTACTGTCAAGGTAGACCTCATTTGGGAGCCTTGTGTGGGTATCATCATGTGGTTCGTGGTGGGGGTTAGCTTACATCTCTTTGTACCCACACCATGTCATATGGTCATGGGTTCAATTTAGACCTCCATTTGGGAGTGGTGAAATCATGCATATCACATCTTATGGTAATGGTTGGGAATGGTGGTCAGAGTAGACCTCGCTGAGGAGCCACTTTCATACATTTTGGACTTGAAGGGTGTAACTAGAGTACATAATGGTTTAGAATTTTGCTGTTGACTGTAAATCACAGGAGGAGGTATAGTTCACACGCAATTAAGGCCTTACCAAATTGACATGCAAGGTCAGTGAAAGCAGCTTCTTTGTTATCCCTACTCTTAGTATACAACTGAACCAGTTGGACTTTGTAAGTGAACACATTCTAACAAAAGTTTTATGTTCCTGGCTGAGAAGATAATTGTTTAATTATTACCCTCTAATAGCTCAGCCCAGAATGTGGGCCTTCTAATACAATTAGGTAATGGGGGGTCTGGGTAGATTTCATGAGGGGCCACTTTCATTATGTCAATCTCGATTGTATGGTTAGTGATGGGTTCAGGGTATAGTCATTTGCAGTTACTAAGACAATAATTATAATTTGTCGTTTTGCCAACCATAATTTCTGGGTGGGTCTTGACCTCACGAAATTGTGTTCTGCGACTTTAATTGAGCTCAGTGACTTGAGTTATTTTTACTTTGTCTCATTCACTTTGAGGTATTTATTTGATTGAAGATTTATCAGACTGTATTAGGATTCATTCTGTACTGATTTTGATAACTTTTCTAACCACTTAATCATAAATCTTGCATTTGTTACCTTGTTTGATGTAACGTGATAAGACCGCCATCTATTGGTAGTGTATAGCAGCTCTATTGTTTTGTCCCAGATTATTGCGTTGGAGATGCTCTAGTGAATAATACTGCGTTCATGTTGAGAGTTGTATTGATCTTGTAATAAACTCGCCAACTTACTATTACATTACTTCAGTGAACTCCAGTTTTATTTCTACAACAAATCAGTGCAAGGGGAGCTACAATAATGTGATATACATGTCCTTGGCATTTCTGCTGTGTTGAAGCACTGTCTGTCAATTACATCTGCTGTCTCTATTTTGTACTCAGGAACAGGAGTTGAAACCAGATGAGGTTTTACAAGGCAGTTTTTCAGAATAAAATACACAATGTCATACATTTTGAAAGTTGTGCAAGTGATAATGACATTCGCTTACTAAAACTTTGGATTGTAGATTACTTTGAAGAATACTCCTGCGTCCAAAATCATAGACTTGCTAAAGAGGTTCTCACCCAGACTTTATCGTGTTGCCAATAGCCAGCTTAATGACGGGATACCGGCCTGCCTTGGAATGCCTATTGCAGAGAAGCGAGCTCTTACTGAATCAGAAGAATGTGAAGATGAAGGTTGGCTTTGACCTTTGATATTCTACATGTCACGCTACAGCCCATTTCACAACTTCTAGCTCAGAAATGTGTTCATAATAGTTGGGATTTGAATAGCAAAACGTATTTACTTTTGTGACGCGTTTTATTTGGGATCGAAGGAACTTACATGACAGCCAGTGATAGCACTGGTCCTTAGTTATTAGCAATTGGTTAACTTGACTTGTGTACATGACCGCTCAAGTAGACCCTTTGTCTTAATAATCTAAATACCACAAAGTATACAAAGCTATATAACTATGGGAATGGAAAATGCTTCATGAGTTTCCTAAGAAACCTCTTTTTGAGTTGATTCCATTATTTAAATACCTTATGAAGATGTACAGGGTGCAAAATTTAGTTAAGATACATACAAGGAAAGCAATATCTGTGGATTTCTTAACTTGTGTTAAGTGAAATTAATGACAATAGATAAACTGGTGTATAATTATGCTTTGTTCCACAGTGCACAAACCACTAAAGAAAAAATGCCTTACGAACATGAGGTGTCGTTGCAACTTTGGGTGTCGGACCACCAGGTGTCACTGTGCCCAGCGCCATCAGTTGTGTGGCCCCAGCTGCAAGTGTAAGAACTGTGAGAACCCATTGAACATTCTTCTCAAGAAAGGAATGAAACTGAGTGACATGACTGCAGACAAATGTCTACTCTTCAACGTGTTCAAGAGTGCATCGAAGGTCTGTGATACTTGTTATACTTGTTATTTTGTATGTATACTAAAATTTGTCTTTTCAAAAGAGTAGTTAACGTGTTTGAATTTGTACTAAAATAATTTGTTCAGATTTTTGCCTAAAATTTATCACTGGAAGTAGCATTTCAGGGGTGGATACAGGATCACAGCTAAGAGGCTTTATATGTCTCCACAACAGCAGTATACACGTGGGCGAGCAAGGGTGCTCCGGATCTCGCAAATCGCATTCGGATGGGCACCTGCATTTTCTTTACTTGTCTTGAATATCTGCGTAACATTGAAATGTCAGTCTAAGGATTATTTTTCGCTTGAATGTGAACTATTCGCTTGAATGTGAACCGATATGTTGAAGAGACACCTGCGGCTTCGTATGCTAAATTCTAAGTATGGAGTGCATTGTTTCAGTGGGGCTTTTTCAATGACACTGTGTACTCGTAATCATCTTCCGATGTCTTTATTAACAGGGTTATTCCGTCCTGCCCTACCTTGACAAAGTGGTCGAGTTCCCATGCTGCAAAGTGAGCACGGTCAGAAAGAATTGCGTCCCTGGTATCGTGGCATGCCCTAATAAAGACTCATGTAACAAGCGGTACCGATTCTCTTGGTGCGGAGGTATGTCTTATTACTACCAAATCTAACCTCTTCACACAGAAATAACCTGTCATCTTCAATTGCAGTCATCCTGGTTATTACCTTAAAAACATTTAACCTCCTGTAGTGTTTGTCCTCTGGAAATTATGACCCTTGCACCGCATTTAGATGTCTGAAAATAAAACCTTTGTTGCGAATAGGATTTCAGCATTTTTTCCACTCTTAAAAGTGATCGTACCACTAACCACACTTCTATGTTTGCTAAGCAACAATTAATTTGTGGCAAAACTTAGTGTAGCAGCTGCTTTTATTTTTGAGTTTCGTTGTAAATTTAGTGCATGACTTGATTGAATGTTTAATGAACTGTCATTGGCAAGTCTCATATAAGGTGCCCACATTTTGAGAGGAGAAAACTGGTTCTCAAAATGTAAGCACGTTATATCAGACTATTACCTCTGTCATTATCTTTAGTTATCCTGGTTTCAGGCATGCTGAGTGATGTAGATGGATTTCCTCTGGAACACTGCTGTAGGTGTGGGAAATGTGTGGAGCTGGGTGCTCACATCTATTGCCAGGTAATTTGTGCAATCAGTGTTGGATATTTTGGGGAGAGTAGGCATGTATTGCGGAGTATTATTAAATTATTTAAACTGGGAAGCATTCACAGAGTGGAGACCTTCACCAAAACATTGTAGTTCCTCCCACAAATTGGATTGATCACTTCATAAAAGTAACACATTGGTCCATGATTGCAGTAGATTGTGTATGATAAAGGCAGGCAAAAATCTTATCGCCGCGGTGGAACTATTGACTAAAGTCCAATACTTAGCTGGTTTTGTTTATTGTGTGATGTAAGCACCCACCAAGAAATCTCTGGTTACAACCTATGTGGCTGGGACTTCACCTTGATTGTTGTTCTTAGCAGTGCACTCCTTTCGTCTATATGTTTTACTGTAACAACTTTCCCCAGTGTACCTTTCCAGCATCGTGATGTTTAAGGAAACGTGTTTAATAGAGGAACTATGCCTGAATACCCAACTTAAATGTGTTGTGTTACTGAAGTGAATCTCCTAGTCACCCCCAATTATTTATTCATTCCAGACATGCTGTAAGTGTTATGACCGCAGTACTTGCCCAGTCTGCCCAGATCCAGACGTGACCAGGTTGCCTGACAAGGAGCCACCTCTCGGTCAATTGGCTCAACAGGTGGCTGATGCCTGTTCCCAGCAAGATCTGATCTGAGCCTGTGTGGTCCAGGAAACATGTCATGATAAAAGTGTGATTGCAATAAAACGTCATGTCTGAGGAATGCAAACTTTAAGCACAGTGATGCTGCAATGTGTTTGAAAGGCATATTTACAAGGGAACACTGTCATTTCTCAGGGCTGTTCCAGCAAAATATGTGTGGGAGGGGGGGAAGGCAACTGAAATAAAAATTTATGGGTGGTTGCGTTTGATTTAAATTCAAAATGGCTGGTGGTCGTACTTCAAAAAAATAAAAATTTACAGGTCGTTGTTGTTTCATTGGGCCATAAATGTTTGATGGTGGGTAATTTTAGTAAATTTTATAAACAATTCGCACAGAATCAAAAACTGAAACAAAAATGCAACTTGCAAAAAGCTCCGACTTTTTCACTCCCTCCGATCTCATCGGCATGCCCATAACACCATTTAACCACAAGTGCTCGAATTTCTCGATGGCTAATAACCATACATAAGAAACATATGTTTTCTTAGTAATGAATGACGTTAGTGGTGATGGAGGAACAGATAAACTCAAGCGCCTGTGCAGTCAACCACAAGAATAAAAAAAAATTACGGGTGGTTGCATTTCAAACTTATAAAAAATTACGGGTGGTAGGCTGAAGAAATAAATGAAAAATATGGGTGGTGGGTGCGAAAAAAAGGTGCCTTCCCCCCTCCCATACAGATTTTACTGGAACAGTCCTTAGTATAATTGCAGATTTTTGCATTTTTTTCTGTGTTATTATGGTTCCCCTGTTCTGAGCCGTATAAAACTCCAAAACTTATAAGCTGACTATTAAAGTTTGATATTTGCAACTGTTGTCCAACAATGGCAACACAATGCATGATAGTACTGTGTAATTGCTATTCTGTGTATAACTGTATGCACCTGGTCCCTGGCGTGTATTTGCTGCTTAATGAACAATAGAATGTGACAGCACTAACAAATGGCCCCTTTCTTTGTTTTGCTTTCACTTCCAGAAAGCAAGCTTAATTACTCACAATTGAGCACAGTCCATCACATGATTGTGTTTGCTCAATGCAAGTGACAGCAGAACCAAGATGCGGGCGTTTTTTTGGTTTATTAACAACCTTTTTCATTGTTCAATGGATAGTTGATATTCTCAAAGGGAATGGCAATTAATCCAAAAAAGGGTTTCTCCAAGATGACCAGAAATCTACATTTTTACTCAGTGTAACATCAGGAATGACAGTCGTTCTTGCTCTACAGTTAACATGCCCTCTTTTGTTCGATTGGTGAGCACTATGACATCGAGATGTGTTATAGGTTTTGTTATTTACATTTGGTGCCTCTACGAGTTGTGTGATTGACTTTGTACTGTTGATGATTATAATTGATTATTTATTGTTTGAAAGTGAACTGTTTTCTCCTGTTATAATCATGATTCAACGTTGGAAAGAAAAAGTCCTAACTGTGAACTGCTAGTTGCGTAAGTGAAGTTGTTTTTTACAAGTTTATCGATTTGTTACTACTTCTGATGTCAGAAAGGTTGCTGTTTTCAAAATGTATCTGTTTTTGTTGCGTGATTTGTCTAGGTGCTGTTGGTTACAGAGCGACTGCTGTAGACATATTTGTGATCAAGGGTTGGTGTTATTTGTTGTCGCTATGGTATTGACACATTTTTAGATATCACAAGCAATCGTGCTATCTTGCTTAACTCGTCCATGGTAAAAGCCACGACATTTAGATAGTGTACCTAAATATCGGACTGACCTAAAAATTGTATGCGTTTGGAGCAAAAATTTATGAATAAGTCTCATCAAGTTGCATTCTGGTGCATGGCATTCACATGTGGTGCTTGCTGTTGATTTTGCTGAGATAAAGTGCAGTTTAGGCACCTATGATGGCCCATAGTCGACAATCACATAGAACGGTTCAAAAAATTGAAACTAAAATTTTTTCACGGTTTACCCTCCTTTGTTTCATTTGGTGTTTGCAACAACTCTCATCCCAGCAGCATAGTGTGTGTGTCATGTTAAATAGATGTATTACATTGCAGTGACATTGCACTTGCTTTGTCTTCTGTGCTGGTTCATCAAAAATACAGTGCTTTGTAGTCAAATTGCATTATATCTTGTGGTAAGCAGGTTCAACAACAGAAGAACTCATCGTTATATTCTGTATTTCTGTTTACATTTTCAATGAAGTACAATTAGGAATTATAGACCAGAATGTCCGATATTTTGGTCGCTTAACTGTAGTCCAGTTACAACTTACATGTGAGTGCGTGCACGTATATAATGTCAGTGGGAAGAACAAGTTAAGTGAGTTAAGATATATTCACTGGGTATAGTGTTACATGTTTTCAGAAAAAGTGTCTTTTAAACACTTGTTTTTCAAGTTGAAATTTCTTTGAACATTTGCACTTAGTGTTGTCTTGTTTAGTTCTGCTACCTGTTATCACATGAAGCCATTTCACTTGCAGATGTGGGTATTTTAAGTTAAGACTTGCTGAAGATATTTGTTATGAGATCTTTGATGAAAAGTGTAAAACCACTTTTGTTATTGTTTTTAGATTTTTTCATTGTCCTCCCCACCTTTAGCATAAAATGGCGGACCTAGTATTCATGACACACAATTTTGTCGACAGCATATGTCAAGAATGAAGCTTTGATTTTTGTTCATGTTTTGTGCCGTAGGTGGTCGCATATTGATTTTGGTGACCGTGGCCTCAATTTTATGGTCTCCTCTGGCAAAAAAAAAGTTTTATTTGGGAAAATGTTGATGGCGTATCTCAAGAATGAAGCTTTAAATTTGGTTCATGTTTTTGGCTGAGGTGTAGCCGCAACATCTTCAGGCGAGTCGAACTTGGTGACCTAGACATGGTTTTCAAGGTCATAGTGAGGAATGCTAAAGCTATATCACATCATCATACACTGTATTAACAATTATTTTTAAAGCACAATTTTGTATTATGAAATTTTTGGGAATTTTAATTTCAAGATTAGGCTGAAAAAGGAATAGTTGGTGCTGGGCCCAGCTTCTCTTTTTCTTCGATATCAGACTCAAAAATATTTTTTGACATTTTCCACTCTCTTTGAATATGAACTCAAGATGGTTATCTTGAGTTCGTAACTCAAGATGGTAATCTTGAGTTCATAACTCAAGATGGTTATCTTGAGTTTGTGCAAAAGTAGAACAGAAAATGTGAAAAATAATTTAGAGTATGATAGCATTCCCCTGAGCCCTAGTTTTTTTAAGATGGAGTTGGTGGTACATTTTTTGCTTACTTTTCAAAAAAATCCACCAGAGTTGAGTTGATTTTTTATAAATCACTTGGCAAGTCTTGGGATTTCAAACTTTGAGAAATGCTGTTAGCAGTTTTTCAAACCCTTTCCCAAAACTTTGGTTGAAGTTGATGTGGGCAGGCATTTTTTTAGTTGATGAGCACAGGTCTCAAAATGAGTTAGGTAGAGATCACTACCAGGTATGCGTTTGGCCTTATGTTGGAAATAAAATAATGCACTTTTCACCTGGTTTATCATTGCACATAAAATTATAGCCATAGATGGTGGGGGCCAATTCGGTCACCGTGTCACAGATGCCAAGTTCAACTATAGGTTACATTTACCAATAAAATTACAAAAACCACTTAACACATGGATTTTATAGCTGTGCCAGACTTGTTCATAAAGACTTCACCCTGTGATGAAAAAGGTATTTACGAGCAGGACTTAATTGTATTTTTTGACATTCAGAGCTTCACTGGCTCTGAAAAAATCTCTGTTGACGTAAACTTGACAAATGGATGACGTTCAGTTTTAGAATATCACACGGGGATATTTTGGAACAGTGCATTGTTCCAGTGTTTATGACTGACATTCCATTAGGATATCGTTTTTGATCTTGTGATTTACTTGAATAACATTATCGTATTTAAACATTCAACTATTTATGGTATATACTAAGAGTATTAAAAGCATCCTTTGCCATTATGTTAGGAACTAAAATCGTGTGCCATCATTCAATAATTTATTATTTTCTTAGATAAGTTGTTACTTGTGCTGCTTGTTAACTGTCTGACGTATGCTTAATAAAACATAGTAACAGTTGTTTAAAGTTATTGTCATTTAATGCCAAATAATAAATCTATGCCTTAAATTACAAGCATAATTTATGACACACTAATATACTTAACAATATCAATTTTACCACAAAAAAAGAAGTTCAAACTGTACTATGAGCTACTTAATGCAATGTACAACACACAATAATGCAATTGTCTCTACACATCAATTTTGTATTCAGGTTGTGGTCAGTCTTCAAGAATTGCAGGTGAGTGGAAGCACATATAGTAACCACCCGCTTGACACGTAAGCTTTAGCCACCTCAAAATTCACGTCAGACACTAATACGATGCAACATGCCCACCTTTTTTTCAAAATTTGGCCACTCGCCATATTGGCTTTGTCTTGTTCTTCATTCAGACAAGAAATGACTTCTAAGCATCAGAATTAACAGTTAATAATTTAGCTCAGGCTCATGAAGTTTGTCACAGCGGATTAGTTTCAGTCAACAAAGAAGTATTGCTGTCTGGAATACTAGATGCTTTGCTGCCACAGATTTCAATTAATGCAAAGGATAAGAACAAGTTGACAAAGTTTTAGAAGAAAGTAGTTTTTGATGACTGAACATTATTGCCTTCATTTTTTTGCTGAAATAGATGTCAGATACTGCTTAAGATGAGTGCGTTTTGCCAACACGACACAGTTACAGGGCGTCTTGTGATAATGTTTACTTTCGATCTGTTGAGGTATGGTTGTTTAGATTGCAATGTGTATTTGGGGCAGAAAAAATTATCCTCTTTTTTGTCATGGGTCATTCCAAGCCCTGTTTATAGGTGATTTTATAAATCATGCAACCAAGCTCACTTGGAAATCATTGTCACTATCCTTGCCACGATTACTCATGAAAAACGAATCTCCTGTCATTAACTATTTGTAACAATCAGCGAACACTTTCTAGTAACATCGAGATGCGAAGCCAACCAATGTAGTGCATAATTTAGCACTTTCACAACATTTTAATGTCATGCATTACACACCCAAGACAATAGGACTAAATACTGTTTCCCCATCATTACAGTTACTCTGATGGCGACTTCCACTCGCACTCAACTGTCCTGACAGGAAAAGCCACATTATTTTGTCTATTTTCAGCGTGCACAGTACATTTAAACAAACATACTTGGGGACCTAGGCTAAAAATAACACCAACGTATCAACATAGACCACACGGGGGTCACAGATTGGGTAATTCTTGGGGACTCTTTTTTTAACGCAAGATACTGACTAGTGAAATCTCATGCATAGTGATATCTTGGGAGTACTTGCGTGTTCTCTCCCAACTCGGAAGCCCTAAGGAACTCAAACCTGGGCTATGTTCCGTAGACCCAAGATCCTTGCACTTCAGCTGTGGCGAGAAATCTTCGTTTATGAAATGGAAACAGTGACTGGTATCCCATAATTCAACACTTCAACCTCACCCACTTCAGTGGCGGCCATTTTGTGAGGGTCGCTAGTAAGCTCCCAAGTATATCCGCGAAACAATCGCCTTTCTCTCGTGTGATTTTGCATGGCTATGCATGATCTCGCTTACTTGCTAAATTTTTGCATCTAAAAACGCAGCTCCACTTCTGTGGTAACATTTACTGTAGCTCTGCCTCCAAACTATCCAGATTTCAGCAGACAATGTTCACTGATTAGCTCCATCGCAGCACGAAACATTCACACGTAAGTTATGTCCCCTGGTCTATCTTGATTTCAGTGGTGAACTTTCACCCTCCTCAGCTTCATCACCAGACAGCGACGACCAATCAGGTATCACTCCAGTCTGAAGGTACTTCTCTCGCGAGACAGATCGACTAGGCAATACTTCCAGCGCACCAAATATTGCTCCACCAAGCCAAGCAGTGTAGTTGTCCTTGGCTGGAGGCTGGTGAAATTTGACTTCTTTCAACTTCAGACAGTCTTTGTACTGCGGTTTATCCAGCAGGTCATAAATCTCAGCTTTGAGACGGGCTTTGAATCCCGGAAGCATGGATGTCCCTCCTACAATGACCAAGTTCTCAGCGAGCGTTTTCCTGATGTCTATGGGGCACTGTAAAACAGTTCAAACAGACGTGTTAGAACACAAATCAATCCTCACCAGTAATCAGAATAAACTGCACATGTTATATATTTTGACACAAAATTGGACCTGGTAAAAACAAACCCTCCCAGAACTTTTCAAAAACGTTCGTTGTAACTGGAGCCCGATGCAATCACACCAATAGAGATTAACAATGAGCACTTTGCAATACACTCGTGGTTTGACTGTATTTAACACATGATCGGAGAACTAAAACCAAGACTAGAATTTATGAACAAAGCAGTTCATAAGCTTCATTGTGGTGTATACTGAACACTTTTAATAATTGTGATATGGAAACTTCAGATTTTGGCTTTAATAAATTAAAGCGTTTAATACTTGCCAACTTCAGAAACAAGTGCCCAGAAAAAATTGTCTATTACTGTACGTGAATCGTGCAATTAGCGTCATCTTCACTAATTGTCACTCAACCTGAGTAACTGCCTTGAAGTGTACAATGTAATCTCTGGAACCCTTTGAAGAGTTCTAATGACATTCCTTAGACAAAAACACCTACGCCCTGTTTCATGAAAAGTGCGAGTCAGAAATTTGGTATTACACTTCAAACAACTATTTCTGAAAAATAATCAAATACATAGTCTCTGAGAACATACCGATAACTTCTAGTTATACATACATGCATACATACACGCATGCATGCATGCATACATACATAGGAAGTAATTAGTATATATTATTTCTAGGTTATGGTGTTATAATAATTACACGACTAAACTGTTGTTCAGTAACTGTGAAGTGAGACCAAATTTTGTCTAAACTCATAAGTAGCCTGAGCTCTAACCTTCAGTATAGCATCAAGTAAGAGGGTGGCTAAAGATTTCTCCTCCATGTCTTGCTCGAACAGCACTTCGCAAGTCTCCTCTCTAATCTTCCCACTGACATGCACGATCCTACCGCCATCTAGTGGATAGGCGACATCTGGTGGAGGCGTCAGACGTTCAGCTCCTCCTTCAGTTGGCATCAGGCCAGATTCTTCCAACTTAGCTTGTTGTATTTGTTTAGCTCTGTCCATTTTTGTTACAAAACAACATCGGACTTTAATGTCCTCTAACACCTTTTCATCCACAAATGCCCCTACTGACGACAGTGGCTGCTGCTCTTCCCTTTGTGTCGATATGGTCGCAGCTTCCAACAGCATGATTTTTAAGTTATCATGAAGTGCTTTTCCAGCTAAGGGCAACGCTTGCCATGCTTTCAGTATTGGCATACCTTCATACACAGGCAGAACAAATGTCTCTGTGTAACCAGAATCCATAACGAGGGCCGACGAGGCACCCAAGGTAAACAGCGTTAACAGGTGAGTGGGGCAGAATACCACTGAAGGAACTTGGTAATGCTTGAAGAGCACCTTGGCAAGAGTCTGTCTATTGGCGGATGGGTTGAGTACAGACTCGCAAATAACTACACGTCTCTCTGTCGGAGTCACCAACAAGTGTCTGAGAAAGAACAAAAAGCACATAACACTATATCACAGTGGTGAAGACTTGCAAGAAAAAATTCTCAAGTGGTGGGAATTCAATGACTTTACAATTAGAGATTGAAGGACTGACAAGCAGTTTTTAAGTACAAATTCCTAGTGAATCAAGTGTCTTGAACATAATTTTATATACGACAAAAACACATCATCATAATTCTTGTGAGATTTTGCAGAATTTTTAAATAGTTAATGAAATGCCTGTGTTCTAGGTATATAATTCAAATCTGATAAGTTTAACATGAAATACACATTATGAAAAAAGATATGAAAATATAATATTTATTGCATAACATTAACCAAAACTTAATTTGTAATACTCCATGAAAAACAAAAACACAGGCAAGGGCAATCAATTTTCAAAAGTTTTAGAAGTACCTGATTTTTTCTGGTTACTAAAGAAGGATTGAGAAACAAGTAAGAGGAATTTATCAGGCTGTTTCTTTAAAACGCCCGTAACAAACAAGGCAGGAGTCATTCGAATCCTGAGGTTATAAAAAAACAAGGATGGCCGGGCGCTTTACATTTTGCTATAATGTCATTGTGGGATACATCACTATAGAGTTTCAACATCAATTCCTACCAGTATCTTGATATAATGTCATCTACAACTAGCTAGCCAGCTAATTTTCATTATCATGATGATATGTAGACAATACATTGCCTGCGGATGCCATAGGCAGACAGGTGATATACGCGTAATGTAACTGCTCAACTAATTTACAATTTATTATTAAGAAGTATACTATACAATATGTATGGAAATAGTTACCTGCTATTTATAGATTGGATTTAAATACATAGACAAATTGCAATTATCTCTCTTTTATTTTTGTCCTAAATGTGAAAATTATAGGTCACCTGACAAAAAAATACCTTAGTCGCAACAAAATGTATTTGTCAACAGATAATTTTTAACATGTGGCCAAGTAAATTGAATCAGTAGGGTTGACTTGAACTTATCTGCAAAAGTAATGGACCAAAAATCATCAACAAGGACAAAATATTGACCGGTAAGTCGGAACACAGGCACTTCTAATCAGCCGCTTATATAACGCTATAACATTATAGTACATAACCACGAGCCGCTGATGAGAGCGGCCTTTGGCTGTGCAGTGTGGTCTGAACTTGCTGAGCTTTCTGCTTTTCAAAATAATGTATGCACTAAAAACTGAGAAATTACCTGAAGTAAACAATATAAAGAAAGTCCACTAAAACATCATGAAGGTCTTCTGTAGATGTTTCTCTTAGTCTAACAACACGCCCCGTTGATGGTCGCCTGACCTCAGATGGGATGATGCAGCGAGGGCCATTCTCTCCACCAAATCCGCATTTTGTGTACGCCGCTCCAATGTCAAGGATTACAGAATCTTTTTCTCTCCCATAACCAATACCTTCATAAAGTGGCATTTCTGGGAATTTACTGTGGCCAATTTAGTAATGCGCACAGATTTCAATTGAACAAGAAAGACACCATCAAAAAACACAAACGACCAAACCCCAATCAATCACCGGAAGTAGATAACGAAAAAGAAGATACATAGCATAAGTTTTGATACATCACCAGAGAATTTCAATAAAGGGATAGTGTTTGCAAAAGATCGTTGCAATGCATTCGAACATGTTTTCATTACTAAAAAGAAACTTCGTAATGTTGCTTTGAATTAACATCAAGGAATATTGACGAAAAACGTGTTTATTTAACAGCAGCGTTAAAACCAATTTATGTAAATAACCCATTAGTTTTGTTTTTGTTATCATGGTGGGCAGTGAAATGAAGATTCCAGAGGTTGTAGTTGTATAGCTAAAATATATATACTAGCTGATAGTTTAGCGACAAGCTGGAGTGAGAAGTAAGCACGGTGGTCTTTTGTGACTCGTCTTAACCACCGAAAATACATGGTGGACCAACTGGTACGCGCACTATCACTGACACTGTCACTGTTCAAGCAACTCCACAATGGATACTTACCTTGACGATAGCTGTCAATGACCGTCTGGCGATAATCGTGTTGCGACAACAAAAATCTTATGAAAATTATGCCCTTTCTACGGCGATATCCTGTGGAATCTCGTGAATCCTTGCTTTTCTAGCAAGACTCTAGTGTTACTGAACTCAGCCCTGGGTCTGGTCTCCACTCCACTCTCCAGTCTACTACTATTACCTCAATCGAAAGCTGTGCGCATAACTACAATGGCAATAAATTCTCAGAAATGCCTCTTTATTAAGGTATCAGAGACTAATGAACACTTGCTAACATCAATCGAGGTATCACGCTCATTTTTGTAAAAGAAAACAATTCCTAAAATATTCATACAATTACTAGTACTACCAGTGACATTAACAAGTACTGTTACATTGTGTGTTGAAAACAAGAATCGTTTCATCGATAACTAGGTACATTGGTGAAGCATGTTGTTAAGATTGAGTTTTGGAGAGTTTTATCCTTGTATTCATCAACTCTTGTCTTTTTATTTGCAGATGACCTGATGATACTTAAGTATTTTTCAAGAACATTTCACTCGACCTGTCGACAAATATTCACGCCGAAATTGGTAAAACCGCACATTTCACAGTTGCCACGTTATTCTACAGACCTTTCGAAGCCTGTGAAAAGACCTGTTATCTTGCGTCGTAGTGGTCACCTTCGAACGATGAAGCTGAATACACCCGAATTTTTTCAGTTGTTTACTCCTGAATTGAACCAGCTCAATGAGTTGTTTACTAAGTTTGGTTATGAGATTAGAATCGCAGGTGGGGCAGTGCGTGACCTTCTGTCGGGTAAGGTTCCTCATGATATTGACTTTGCCACAACTGCTACACCGGAACAGATGAAAGAAATGTTTGAGAAAGAGGAAATACGCATGTTGAACATGAATGGTGAAAAGCATGGAACAATCACATGTCGGCTAAATGATAAGGTAACAAAAAGTTTAGGCTTTATGTACTAGTGTACCTAATGAACAATGTTCATAATGTTGAATTGTGATTTTAAATATAGCTGTCAACCCATGAAAGCATGATTTTTTAAAACCTTTCGTAACTTCAGAAACTCATTTTGAAAAATTATGCTCAGACATTTTTTGTCATGTTTTATTTTAAAAATGGGGTGTTTCATGAAAATCTTAATTTGTGTTCAAGGGTTGTAAACTCTGTTTCCGTATTCGTATGTATATATGATATCCGTTTATTATTATAATGACTAATACATTTTACAATTACAGTTCCATAAATACAAAATATCGGTGTACCCAACCCACCTGGACTTGTTGGTTACTTATTAGACAGTATTTCCTAAGAATTAAGATGTTCAATGTTGATATGGGGAGGCAGATCTTCCTTTCAAGTGGTTTGTTTACATGTAATCCGGTTTTCACATGCAACGGTAATATCCTTGCATGTAATTGGGCTAATAATCACCCCTTGGAGCGATTTAAATTACAAAATACTCATCTGTATCGAGGCACATTTTGTCATCAGTTTCATTAAAAACTCTTTTGATATCAGTTGTGCAATCATTTTTGTTAACAGAGTAATCCCACATAAAAACTTGCTCCGTAAAGCTGGAGTTTTAATACACTATTCCAGACATTTATGGATAAACTGTCTTCTGTTCTTTGCAGTTTACATCCCATGTTGCCGTGTGAGGCATGATTTTTACTAAATCTATTCACTTCCAAAAAAAAACATTACTCTATTTTGGACAGTTGTTTTCACTGAGATTCTTTTGCTTCTCCAAACACCAGAAGAATAATGTAAAATAGTAGATAAGCAAAGCTAAACTAACTAACAAGAGTTTTAAATCCTCGATTTTTATTTTCACGGAAAATGTCAATTTAAGTGCCCAAAGCTCTGCATGAAGCTTCATTCAAATCCAAATGTTTGTCTAAGGTAAAGTCTATTCATATGATGATTTATGAGCAATGATATCAGTACTATATTTAAATTCTCTTCTTGGATTTTGGTAAAAAATGTAAAACATTCACAAAAACATGTTTGGTAACGATTTTGAAAAATGGAAATTTACTGAGAATTACACTGAGTTCTCGTTTTTGACAGCTTAGCTCTTAGAGTATAAGCTCTTGATTGTTTATGCCAGACAACTTCTTTAGCTAACTCATCCAGAAATGGAATTTGTAGCTTTTTATGCAAATTTTGAAATCTGGGAATGATCTCATTGAAGAATTGTAATTTTTTAAAGAATTAATAGGGTCATGTGATTTCAAATAGGTAAGCACTATTTTCTGTGATCATCAAGAATGTGAAAGGTTTACAGTTTCATGGGTTCATGAGTTTTAAGAACAATGACCCTAACCAATACATTTGTTATTGGATATCGTTAATGATATTTAGTGGAATGTGATCTATGAAATGAATTGGTTAGTATAATATTGCAGTATTTATCTGTGTATAAACGATTACTTTTAGGCAATAGTCACTTGCAGGGATCCCACATTTTTAAAACCAGTTTTCTCAGTCCACTGAATAACAAGCATCATACTGGTTCTCAAAATGCATCACCTCTGTTATTGCCCATTGCCCACATTTAAGCCACTGTAAGCCATATTCTAGTGTTAGAATATCAACATTCTTTCTTGGTTGCATTACTCTATTCGTCCCTCCAATGCCAACAGAGTATTATTACTGTGTTAAAGGCTGCAACTCCGACTTGAAAAAGTTTGATAAAGTGGACAAATGCTGGTGGATGGTAGTCTGAAATTCTTTGTCTTCCCGACATCAATGAGAGACATGAAAATGTGCCTGATTTCCAAAACTAAGTCACATGCTTTCTTATCCCCAGACAAAGGAGAGTTCTATCCCTGTGTAATCCAGGACGGCCCTATTGCAATTTGTCAATTCTCTAACATAGAAATCATTTCTAACCAGTCTTAACGAATAACATGAAGCCAATTTTATTACTGCAAATAGCCTAAAACAAAAATTGTTTTTGATGGAGGAAACAGATTGATTGCCACTTCGATAGAAGTTCTCTTTTTAAAATAAGATAACACTTTTTGTACTGATACACATTTTTACATGTAGGAAAACTTTGAAGTGACAACGCTTCGTATAGATGTGGTGACGGATGGTCGACACGCAGAAGTTGAGTTCACACGAGACTGGCAGCTGGACGCCAACAGGAGAGATCTGACGGTGAACTCGATGTTTTTAGGTGAGTGAACCTGTTCTAATAGTATCTGGTACACGTACTTTACTGTATGTTTTAAGTTATCCTGCCACCAAAGACTGTAAATCTGTTTTGGGATTTAAAAGTATCATTATTGATTTGCTTTTTGTAATGTAATATTTAGCAGTGTAGATGTTCTGATGATGTTCCAGCGTTTGCATGTTTCATCTGAGCAATGCGGGTCCTTTGTTTACATGCTTTTTAAAGTCTAACTTCAATGGAATTTTGTTATTTTAAATGTATTGGGCTAACCAGATAGTCCTAGTAAAGCTTTAGTTAAATAAGAAAATGCGAGTTCAATCATGCAAATGTAAGCCTGTCAAATGATAGGTGAAGCTGCCTTTTCATGCCATGTTGCATCACCGTGAGATTCCAGCACAAACAACAAAAGGCCAATAACAGTTGTATTGAACTGGGGTCTGAATAGAACACCATTGCATGCAGGTATTATTCGTAGCTGTTTGATTATCATGTTACGTAGGACTTGACGGAACCCTTTACGATTATTTCAATGGAAAGGAAGATTTGGAAATGAAGAGGGTGCGATTTGTTGGTGATGCTGCCTCCAGAATCCAAGAGGACTACTTGAGAATTTTACGTTACTTTAGGTCTGTCATTTCCTGCTGCTTTTTAAAAGTTTTCAATAATTGTTAATGTGAAATAAATAGCGAAATCTATCTCCTTTGTTTAAAATTTGGTTTTCTACTTCTACTTGGTAACTGATTCAAATATTTGTGTAGCCAGTCTTTCTAATGGTGTTGGCAATTGCAGTGAGATTGGGTTTTTTGCTTATGAATACTATAAAATAAAGTATAAAGAAATATGTAAATGGAAACTCTTTCATCATTAAGTTTTGAATGTGGATAGTGTATTTCTGTACTGAAATGCTCAGGACATTAAACACCTCGATATGTTTAGTGACTTGCCTTATGATTTCAATGAATCAACTGACATTTCAAATACTGTATTCTTTGTGTCTCCTTATAAGGTTCTATGGTCGCATATCTGACAAACCCAATGCACATGAGGCTAGCACACTGAGTGCAATACAACAGAATGCTGCTGGCTTAAAAAGGATATCGGGGGAGAGGATATGGATGGAACTTAAGAAAATTGTTGTGGGTAACCATGCCAACAGTCTGGTGCGCACCATGTCTGAAGTTGGATTGTCACAATACATAGGTAGGCTTGGGTAACTCTTCTGAGCTTTGAAACTGTATCTCAGGCTGTCACTACCACTTGTTTTGCCAGTCCCTGGAGATACACTCATTTATTTTTATTCTTACATTATAGCCAGGTGGCTTAGGACTTTAATTTCTCATTCTTCTGATCATGTGCTGTTAGGGCTGTGCCAGCAAAATGCATATGGGAGGGGGGGTGGTAGTTGAAATAAAAATATATGGGTGGTTGTCTTCTGAAGAAAACTTTAATTATGGGTGGTCTTTCTTGAAAGAAATGAATGCTATTTTTCCCCTAAATGTGTCAGGTGTGTATTTTCAGCCAAAAATCAACCTCAATACCCTCTGAAAAAACTTAACTCACCAAAAATTCACTTGGCAGATACCCAAAAATATCCAAAAAAAACAAGACAAAAAACCCATGTCGCTAGTGTACAAAGTGCATCATGTACTCTATGCCATTACTTAAGTCATGGGCAACTTGATTGCAGGCACATGTTGTACAATTGTATTAGAATGAAAATTANAAAAAATGTTCATTGAAATTATAGACACATGGTGAACAGAGACACCTGGTGGCTGCCAAAAGTATTGCTCACAGGCTACTTTAGTTTTTGACAATATTGGACAAGACAACTAGTTCTTGTCTGTCAATCATCTAAGTTCTTAACAGGTCCTCCTGAAGGCAATTTGTTTGCAAGTGTTGGATTTTATATTTTAACCTATTAAAAATAATTAAAAATTTATGGGTCATTGGTTGGAGAAATAAATGAAAAATATGGGCGGTGGGTACGAAATAAAAGTGCCTTCCCCCCCTCCCATACAGATTTTGCTGGAAGAGCCCTAAATCAAATATGGTTTTCACAAAATATATTTTAAGGTTATGTAAGATTCTACAAAAATGTCCAATTTTGGTTTACTTTGGATCATGATACCTTAGATTTTGATGAAACTTTCAGATATTGTGCTCCTTACACTGCTCTCCAAAACGCTGTTGGGAACTGTTTTAAAATGTTCCGCTTTTGCAATTTTTATGAACAAAATTCAAAATTGCATAAAATGGAAATGACATGATAATTTAGAAAACTCTAACAGCGTTTTTGAGACTTTATCTTGAAAGTTTGTATCAAATGTTTTTTGGCCATTTTGATTCTGTTATTTTGCTGTGAATGTATTTTTCTTTTTGCTAAGTTTTACTACAAAGACATGGTCTCGCGATCCAATTACTGGCAGTTTTTTTTCAAAATTCAAATTCTACAGACTTAATACTTTCAGAAAATACCAGTACTTTTTCTGTCAAATCAACGCTTTTGTAGATATTTGGCTGAATGAACAGACAGTTGATAAATTCATACATAGCTTTAAGAGATATAGCTTTGGTCCATGATTTAAGATGAACCTCAATGACTTTTAACTTTTTAGCACCAAGGGTTGGCTGCCTGCAGGCTTGTTTACATAACTACATACTTTAAAAAGAATCCCGAAGCCTGACTGGGAAAAGAACCACTGGAACATCTATTTTCCAACTGAGTTATTTGTTTTCAGGTTTACCCACACATCCAGATGTTGATGAGTTTGATACGGTGTGGAAGCTAGCGTCAGCTCTGGAACCACTACCGATGACTTTGATGAGTACTTTGTTGAAAAATGAAGAGGATGTAAGTAGGCTAGATTTACAAAGATGTCATTATTGTTTACTCAAGAATAGAAAACAATTGTTTACGTTTAATGGCTGTTCTAGTAGTTTGAGGTGTTAACTTGTAGGTTGGTGGTAATAAAATTTTCTTCACAGCCACCATCATGAAGCCTTTGTAAAGCTGTGTCTACTTAAACAGCGGTCAGCTCAATAGACAATGATCTTGGTATTCCCCAGCAATGAAAACCAGTCAAATTCAAAAAGACAGTTGACTGTGATAACAGCCAATGGATTTATAACAGTCTGCAAAGTTGAAAGATATTTTAGGGAGAACTTTCCCCCTAAGACCCAAGTTGTTGTAAGTTGTTGGTGCTGGACTGAAAGTACAGACAGTGAATAAAAAATAAACTGTCCCCTCACAAGTTTTTTATCAGAAGAACACTAGTGATAAGAATTGCATCGATGTGATATACTCAAAGTTTGTTACGGTAAAAATTCTCTAGTTTGGTATAGTGAAAAATTAATTACTTTGCTCGAGGTAAGAGCTCGTACCAAATTTCAGAAATAGGCTATAGTAACTGTCCCTAATTCAAGAGTTACGATCAACTGCAAAGAATTGTTCACCTTTGTGTCACACATTATGGGGACACAAAATGAAAAACTTTCGTCAATTTATGAACTGTCAAATTTATTTTTTGTGATTGCTGATGCAAGAATTGGGAAATGTGATGACTGCCAATATTGCTCATGTTGCAATCTTGAGAATCAAGAAAAATTTAATTTCAGCTTGAATATTGACATCCCGTAAATGAAAAGATCTTGGTGAATTCATTGTTTTATACACAAAATGCGGGTATTATATAGCTTAGTGGAGTAACACAGCTCTTGTCGCCTAATAGACTCTAACATTTTTCACAGATGTACACTTTTTACAAGCGGCTGAAATTATCCAACATTGAATTGAAGCATGGACTATTTATTGTTAAACACCGAACAACTGATTTCACAGTTGAACCAATCAGAATTTGCCTGAACATATTCTGTGATACTCACGGTCAGGATGACGTCAAGAGAAACAACATTTGTCAATTGTTAATGTACAAAGGTCTACCGGATATTCTCGGCGAGTTTTCACAAGTTAACGTTCCAAAGTTTCCCGACATTGGTGAGAAACTTGTTTGACTGGGCTACGAGCCTGGAGTGCACTTTGCCAGAATGCTACGGACTTTGAGAAATATTTGGAGAGACAGTAGGTTTACCATGTCTGAACAAGACCTTTTGGACACTCTGGGTAAATGATCATAACGCCTTGTGTTGTTCACAACACAATCATGCTATTGCTGTTCAGTGCTTTCACATGGAAGTTTTGATGGTTATGTACTGGAAGGGAGTCTGGAATGTGTTCGGTAGACCTAGTTTTAACAAGAAGCATGCATCACTACACAAAATCACACGAGTAAAAGGCGTTTCACGACTATGTTCCAGACCTTACTAGCCTAACCTAGTAAAATGGCGGCCACTGTTGTGATTGGTCAGTGAGTTTGTAATGTTGAATTATGGGATAGAATTCATAAATTATACGATAGAATTCAGACACTGTTAACGTTCCATAAGCGAAGAATTTTCGCCACAAGTGCAAGTCTTTGGTCTACGGAATGCAACCCTTGTTAGCAAATAATAGAAGTACTAAGAAATGAATGTGAACAGAGTTAAGTTGGAACTACACCTTGTCTTGTCAAAGAACTACATATTTCAAGTGTTTGTCCATCCCATTGATGATACGAGTGCTGATGACTGGCCCACCTTCAGGGGTGAGACTTGAATTAATATGTAAATTTGAACTTACATGACGACAAGGTTGGCCACGCAATGCAACTGTGGATTTTCTTTTCCAGTTGGTGTCGTTAAACCAACGGCTGAAAGTGTCAAATGAAGAACTTAAAACAGGATTTTTGATTCTGAGTGAAAGGGAAACTAGCCAGGAGAACCGACTCAAATATTTCCAAGACATGTTGCTAGACTGTAGAGAGGGTAAGGCCAAGTTAAGGGGCCGGATGTATGAACTGTTCAAGTACTGGGGAAACAAAAAGTTGTTAGAGGATTTAACACTCTGGGAAGAACCTATATTTCCTATCCGAGGGTTCGACTTGTTGGACATAGGAATACCCAAAGGTCCTGGATTTCAGTACGTGTTTCAAGGTTTGAGGGAGGTGTGGAAGTCGACGCACTATTCTGCATCTAAAGAAGAACTTCTGACGCATGTTGATCGTCTTGTTAGTGAATCAAACGATAAATTTAAAAAGAAACTGAGGACAAATAAGAGTGTGGATGGTTCTTAGGTTGATTGTTTGCCATCCATCAGTAATGACAGACATGTGGTTTGTTGTGGAGCTCAGTATTCATTCTGTTGCATTACTTTTACTCAAGCTGATGCCAATATTGTTTCACTAGTTGAGCTGAAAGTTGCAGCCCTTAACAGTTAAAGGCTTCAAATAACCGTGCTGTGAAGGGCTTTGCTGTTTGTATCGCTAGTTAAGATTATTTGTTTCTGCATCGTGTGTTTTATGCCTATAAAATGATACAGACTTTCTGGAATTTTTTTAACATGAAAATTTCTTATGTTAACAAGACATCTGTTTGGGACACAAGTTTCTCAACAAAAGTAACTAACTTTTTATGAAAATTTACTTTGCTTCTGTCATGCTTAGTATGGCGTGGCTATTACTAAACATTTGGAGAATTTTCGAGCATTTGAAAGAATGCAAGGATCTGAGAAATAGAAATGACAATTTTAGCAATTATTTTTGCCCCAAATTGAAAAAATTTTACCATATATATTCAATAACATACCAAGATGAGTAAAAAAATATTTGAAAAATCTCACAAGTTTCTGTCTGATTTCTATGAAGTTGTCCAGTCATCATTGAAGAAGAAAATATGGTTGGTTTGTAAGCTTTTGATTTTTCAAGTGCTTTGATTCTCCTTTAGTATCTTATTGCTGATATATATTATTAATAGAGCCTGTTATGAACATTCATTCTACTGGGATATCAATTATTTTCCAACAAGGTGAGTTCTGCTTTCCTTGTTGTCAATGTTAACTACAGATGAAGTGAGGTTCAGTGATTGATGTGTTACTTATATCAGCAGCGAACTTGTTTTATTCCAGTTTTGAAGTTCAGTTGTACCTTAACCTTGGTACGGTATGTTTTGAACCGTCCTTCAAACATGACGTCACCACTGCATTATGTGGGATAGTCAAACCTTGTTACAATGAACCTCCCGTAATGGTTGGATATAACGTGTCCATATTTTTGAGAACTGGTTCTCAATATACAGGCACATTGTATACGACTATTGCCTGAACCTCCTGGGACCTATCGGAGACTTTGTTGTAACTTAGATTTGCTGTAACCAAATCTATATTTGAGAGAAAGTAAAGCCCTAGAATACTAGTAGTGTTGTCTTTTAAGTGGTAGAAATTAACATGGTCCACTGTACATGCACAGTAAAACTCGGAGGAAGGTGAAGGCAAACGTATGTTGAATTTTTGCTGACATTGAACAAAGTTCTGTGTAATAGTTATTAATACCATTTCATAGCCATTTTTTTGAATGAAAGGCTGTCCAACCGCATGTCTAGCTGTGTGCCTGCATATCGCGCGTTGTTTACGAATACAAAATTAATATATGGAGTCTGCATGTGATCAATTTTTCGACTCGCACGTGGTTCACTATTGGTTAACTGAGTGAACATTGTACACTACGTGTTAGTTAAAAAAGTGAAGAGTAAACCGTTTATTTAGCAATTTGAAAAAATGGAAAAGAACGTTATAAGCAAGCGAACGATACAAACAGGTTTCATTGTAACGCGATTTGACTGTACAAGCAAGTCAACTATGAATGTTTGTTAAGTTCAGACAACAAAAATACATCTCGAAATCTTTCAAAGCTTTTATTACAATTTCTCTTATGAAATGTTCTGTACAGATTATGTGGTTAATTAAAACCTACGCTAATAATTAACACGAGTCAACCTTAATAAAAAACCTCAACATTTGGGAGTTGCATGTGAAATTGTGTTGCATAAAGTGCATATTGGATGTGGTGTAAATTTATAATCTGTTCTTTCAAATCATTGCGAGAATTCCAAACTGTACCTATGGCAACATAATACCACAACGGAACAACGAGGTCATCAACATGACACAAGAACATTCTCAAACACCTGAATGAGACCACCAAAGGAACCGGGAATCAAAAGAAATCTGCCCACCTCACCTGACAATTTGTTGTGCTATTACCAGGTGCCAGTTTTACCTTGTCCAAACTCAAAATCGCACTCAAAAAGCTATGTTATGTCTTTTCGACCTGCTTAAATACAAACTCAAGTGCTCTAGTACATTATAGTTTGCGTAAATTAGCGTTTATTCACGGTTAGCACTTGAAGACCCCTAAATTCAAGTTACGAACTCGAGTAAAAAAATAACCTTATAGCTTCAATGTGGAGTTAAGTGCAAACTGGGGTTACACAGTCATCATAGAGAACTCTACCGCAGAATAATTGACACTTATTCTGAATTCGTATTTGAGAAGAACGGAAAATGTAACAAATAATTTTGAGTCCAATTTGGAATACGAAGATCAGACCCCTGGCCTAGGTGTTATTAACCATGACTACTGAAAGCATAACGAAATAATTTTAATCTCTATGTTATCTTATCTAACAAATAACAACCTGAGCATGTTAATATGTCACCACACAAAGTATTGCTGGACTAATGATATGTATAAATGATGATAAATAAATTATACGACAAAACAATACTGTAACATAAGGCTACACCCAACAAATACACAAAATTATGGCTGGATTTCTGCACACAAATGGTTAACTTTATAAAGCACCAACAAAGTTGACATGATATCACATCAGAGGTCTGCATCATGTAACTTAAGACCTAAGACAGGAATTTGGTTTCGAGCTCCCACTATACAATTGGTGAAAAAAGGTTAGTCAAGTAATGAGTGCATCACCATCTAGAAATAATTTGTAAAAAAATATCTCAGAAAGCAGCAGTTGTGTGTATGTTCTCACAGACTTAGCACATACGCTAAAGTTAGATTTAATTAATTTTTTCGGTCATTTTTTCAGAAATAGTTATGTGGAGCGGGAGACCAAATTTCAGTCTTAGTCTTGAGCGACTTTTTATGAAACAGACTCCAGACTCAGTCCAGGGTGTGTTTACCAAAGTTAATTCGGTTTGGTGAGATCACACAAATCTGCCAAACACAAGCATGCATAAGCAGCAATGTACACGACCACCAACTTTCTCCATGCGCGCACCCAGCCTAAAAAATGGGGGCTCGAATTTTTGAGAATGTGGACCTTTTACTAAAAAAGGGGGGCTACGTTCAGAGCTATGAATTGTGGATTCGCCGAATTTTGGTAGTTCCTGCCTTTTTAGTGGACTTTTATCTCGTTTTTCTACTTTTTGGACTTTTTGTTTCTCTGAGGCGAACCTTTTTGCCCACTTTGCCAAATGGGGGAGTCCACCGTGGGTGCGCGCATGTTTCTCCCTCCAGTAATGAGGACTACCTAACACATCCTTGGTTCCTGCCTGTTCATAATAACAATGGCAGGTGCAACGGAGTTCATTAATGACATCAGGATAGCTTATATACTTGATCACTGATGGAAAAGACTTAGGCAAACGGCAAACCTTATTTAATTGAATCAAAGATTGTAATTATGACAAGCATCAGTGATAGTAATAATAATAAGTTCAGACAGGAATGGAATATATGTAAGTTCAATTAAATGTTGCCAGTGTAAGACCAGCGTTTAGACATACACAACTTGACGTGGTCAAGAAGCATATGGGAATACGTCCATATACATTTACCCTTGAACTTTACACATTTATATAATGTCCGATCAGCTTAGTTCAAGGTACTATTTGTGTGAACTGAAAAAATAACTGTATACCTTACACACTCAAAAATATACTCTGTAATTTGTTAGTAAATAAAAAACAACAAAATTTGGACAGTGCTGTGATATGTGATTTACAAAAACAGGGTCGGTTGTAGCATTGCAGTTTAATAATAATAATAATTAAGGTACGTAAATGCTGTTAATTCTTTTGCAGAAAACACTGTAGTTTGATATGCCCCACCGTCAGGCCCTCTGTATTGCTTTATTTACACGGGAAATAACCACCTCATACCGTTATTGCTACATCTACATAACAAGAAGTAACTCATTAACAACTCTGTGAATGATATGTTTCCAACTTCTACTTGTGTCTCAGCTTAAATAAACACTTGAAGAACATTGTCTCCAGAGGCACCAGGTGTAAAGTTTCGAGTGGGTGTGTTACTAAGCCAGGGAGCTTGCTCCTAGTTACTTGGATACTGCTAACAGCGCCACCTTTTGAGGGAAAACTATATCATAGGTCCTTTCTGTATTGAACTATTGAATACTACAAAATGCCATCATTCAACCAAATATGCTTAAAAAAACGTCAAGGTACGTGGTGAGCAAAAGGACCCAGTCATAGGGTAGATAGTCGGGGAGAAAACTTACAGCAGGGTATATATAAATGGTCGTCAGATACAGCTATTGTTTACTATAGGAAGTAGACCTCACTCATCAAAACTTCCCAAGGTGCCCCTGGGTATTTGTTTCTCCACATCATCAAACATCTACTAGTAATTTCGTTTCATAACATGAGACCAGCTAACGCCTTTCTGTTTAACATATACTCAAAAACACATTTTGGCAGGACAAATTTAACAGCAGTCTAGTGTATGAAAATACATCTGTACAGATCAAACATTCTTGTCATAGTTTACTACTCTTGGCACATTTATCAGCAGAGTACATGCTTGGTCTTTTTCCAGTGCTCTTCTTTATCAGGAACAAAACTGGCTCAGCCTCAAAATTCACTATGCCGCCTCGTACCCAAGGCTCAATTGTTGATCCACTGAGCTGGCACCCATTGTGGTTCTACCTCTAGCCGATTGATCTCTGCCAAGAGTTCATCAAAAGCTCTGTCCACATCACCATTCACCAGAATCATGTCGAAATAATGCCCATAGTTTTCCTCCATCATCCGTGCATTCTCTATAACTTCCCGCAGACCCTCCTCCTGAAATAATGTTCACATTAAAACCACTTCAAAAACTGAAGACCAGCAGCAAAAGTCAATATACAAAGTGCAGATCTGAAATTTTAAAAGGTGCGCCCTCTGGTGCCGTGGTGCATCATGGGATAGACCCGCGTAACCACCTTGCACTGATCGGGATAATAATGGTGACTTGATAACGTAGTGATGGAAGGCACCGCCGTATTTATCTGTCGTGTCCTTGGATGTTTGAATAACAACATGAAACAACAGCATCTTAAGGAAAAAATAGCATTGATAATCCAACAGAAGTGATTCCGTATCACACTTCCATAATTGATATTACAGCGATTATAAGCCAAGTACCCTTATCGGGACAGTTCTGGGATTATTTTGACTAAATTATTAGAAAAAAAAGAAAATGTGATGTTGTTTTTATCTTCATTGACACATGCATGCCTTGTATAGCATTTGAAAATTGGAATCTCGACCCTCCGTATNATCAGCAGAGTACATGCTTGGTCTTTTTCCAGTGCTCTTCTTTATCAGGAACAAAACTGGCTCAGCCTCAAAATTCACTATGCCGCCTCGTACCCAAGGCTCAATTGTTGATCCACTGAGCTGGCACCCATTGTGGTTCTACCTCAAGCCGATTGATCTCTGCCAAGAGTTCATCAAAAGCTCTGTCCACATCACCATTCACCAGAATCATGTCGAAATAATGCCCATAGTTTTCCTCCATCATCCGTGCATTCTCTATAACTTCCCGCAGACCCTCCTCCTGAAATAATGTTCACATTAAAACCACTTCAAAAACTGACAGTGTGAAGACCAGCAGCAAAAGTCAATATACAAAGTGCAGATCTGAAATTTTAAAAGGTGCGCCCTCTCGTGCCGTGGTGCCTCATGGGATAGACCCGCGTAACCACCTTGCACTGATCGGAAAATAATGGTGACTTGATAACGTAGTGATGGAAGGCACCGCCGTATTTATCTGTCGTGTCCTTGGATGTTTGAATAACAACATGAAACAACAGCATCTTAAGGAAAAAATAGCATTGATAATCGAACAGAAGTGATTCCGTATCACACTTCCATAATTGATATTACAGCGATTAAAAGCCAAGTACCCTTATCGGGACAGTTCTGGGATTATTTTGACTAAATTATTAGAAAAAAAGAAAATGTGATGTTGTTTTTATCTTCATTGACACACGCATGCCTTGTATAGCATTTGAAAATTGGAATCTCGACCCTCCGTATTTATCAAAAAACAAGTTTTTTTTCCAAGAATCTGAGACAGGTGCACGTCTTGAACCAGACACTCCACCATTTTGAATGCAAATAGTTCATGTAATGCCTTTTGTTGGATTTGGTAAACATCATCGAATTTATCAAAAAATAATAAAAAGAGTTAAAAATGAAAATGTCAGTTTTCATTCATGTTTTACAGTAAATTGAACAACTCTAATTTTGTGCTAATTTTGGGTTTTCAATATTTATTTAATTTCCAAACTGGGCACCAACATCGAACACAAACAAAATGAAGCTCTATCCGGATAAGGCACTCTTCGCACAGCTGTATTTACCTTGCAAAAAGTTAAGTTTGATGCAATTTGTGCTTACATTTCCCCACCGCAGCCAACGTTTGAACTCCGCAATGACGCATCCTTCAAACAGCTAGTTTATGACAGCCCCCGCTACGCCTACTTCTGCCAAATTTTCTCTTTCATCTTTGTTAATAAAGTTCACAAACTGGACATTTTCATGGTCCACTCGGGTCAATCCCAAAACATGCTTCAATGTCATCCTGACATGCGCACTACTTTTCTGCACATGGCATACTACTGGTTTATCAATTCATATCAACTTCAATCCAACACTTGACCAATGAGACCAGTGTTAATGTCTACAAACAGTACTTAGTATAACTGTTTTACGTTGATCAAGACTAAACCACCACTTCTCCAGAGAAAAAAGCTTCAAGCTACTGAATTGTCCATCATTTTTTTTATCATTTCTGAATTCATTATTCAGTTGTCACACGCACAAGGTAACCTCAGTGTGTTTCAATGACTTTCATGCTACTGTGATCAACAAATAACAAATCAATGAACAAAGATCGACAATGCCATCTTGGTTGAAACTTGTAACCCTAAAACTCGCAGCGTAAACAGATATGTTCATGATAGGTCACAATATCTGGACTAACAGCAACTGTGGTCTGATTGGTCAAGCCAGACGGACATTCAGTCCAACTCTAAACAATGTACCGTCATCTTTATTCCAGCCTTCATTCTGTTTGCTCGAAGCTTCTCCAGGTTAGGTGGCGCCACAAACACAACATAAGGCTTCAGGTCAGATGCCTTTAGTATTTTCAACGCCTGCAATAAATCATGAAACAAAAATCCAGTAATTGCTTATAAGCACTTTTTGTCTTGGAAAGAAACTACAGGTTCAGCCTCACAATTTTCAAAATGTTTGCATGTTTTGCAACATGAGTTCCAACCTGAAGATGATCATGTGAACACAATTTAATTTTGAAAACACACAGCTTCCCATAACTGGCAACCTGCCACATCGTTTCCAGGCACATCCTGCACAGGCAGTTATCGTTATTATGTAACACGTCGTCAACTCACCGGCGGTTTCAAGTTGAGGACGCACACCTTCCCAGAGTTGGCGACCTGACGTATAGCTTCCAAACTCATCCCGTACAGATTCTTATCGAGAGTGTAGTGCTCTACAAATTTATTCTGCAGAATATCAGCCTCGATCACGTGACGCTGTACAAAGTGGTAATCCCTACCATCCACCTCGTACTCCTTGCGAGGACAGCTGGTGTCTAGAAGAAAAACCACTCATGCAGTTATCGCATGCACGCGTGACACATGCACAGAGAAGTGGAGTGAGCGTGGAAATGAGACGAATTGGCTGATGGCACAGAGATTTGTGGCATGACAAAATAGTCAAGGTGTTCCTCCACTTATGAAAAAATCTACTTTAGCCTATTAGTACAATTTCATTTTTTATAGCACAGCTGTTGTTTATATTGTCTTAATTATTTGTCACAGGGATTACAGTGTCAAAAGCGTAACCAAGTTTCGAACTGCAAACAACTTTAATATACAGAAAGAGAAAAATGAACCAGAATAACGAGTTTGGCATGGATCAACCATCTTTTCTCACAGTGTTTGAGTAAGCTGAACGGTCAAGATAAACATGTGTGAGATGGAGTAGTCCAACAGTCAAAGGAGACAGGGATTGTGTATGAAGAAAATACATAGTCCAATACTAGTACAAGCGATGAGACAGTTGCTTTAACCAAGTTCGAGCTTTAGGGACTGAAGGAACTGTCTGTTATGAAATATAACAGTGATACCACTGACAATGCAAATGATGACAACGGGCCATAATAAGAAAATAATAAACGTCAGAGTAGAAACTCAGAAGATGAAAACATGAAATGGAAAACAATAGAGATAGAAATGAGCGTGATGCAAAGCGTTTTCAAGTCTGTTAAAATAAGGCAAATTATGTGACAAGTGATTAACATAGTCTCATGCGATATTTACATGCTATGCTAGATGTCAAAGAATTTTGATGAGAAAAATTGAACGTTATGCACGCAACCGAACTGTGTCTGGCATCAAGATATTTTACCCCAAAATGCAGGGTTAGAGCCCAAATGGCCAGGTGTTCATTATGCATATCATTGTCAAATGTTAGGGATGAGATGTTATCTAAGTATTAAAAAAATTATTCCCTGAGCACAAGACACGAGCCCTTGGCAGATTGCAAAAAAATGTTGATTATACTCATTCATCATTAATTCTAAAAATAAACTACAGGATTTCCAAGCCAATGCAAAACATGCCAGTTTGTTAGGTAGTTTTCCTACACTAAAGTCATGCTGTCGACTGAGTTACGGCCCAACTACTTAGTTTTAGTATCTACTTAGTATCGTCGTATTAGTAACTGAACTTGAAATTCAGCGTTAATAGAAACACCAGTAACATCTTAAAAGACTGTAAAACGTCCGTATACATTGTTGCAACCGCATTACACTAATAAAATTATTATTTGAAAAAACTGTCTTGCAAAAATAATATGGTTTCAACAAAAACGGATATACAAATATATATGAACAATAAATTAAAAAATATGAAAAATCTCAACTCAACTTAATTTTTACAGTAAATGAGAGATCAAACCCAGGCGGGCAGAGCAAAAATAACGAAAACAAAAAGTCTTCAAAATAAACAATAATAACTCCAACAAGGAAGAGCTACGTACGAGTCACTGCATCACCAAATCTCTCCAGATTGCTCTCCATCAGTCTTTGTCGTAGCTGGTGACGACCAACGTTAGGCGGGCCAATCAGGACAATAGGCCGCTTCCTGTTTGGCTGTGGGTAATACAGTCCCACCTCCTCATACGTTAAGATTTCGTCGGCATCTAAATCTGTAGTGCAAAGGAGCGGAAATTTCACAACAAAGTAATATGATAGACAGCGATGGTCTCACAATACCAGGGTTGCGACCATGGAACTTAAATCAGTCCCTTTTAGTACACTTCAAAGTACTCAGACTGAGGAACTTCTGATATTTTAGAGAATACCAAAATGCACTCAGCCATAATTACTCGAAATCTTGAGTAATTCTCAGTTTCCGAGTAGAACTCAGGAAAGTGTGTGCAGCAATTATTCTTGAGTAAAATCTCAAGCAAGTTTGGGAAAATTACTCGAAAATTCCAACCAAGAAGGCTACCTAGCATTCTTCTTTAACACCTGACCTTTGACCTCACACTTAGACTAAATTTGGACAAACGATGGAACTTTTTAAGTAGTTCTCCTATGGTGCGATGAGAATAATTGTACGCCTTAAATCATTTTACCTATGCAGAATTCAAAAACTTAATTTCAAGACTATGAAAGCAGTTCCAAAAATCATGTTTAAGTAAATTCTGTCAGTTCACTATGGCCATTCCATTTTTTTTAAACAAACAATAGTATTTTGTTTCATATTTACTTATCAAGTAATAAGACAATTTTCCAACCACACTCAACACCTACCATCCGTCGAGCCTGCATTGTACATTTTCTTCTTCTTACGCTTCTTGTTTTTAGCGCACAGCATTTTCTTGTTCTTCTTACCATCCTTATCACTACCAACGATCGTCTGCTTGATCGCTTCTCGTCTGCGAGGAAACAAAAGCCATCAAGTCTTACCCACTCTGATCGTGACTGAACATGCAGGCAACACAGGGCATGCTTTTAAAGTGATCGCACAAACCTTGAGCAAAGTCTAACACAAATGAACGGCTCAATGCAGCTCACATCTAGACATGCTTTACAGCTGTAGTTTTGCAGCTTCAAGTACAGCTGTTTTTTTTCAAAACCAGCCGCAAATCGCAATTTCTCAAAGTGACCAATTATAATTTTCAAATGTAATTTTTTTCTCAGTTTTCACATGGATGAAATCTTCATTGTGATCTTTTTGCACCAATCATTTCTCCACATAAAAAACAAAATGCAATGCGATAAACAAATTGGCAAAATCTAATGGCACTATTCAATGCAATGTCAGTGATATGAGCTGTGATAAAGTTAATAAAACTGCCAACAGATGGAGAACTGAACAGCTGGCCATGCTGAATTTTGCACGGAACATGCTTAGACCCCCCATGCACTCGTCTGTTAAGTGTAGCTGCGAGAAACATGGGAGGTGTTGCAAACTTCAACATGATTAGCAGTTTGTACACTAGGTGTCAGGAGCGCATTCCGTCTTACCCCGACCCCATTCTTTCAAGAGTGTCTGTCAGACTGTAACACAAACGAAATGGGCTGGAGCTAAACCAGTGCGGATGAACACAAAGAACCAAGAGAATGTCAAGAAAGTACCGACAAGTTGAAACTGACACCAAACAAAACTAAGCCAGAATGTTTTTGTTGAAATGATTAAAATTAATATACTATACCACAATAAATAAAACCAACTAAATGAATACACAGTTTAGTGCTCTTGTGAAGAAAAAACATTGCTCGTATGAGACAGAGAAGGTACATTATGAAAGATGAAGAAAATTAAATATTTTCTATTGCAAGAGAAGGAGAGAATACACGATAACAATACAGAGATGTCTATTACAAAAGAGAACGTTATAAACAGAATCATCTTATACAAGATAGAGAGGGGAGACGACAAGAAAAAAAACAGATTCTCTAATTTACAAAAAGACAGGGATACACATTATATGAAGACGAAAGACATAGTAAAATGTCATGGTCTGCTGCTCCAGTCATAGTTGGATGAACCAAGACAAAGCATTTATGTAATACATCCACATGGATTTGCAAAGTAGCCACGAAAGAGAACTTACTGTTCTTGGAACGTCCTGCTGGGAATGAGACCGGCCAGAGCCTGGTCTTCCTCCCCCTCACGATAAGCCTGCCACCAGTTGGCATCTTCCTGGTTGATCACATGCAGTATGTCGCCCTTCGCGAAGGAGAGTCCAAGTTCACGGCAGGGGATGTACGGATCATCTTCTGGGTCGTAGTCGAAATGGGCTTTAATATGCACCTTGTGGAAAGACGAACAAGCCTAAGATATGACCGTTCACGAGTCATTTTTCTTCAGGCAAACTGATAATTTTCGAGACTAAATAAATTTAAGAGTTATAGCAAAATTTAAAAAAATGAATGAGAAATTGCACCACAGAAAATAACCAGAACCCCAACAAATACCTGGATCAAAAAATCTCTAAAAGGTAAAATTTCCACTCACCAAGTGGTCTGACCTAGAAGGCCTGGCAAAGGCCTCCGGGTTCGGAACAATCAAGAACGTCAGCGTCCCCTGTAGGCTGGCCATGAGGTCACAGACATCGTTAACGTTTTTACCACGCATGTCATGGCCATTGATTTCCAAAATCTCATCGCCTTCATGGAGTAGACCTGTAAATTTGACAGAAGTCATAACAACTAATAACCTTGATAAATTTGTTATTGGAGTACCAATTAGAAACATTTGACAATATAACAAGCCTATTTCCAGCCACATTTCTTTCAGTGTATAATTATATTGATGAGGCTGTCAACTCAACTTGTCGAGCCTGGCTTTAAAGAAGAAAAACTGTCAGTTGTTCACAATCCCAGAAATTACTGCTCATCCTAATAAGGAAGAAGCTGAGACCAACTTCATAATGGTAGACAGGAAGTGGCCACATAGCACCTTTAAGAAATATATACGATCAATATTGACTTAAAGACATGGTGCGTAATAAAATTACCACAACTGTTTCAATTTGATGTAATTTCTTAAAAAGCGAAGACAGAGAGAATAAATTTCAATTACGAATAAACATTATGTTCAATAAAGTGAAATAACTTTTTAACATGGTGAAACAATGCCAAATAAATTTCAATATGTTTGTAATAGCTGACCACAAGTGCAGACTGCCATCCATCTCAAGTGGCCAGTGCATGAGTCATAGGCCAGACACAACTAATTGGAAAGCAAAATACTTAGGATGATAGTGTTTACAAATTATTCAACATTTGTTTTGAAATGTTAGCAAGTCAGGGTAGAATATTTGCACTATGTGGCCTACAGAGGTCACTGAACCAGGGAAAACAGGGAAATAGTTCCCATCATTTATAGATCCTACAATAACTATCCTGGACAGGTTACAGAGTTGGGGTTTACTGACTAAAACAAGACTACAATGAGTCATTTTAGCCTTCACAAAAGGCACAGCCAGACAGGATGTAATGGAATATCCATCTAACTGTTCCAAGTGGAGGGCAACACAGCTACCAGATTGATAGTTTTAATTGATGCATGATGTCAATAGCACTGTGTTACGAGGGAAAGTGCAGAGAATGTATTCATGTTTAATGGCAAGCCGTAATTTGTCACATCTCAATAATTTCGAAATGTCACCAGTAACTCCTGTTGCTCTTTTGGAGCTTTTTTCATGTCTCAGTCACATCAACTTTACATTTGTCACACATGCAAGACATAATATTTGTCAGCGATAGCGATGAATTACATAATTTTACAATTTGTGACGAAAGGAACTAGCACTTGATGCAGCATATAACAACATTAAACCTAACAAAATACTAACACATTTTGTCACAGAATTTCAGGCAAGCACGTTTTGTCACAGAATGTCACCAAGTGGGTCTTTTTCACATGGCCTCATTTTTATAGTATCGTGCAACAGTGCACTGATAAAATACAGTAGGGAAATGATAAACTAACAGACAAACTCCTAAATAGGATACATGGCAACAATGATCATTTCTCATCCTTCAACAGCTTAGTACTTGTTTGGTGTACATAATCAACGCTGACAATTGTAAACCAGGGGCGGATCCAGGATTTTGAGTTGGGGAGAGGGGCGGCCAAGGCAGGGTAATAGCCAGGATTTTGCCCGCCAGACATTCGCACCCCCCGAACAGCCAAATGGAATCTGGGAGAATTTTAGGGGGGTGGGGGCATGACCACATTGTCCCCCCCCCCTAAATCCGCCATAGTGAAAGACTACATTAAAACATTAAATTCTTCATGAATACTTTTGTTGAGACCACATCCTAAGCTCAATAACCTTTATTGTAAACTGAAATGTAACAAGAGGCCGTAAATTATTTTTAAAGTATTTTTGCAAGGAATACTCTCATTAGTGTCTAGCAGTGCTTTCAGTGATGCATCCTCAACACGTTGGCACCACATTGACTCTGTTCCACGACCCTCAACACATTCTCACAACATTCACGCCCTTTTGTCCCATTTCAGACTCAACACAGGGAGGTAACTAGTGTAATGGTTCATATGCTCATATAGTACACCCAAAAAGTGTTCAGACAAAACAATCGGGAATTGCCTGTCATGTCGGCAGGGCGGAAGCCGAATTCATTCTCAGCGTAGCCTACAATCATGACCGGGAATGAAGAGAATTAACAGTAAATCTAGTATGGTCATTAACAGACATTTTTGCTGTAAGCACAATTAGTCGTCACGATGGAGAAATGGTGTTTTGCCCCGATTGCATTTATCAAGTGCCGTTGTGATCTGCCAGCCAACGCACGATTTGAGCTCAGACCTGACAAAGAGACAGACCACAATACGGCCCACTGCCCTATACTGTTCAGCAGCATGCTGTCACTCACCACTTTTCTCTGCAGCTCCACCCTTGACAATCCTGCCTATAATCACTGCATCGCCCTCATTTCTCACTGTAGCACCCTACAGATACAACGTAATAGTCTTAAAGCGCCATTACAATGGTTGGGTAAAGATCAAAACTGCCAAATCCGAACAGCAAAACTAGTCACTAACTCAATAAATACTAAATGCCCAATCATTTTAGGCTTGAGCAGCCTCCGCCAGTAGACTTGCACTCAGTTCTCAGAAAAATTCCAACATCCGCATGGTTCAACTTGAAGCAAATTCATGACTTGAGCAAGATTTCGAAGTTAGGCCGACACTGACAGCATTATGTTAAAAATTTTAAAATAACCGGACTCGCAAAGAAACTCAAATTAAAACAACAAAGGAATGCTATAAACATCATTGATAATGTACGTACAAGAGCGTCGGCGGTCTTGAGTAGTCTGACAATCTTCACACTGTCTTCGTCATACTGTGACGCCCTGTTGTATAACATCTCGTCGTCCGGGTTGGGTGGCGGGGGAGGGGGCTCACCCTGGGCTAGTTTGTCGTGTGCCTTTAACAAACTCTATAAACACAAACGCAAACTCCTGAGTAAAACTGAAGCATAAGGATAGAACAGATGCCACTGAAAGATGTAAGATGTCAATGAGAGAGGTAAGACGTCACTGAGAAAGGTAACATGCCAATGACAGATCCATTCACGTGAATGAGCTGATTACATTTTACAACAGTGTGAATTTTAAGTACTCAATCAATGAAAAACAAAACTGAGGACCACTTGAAAATTCAAAATGTACGGTAATTCTCCACTTGTTTCACACAAACATAATTGCCAAGATTGTCATTTTTCCATTTTTCAAAGGCTTATTATTTTAATGCAAATAAAGGAAAATGCGTTAAATGTTTATGAATCTACACAGAACAAAGCATGCTAGTAATAGACTACAAGTTTTTTGGTCTCTACTTTTGTGGAGAAATTTAAAAAAATAGAATTCCACTTGTCAGACAGTTGTGTGATAACTATATAAAGAATTGCACTAAATACTGTGTCTCTCCAATAAAACAACAACAGAATACCACAAAACAACGTTCTGTATTTCAGTAGTTCGATGTTTTCAAGTGCAAAAATCATTGTCGTATATTGTCCATTTTCAAAAACCAATAACAATTTTTGTGATGAATTCGTACAAGTAACGTTATGAACAACAAATTTTTGCAACACATGCTTTTAACATAGTCAGTGTGATAGAAATCTCCCTTTGATCAATTTTATAGAGACAAGAAAAAAGGATCCAAACATCAAAGCATAAGATTTCGTAAAAATAGAAACTAGTGCTTGAATAAATGGTGATCTTTTTTACCTCTAAAGGAGAGTTCCACGGAGACGTTTAATTTCTTACACAAAAATGCATGTTCTATTCAGTTCCAACAAACCAACACACCTGAAACTCTGGCTGCTTCAGAATCTGGACCAGTTCATTGACCTTCGGGTTGACCCCTTGTTGTGACTTGAGCCCCGTGACGACGTCAAACGAAACAAACTGGGAGTTATTGCACAGTGCTGTGATGGGTGGTGAACGGTTGGTACACGCTTGTACCTTCTGGTATATAGCGAGGGCGGCGAGGAACCGATGGTTCTGAAGGAGTCTTGTCAGAGCAGTAACATCCTTTTGATTATCGGCTGACTTCAGCTTTCTCTGTATTTGCTGTATGGAGGCAAGAACACGGTCTTCACCTGCAGGTAAACAAATACAAACTGCTCAGGGACCTGTTCCATGAAGACACATCAGGTTATGCAAGACCTTATTGACAAGTCGGTGCATTTGGCCAAATAACCACAAAAACTATAGAATTTAACCTATTAGTATATATTTTATGAATGAGAAAAGCTTGCAAAATTTGATTTACTTTTTGCCAGTCTGACATTAATTTGGTCAAGAGGCCATGTCTTTTAATTAACATTTAGCCAAACAGAAAGCACAATAACAGTATCAAGAACATGACCAAATTTTGTGTAAAATGGTGGCAACACTTATTTTCAGTAGAACATCTCTGTCAAATATGGTCACATAGAGGATCTCCATGTCAGATCAACTCAGTTGATTTGGAAACTGAAAACGTGGCATGTGAGGCCACAACACTATCAAAAGCCACAAGGAAGAATTCTGAGTTAAAGATGAAGACAAACAACAAGAGTCTGTCTAGGGCAAGCTCGATTTTCTGCAAGACTTTCGGTGTTTGATTTCAGCACAGGTCAAGGGCTGTAGTGCACAGCTGGCGTCACATTCAATTTCTTAAAAAACAAACAAAACGGCTAAATTTCAACTTGGCACATAACGTAATGAAAATGGCAAGTAGTAACAATTCCAGTTAAAAAAGCAACTTATTCTGATCATGTCAAACATACAAACGGTGTCATGTCTTTACATGACCGAGGTTATACCTACAGGCCCACTAGATCAACCCGAGAGCTCCGTCTCAACAGGACAGTTAGAGAACGACACTACACCACAAAACTCCCCACTAAAATGTACCCAGACCAAGTGGGAAAGCTAGTCAAACCTAGGGCTTATTGTCCACAGATAGCAGTGTACAAATGCTAGGTCAACCTCAACTGGCCAATATACAATGGAAAACAGTGAAAACCACCCTCTTACATTATCTCCAGATGTGGCCAACACTTATGTGGCGGCCACAAACATCAAGTACTGGACTGGAATGTCTGGACTGGGGAACTGCACTCAACAAGAAAACCATCTGTGAACTTACTTCCAGCAGTGGCCTATTGTAAAACCAGTCAACAGACTATGGTTGTCATATATTGGACACCTTGAGTAATTCTTGTCTCACTTAAGCCCACAGTATGACCAACAACTGAACTTTATGTTGTCAAAATTCTCAGCAAAAATAACGATTACGAAAAGTTTAGTCTATAATTAGGCTGGTTTCGGGGAAAATGTTCGTGGTTTAAGCGACATAATCGTTTTTTGCATTATAAAATGCAATTTTGCAGTTATTGTTTAACAGATTGGACTTCTTGCAATTATCAACTTTGCCCAGAGCTATAAAACAACAAAATCCATTGTATTTTGTGATTTTATTACAAATCGTCAATTCTCGCAGTTGTCTGCCAGACATTTAGTTAACTCAAGGCGGGTGGCATTGCCACTAAAATATACATGTTTTACTATTGAATGTGTGGGATTTGGCTCAGCAACAAAGTAACAGTCAGATATAATGAGCCCACACTTAAGAACCAGTTTTCTCCACTGAATAGCAGTAACCAAACTGGTTCCCAAAATGTGGGCATATTATATCCTACCTACTGTTTAATGCCCAGCAGCCAGCGGTAGAGCCTTTGGCTGCCACTGTAGAGATTGTGGATTCATTTCCATGGTACTGCTAAATTTTTTAAAATTTGAACTATGTGAGAAGTTGCACCACCATTCTATACCAAAATTTGCCTAAGAACAACCAGGGTTAATTCAGGAATGAAAAAATTAACAAGCATGTCAACCTACTGAAACATTATAAACACAATACATCCTGGCCTGCCTCAGTACATGTTATGGTACTGTGATGGTAAGTAGAACAAATGAGTGTTCATGTGGCAAACATCCATTCAAAAAGAATGTAATTTTCAACCGTCATATGTGATTAAAATCTTAAACACTTCGGCAACCTCGACAGCAAGAAGTGTTTAAACGAACACCTTTTATTATTAGAATCCATCCCATAATTTTGAGGACATCCTGTTTACATGCTCATGTAGCTCTTCAACTGGGAGGTGGAGAATTACTCCTCCCATTCACACACACAATGCCCTCAGTGAATACTAATTACTAAACATAGTCACTTAACAGTTTTGAATACCTTTTTTTAAGGATTTGGTTATACATCCACTGTAACGAGGTTCACAAGTCTACGTCAGTCAAGTGTTGGATTCATTTTTTATCTTTTTGAACCACCTCCCATTTTTTCTTATGTCGTACAATACTCGCTGCACGCACTCGCAGGAACGCCCCAACTTCCAGTACGACGAGCTTACAAACTCCAAAGTGGAAAGTAACCAAAGTGAAAGTAAAAAGAAACGACATTGTGATGTACGCGAAAAACCCTCCAGAACTTGTCTTAACTCCACTTCCTATGAAGATCCCTATACTAGTTAAAAATAAAACATACAGACCATTTATAGACTACTGGTAATAGTACCTCTAGTTGCAACAGTAATTGTCAGTTAAACATTTACTATTAGCAAAATACAAAGAGACATAAGATTGTTTCTGACAGATTCTAAGACTTGATTTGAGTGTTGACAATATGAGTTCATTTTGTCACTTTACCACGAGTCCTTGAACATCCTCTAACGCCTTACCTCTCCAGTTATTTCCTCAAGTAAGCCTAGCTAAACAGTGTGTTCTTTAGAAGTCCACACAGAACATTTCTTTCCAACTATCAAGTTTCAACTGACTCCTTCTAGTTTGATAGATGGAAAAGGTCACTGCAGAGAAGCAGCTTGTAAACACAGCTAAGGCAAAAATGTTATATCAATGAATGCAACATCAATGTCTTTAAGGGCAATTTTTGAAGCACATTATGGATAGTTTGATGGCAACCAGTCCTAATACAATGGTAGTTAATTTGTGTTTTCAAGTGCGTAACGTATTCCAATTAGACGACCTAATTTTAACGTACATCAAAAACTTCTTAATTTAGGACATAAATAATTGTTAAGTTGCCATAATTCAAAGACTTAATCATTGTTTGCCCAAGGATGCGTTTTGCATCATTTGATGCAAGCTAATAAAAACACATGTTGAGTACCCAGATGCAGCACCTCGGATGCAATTTTAATGCAATTTCAATAAGTTACGAGAATGAAAACTAAGGAAACAGAAATTGCCAGGTTCAATTTTTTGTTGCCTGCCTACATTTTCCACTGATAAAGAATCACTAGGTTTGCCTCGTATTTCCAAATTATACTTTGTGCGTCTTTCTCTGCAACTGTAACCATTTCAGGAGTGTTTTCATGGACCCCACGACACTGAAATGGACCCCAACATTTTTGGAAGGTGGGTCCACTGGAACCCTGTGTTCGGAAATGTAGAACGAACACTGATGTAACTTGCTTAATGACAGCTGAACTGTACAAGCCAAGGTGACAACAAAGTAAAGCTTTCCAATACTTGCACTGATGGAGAAAGATAACAAAAAATGAAAAAAAAATTGTCATATTGTGCCCAAAACAGAAGTGTTCTTAGAAAAACAGTTATGGTTTGAAAGTGGCTGAAAAGTGCCCAACACGTCCTAGTTATAACAAACGAGAATCAATATATTATACCAAAAAATTTTTGCCAAGTAATAAACAGATATTTCACTCATGACTTTCCTTTTTTGCAGGTCCCACAACCTGCGACAAACTATGTGCTCGACTTTCAGGAACCTCCGACAGCTGGCTGAGTGCATCAGAGGTCTGCCTCTGCAACAAGCCTTCAGTTCTCAAGAAATCAGCAAGTGCTAATGCCAACCATTAGCACTTGTGCTTCTACAAGAAACTGATAATCGTTGACTTCATTTAAAGCAGCAATAAACCTGGGTTCTACTGAAGAAACTAAATATTGACTTAGACCCTTAACTGCTATAAAATTTGTCTTAATTGGCTCCTTACTCAAATGAGAAGAGTTTGACATGCTTTCCAGTGCCTTTTGGGCTTAACACTAATTATGTTTGTATATTTCGTAAATAAACATTAAAAAAAAGAAATTTCTGGTCTTGCGAAAAACCAACATTATGTTACTGCTCGACACAAGGCTCTACAATGACTTGTCACGGCATGTCATTCCTTAGCGTCGACTCGAGCAATAACAAACTGCTGATTCTCTCCAAGCACAGAAATCGAAACAATTTGAAACGAATCTCACAACAGTGGCCCAAATAAAAAATGTAGTGGAAAGCGGGTTTTTAGCCACTTCCAACAGAAAAACGGTGTAGTGACTCTTCTGCACTGGAATATAGAGCTGATTACTCTGAACAGAAATGTGCCTTTGAACAACAGTATAAACAATATTATACAGTTACACCCCTAAGTACTGTTGCATGAAATAGTTCAAATATTTGCACACTGCTCAAGGGATTGCCCCAATCTGGTGTGTATCTACTTGGAAAAAGTCAGGATCAAATGGCTAGTAAGTGCTTACCAAATCTGGCACAAAACAGCACTTGAAATGAACGCAAAAATTATGATATGAAATAGGCAAATAAACTACTTTCCAATATGAGGAAGTCAAAGACTATTATTCCCTTGTGGCTACATGGCTAAAAGTCAAAGAGTGCTAGGTTTGTTAAGCGATGAACTTTAATAGTTCCGATTACACTGGCAGTTTGTATAGTACCAACACTCGTTGAGTCTCATGCGCCAATGTATACTGAAATAATGTATTCACGGCACTAACACATGAGTTTCTCTCATCTCCTCTATACGTGTAATTTCACCTAGGAGTCTTACTTTTCTTTTTATCCACTCAGTTCTCAGTTACACGTTAATTTAAAATTGAAGGTTCACTTATATGTTCTTACTTAACATCTAACTCTTAGGTTTTTCTTGTGCTTTGCAGACAATCCCATGCACCTGAAGTTTGACATAGACACAACTTTACATGCACAAAAAGGCACATACCGTTTATCCAAAAGGTGTACATAGTATGCCTTCTTACACATAAGGGAAAACCTACAGCTAAAATTTCTGTTACATACCGTAAGTAACTCACCTGGTGTAGTTTTGAGTTGCCTCTCGTGGGGGACGGGTTCCCGTCTGACTGCTCCCACGTCGGGGATGTCTCGCCGCCCCCTGGCTGGCAATGTGGATGCCTCATGTATGTCTGGCGTCGTTGCACCATTCTCGTCCTCATCAAACACAGGGTTGACCACGCCCTCTAGTGGCGGTGGTTTCCTGTTCTGTTCTAAGTTGGCGAGTTTCTTTGACTCACGTATCGAATTGCGCAGAAACTCCTGCTCACGAATGAACTTGTTCTCTTCCTCTCGCCTCTTTTTCAACTCCTCCTGGTGTTTACGGATTCGCTCCAACTGGTCCTGTTTGTCACGTGACAGCGAGCCATTACTACCCATATCCTCGTGAGTGGTTTTCCTTGGCACAGCTGGCGAATTCTTCTGTGGTGGGGTTGGGGCGGGGTGAGACGGCTGGGGCGGTGGGTAGCTAGGACGCTCCTTCTTGGACGCAATGAAAGTCTCTGGCACATCGATAGCCATTTCACGATGCGGCTTGTTGGGACTGATGACATAGTCATCACCATTCTCAGTCATGTAGCCATTAACAACAGCAGTCTCACTATGTCCATTCATTGCACTATGTGTGACTGAGTTCACAGAATTAGCACGGTTGACGTCCTCGATGTCAGACTGACCATTGGACGGTAACGACTCGGCACCACTGTTGTTAAAATTCGTGGTCACATAGATCGGGTTGTTAACGATGTCTGTGGTTTCATCCAGCTCATTCAGGCCAGAGATTTTTGTCATGTCCACCGGCTGGACCCGGTTTAGTGCCGCTAGTTTCTCGAGTCTCTGCCTTGCCTGATCTTCCACGGCTATCACATAGGCACTCTGTACACTGTTAATGTTGGGAACTACAAAAAAGTGAAAACTGAATAAGAGTTGCTTGGAATTGTATGACTCATGGGCGAACAATTTAAAACAAGTAACAAGTAGTAATCAGGGCAAGAAAAATAGAGAGTAAGAAAAACACATTGCGGCTCCACACAGGCTGATATGTGAATGTAAACAGGGTAACATAAACAGCTCACACTTTTGGATAGAATGTGCAAATGTGTGTTCCTAGGAAAAAACTGTGAACATGGCTAATGTAAAATTAGTCCAGGCTTAAGGACTGTAGCCTATATGTGAACCCTCCATAGTATGGACATGAACTTTCAAACATGTATTGTACCCAAAACATAAGGCCATGGCCCTATAGGCCAAATACTTTTTGAAAACCCTTGAAAATGCAAATGACTCAGAATAGAAGACAATGGCCTTATAGTCACATATAAGCCAATACCCTTAGTTCATATATAAGGTCAGTTATTTTTTGTTTTTGCCAATCAGTCATTATCAAAATGTTAAATAATGTCTAAGGTTAAAAATGTTGTTTGACAAAAAAAACTGCGTGAAATATCTAATAAATAGTACAATAAAAAACAAACACTTGACCCATGCCAAAATGAAATTACCGAGACTGTAGGGCCATCATGGCCTTAGATTCTGGGGGTGTGAAATTTGCAATTCCTGCCGAGTTGAAATTCTCTACAGCGGAGTAATCATTGCATCAGACAACATTTGAAAAATGTGAGCATTAACAACAATGCACTAGAAATAGAACCACTTAAAAATGAAAAATGTGCAATTTTTGCAATTGTTATTGTCTGAAATCGACAAACTTTCATCATGTAGTAAAACAATATGAATGTAGGTGTTCTCACCAAGATTAAAGCACAGTGTTCAATCAAGTCCCGAAAGGCAGACTCCCCCTCCTCGCTAAGCGTTCTTGGTTAAAGATTTTGTGAATTCTAATTTAGCTTGTACTTTCAATAAAATTGTTAATATTCTGACTGCAGTGAATACTAAGCTGAAAAGTGTGACAATGAGACTACACATTTTATAGGTCAAGACCACTTAAAAAGCTCAATTGATACGACAATCAATCAGAAATTGAGCATGGGGGTTAAACATTTGAACATGGTGGTCATATTTGATCTTAGGGGCTCAAAATTAGAGTGGGATGGCCCATCACACTAAAAAACAGGTAGCACTAGATGTTCACATCTTTACAGAGTACAAATCCGTTGTGACAAAATGATAAAAAATTTCAGTCACACAAGAAACTTTCCTTAAGGCCAATAAAGAATTGTTCTTCAAAGACTACAAAAAAACTGCTTTTAACTGTTTTGGGTACTAAAGATGAGCCTCAAAACCAGCAAGGCTATATGACTGATGCCGACAATCCTTTACACTCAAAACAAATTCTGAGGACTACACAGCATTTTAATTTATTTTTTCTAATCGAAGGCACCTGCTTCACGACAGAAGTGCTCAAATTACATTGCACGATATTTTCCGTGGTAACCCGACAAGATTTACCTCGTTAAAAATAAACCAAATACCGTAATCGGATGAGGATTAAAAAAGCAGATCAGGGTTGGAGAACATGATTAATAAAGATCGATAAAAACAAGGCAAGTTTCTATGGTTAATTCACTTGATAAAAAGGTGAGGATACGGAAACCAGCGTCTGCAGCAGCGTCTGACAACATGCAAATTTCAACCACGCCTTCCAAAACAATCTTATCTTCACAAGGCAAAACTTTGTTCGAAATAGGTCAACTCAATACTGATAAAATCTGATTCATACCTGTCCACTGATATGCCTATACTATGAGTGATGTTAGTGGTGAGGTGCAGTACTTCAGCTCAGTAGATTTAAAAACTTGTGAATTTGTAGTCGCTTGAACAAACTTTTTAGATCTTATATAGCCTTAGGTTATCGTTACATCTTTTTATCAGCAGGTCTCTGCTGTCGATGCTTGTAGTGCGGGTAGGTTTGTTTCTGGCTAGATACAACACAGATAGGTAATACATAGACCTTCCTACTTTAATCAATAGGAACCTGGCACAGTGATTGGACAACTAACTGCTCAACAGGATAGCATTAATTACAAAAGATTTAACTGGGCATGCAATTATCAATCAATCATACACTGATCAGGTGAACTTTGAAATGGTTTAACCATGCGCTAAAAACTTGTTCTCTGTAGGGACTAGGATGCACTGTTTTTGGTAACTCAAGTGCTAATGCATACTGTCCAGCTAGCATAAAAGTTCAAGGTTTAACAAATCTAATAAGATGACTGCAATGAAATTCATAACAGGAGAAAAAGACATAACTGGATGACAGGTGACTTTTGTTTGATCAATACACATCACATAAACATTCAGCAAGACATATCCATCATTCATGTTTCACCTTGGAAAGCTGTTAAAACGATCAAAGTAACAACTAAGATTCTTTTGCATAATGTACTGGGAACACCTCTTAAATACCACTAAAAGCTGCCTCACATTAGCCTAGATCAAAGAGCATCAACAGTCACGTCTGGCCCAGCTCCCAAGACGCTGTGTGCTGCTTCTCTGGGGATTTACAGCCACTTCCAGACTGGGCTCAATCTAAGCAACATCCAGTAATTTCACAGCCACTGAGGTTGCTAAGCAACAAGTGCCTCCACCCCTCAAAGACTGCTGTCAGTCTACCACAATATCTTTTGGCAGTTGGAAGTTCAGACGAAGTCTAAGAATTTTGTTTGGGTAACACTTCATACATCGTAACATGATTCATTTTTTGCCATAAAACATGGCATAATGCCAAGTCATGCATACACTACTTGAGGGACATTATACCAGACACAACCTGACAACACAACTGTTTAGACTTCATATTAAAATAGACAGCACAACAGTGAAACTTGGACCAGAACTACTGCCCTCGCTAATTGAAAGCCACAAACTTCCTGTTCATGACAGTAACACAGCATTTATTAACGATTTCTATCAGTCAGGACACTTGAATGAGCCTGGAAATCAAATGGCTTATAATGAAGAGGTATTCATACCAAACGTTAACGAATTCGCCACACCTCTGTTAAAGGTGACACAACTAATAATGTGCAGTGCTCTACACAGGCTAAATTATCCGCTTGAAAACAAAAGTGTCGCTCATAAAATGTGGTGTCCAAAAGAAAAATGCCAGATGTCAATTTTCTATTCGTATTTTCTACTTTTTCGACTTGTATATTCGAGGATTTACTCGCCTGTGTCGAAGCCCTGTCATGTGATCACCATTAGACGGGAGAGGGGCAGACGTGCAATATACGTCATTGGAACACAGCCTTTCCAAAAGCAGGTCAGTCGGTAGATTATAGTACAGGCTATTGTCTCATCAGATGATACCGAAATACCACACTGGATCACAACCAAGAATAACTGACACCATTTCAATGCAGGGCCAAAACAAACGGGAAAACCCAGGCAAATTACCATGCAAACAGAAAGCATGATGGCGGGCCAGACCAGCAATATACTATGAACTGAGAAAATGGCGTCCCTAACCAGAATACACACAAGTAACCAGCGAAAACTAGAGTTTTAATTAACTCTAAATAGCTTTCAGCTTTATAGTGGTCTAGTCTCTATTTTCTTCTGGGGTGAACAGTGTTGCCTGATTAGGTGACAGGCCTCAGTACAAACATCAATGCCAACACAGAGCCAAAGTTGAGGTTGTGCAAAGACAGAATGTATGCAGAACAAACATTTGCTTCACCTGTATTGAAATACTACTGTAAAATCCACCTGTTTGCACGCAGACATTTCAAAATCACAATTTGAGAGACGATCAACTTGACTGGAACTAGGCAATGAGCTATCTTAATAGCAGCAAAAGTTCAAATATGATACCATTGATTGTTCCTTCGTCCCAGCTCCAATAGAAAGGCTGTACATCTGACTCTGCATCAGTTGGGAAGCAAACCCAGTTGTTCTGGTCTTTTTGGGACATGGTGTCCACTGCAAACACAGGTGCATGGAAAACTGCTTGGATGTACTGACTGTCAACTTATGACCGACTAGAATCACGACCGACTGACGACTGACACTAGCGTTGTATAGTAAGTTTAAATACCAAGGTCTCCAAGTTGAAACTGTGCTAAGGTAGCAAGTCATTAATTTGAACACTATCCTTAATTCAACCATTATACTTCCATGCCAAGCTTATCCGCAAACCAACATGACATGAGTTTTAAATAACTTTACATTAAAAAAATTAATAAACAGTAAAGTAATAGCCTTCACAAGGTAAATGATTATCCAAACCTATGGAAAACCCACGTTCTTAAAACGATTCAGTCAAAACAATGTTCCTCGAAAAGGTTAAAATCGATACTCTAAATAACATGGCCAAGTGCAAAACCTCACCAAGGCAGGGTGGAACGTTTTGAGTTATCCAGTGAACTTGAGAAAATGAACAATGACAATTACGGAAATCAATTCTGCTCGAATATAAAGAAAATTTACCAACAACCAATGAACAGTCAATAACAATAACTGATGAGCCACCTAAAAACTAAAACTCCTGGGAGGATGCTATGGTTGGCCCACAGTACAAGAGCCCAAAGTCCAGTTACATGTGTGCTTAATGAGAATCTAATGGGTAAATCTATGGTAATTACCTAATGAAAGAATGTGTGTGTACATAACCATGGCTCAACATGGTGCAACAACTTGGCTGGATGTTAACCAGTAGCAGATACAGATACATGGACAAGTAACATAGATGTACAACAGTACAAGTAACATGATTCAATGAAAGATGCACTGCGCGGCTGCAGCAGAAGCCAGACAGGTCCACCCAAGAAACATTTACAGAATCTACCATAAAATCTCACAAATTTATGACAAAATATGATGGACAAGTCAAGTTTTATTTCTCCACTTTTTACATAAGTAGTATCAAATAAATGCTTTCTCAAGTTTAAGTTCGATACCACAGCTGATACCAGAAAATGTTTGAAGCCTAAGAAGAATGACGAGAGGTCAATTTTTGGCCATTATTTTTCCGCAATTAGTGAGCTTTTATTTTAGTTAAGAGTGCTGTAGATCACGCTCTGCAGAATCAGACATGAAATAGGTAATATTGAAAAGGACAGTTGTAAATCTGTGTATTGTTCAAGACTTAAGAACATACCAAATTGTTGATAAGAATAGGCGTGCGCCTAGAATCAAGGAACATTGGCAACGTAAGTACTAAATGACAACTTCAAATCCAATAACATAACTTCTAAGTACTTGATAAACAAGTTTTCTAGAAACAGATGAACACTTCCTAATTATCTCATAAACAACAACTTCCAAAGCCATTAAAAAAACTCATTGTAAAATCAATACTGCTATCAGTTAACCAAGACATTAAGTTAAAGCAATTATCATCAATACAACTGGGTAAACTACTAAAAACTGACATTAGGTAGAACTTCAACAGACCTCCAAGTCATATCAATAACCACAAGCTCTATAGTACTCTTAGCTACCCAGATGGCAGCTCAGCCATGACTAACTGTCAAATGGAGCAAAACAAGAGGCGGTGACCCGCATCCACAAAGACATCAAGACAAATCTACACCTTCCATGAAATCTAGCACAGAATCGGCCATCTTGGTGGCCAAGTGCTGATTTCACAGTCTTGTATTGAAGGTCAGGTTAGAGACTGTTTGCACACAGAAAGTCCTCCACTTGAGCTGGAGAGCCAATTGTTATGGGCAAAGGAACTAATGAAAACATTCTGGCTCAACTGTGTAGGCCATGAAGTGGTAGACAAAACAAAGATGGATTTTAGAAGACTTCTTTGAAACTTTGTAGCATAACACACCGAATCATAAAATGACGCCAGTCAATTTCAAATTTTCACCATAGATTTTCTGCCAAATAAATACCGTCAAAAGAATGTTATTAGTCACTTTATATATAATGTTACTGAAATTGCTGAAATTCTGTTGAGTGGAAGTCGGGTCAAATCCATCATTTATTATTTCTACCAGATACTTTCCAAGTAGCAATGTGGCAACTGATCACATAGTGCTGGACACCAGTGGCCTCCACATGATGAGAAGGTAATTTCATATTAGTTTATTTAAAATGCACCAAGTCTAATCACATACAATACAAAAGGACCATTTGACGAAGTAAAAATATTCTTAATGCCACTGGCAGCGAAGAAGTACCTCCTGGTACAGCCACAAAGTGCTAAGAGTCACTGGCTCATGGTGTTCAGCCCCATTGCTTCTCCAAAGCCTCCCATTGCACGTGGCGTCCCTAATTTGTTTAAATGGTAGAAACCAATAGCCACTTCATTCTCAGTTTCTGCAGTATTTACCTGCAATGCTGCACCTTGGTAGGGCACTTGCCTTGCAGTTGTACACTTCAGGCTTGCTAAGCACTACTTTACATTATAACACTATTGATTAATGCCATTTGTCCCTACAAAATTTTATTGTTACATAGTGACTTGCAATACAGACATAAAAAATTTGAACAGCTGAGTGAGACATGAATCGTTCTTCACAAATTTGACTTGGCTGAGAAGTGTGTTAGCAGCCAGCCCTACCTTTTGAACAATAGATAAATTGTGCAAATGCACTTTTCTACCTCCACAAAAGACAGTTGAATTCAGTATGAGGCAATTGCTGACTTGCAATACAGACAAAAAATTTGAACAGCTGAGTGAGACGTGAATTGTTCTTCACTAGTTTGACTTGGCTCAGAAATGTGTTAGCAGCCAACCCTACCTTTTGAATAGATAAACTGTGCAAATGCACTTTTCTACCTCCAAAAAAGAGAGTTGAATTCAGGATAAGGGTATTGCTGTCATGGCAAGGACTAACAGCCACTTTCACAATTTCTATCATATGGTCCTGAGTAGAAAGGAAACATCCCTTTAAATTAATACTTCCTTCAGGCCTCCATAATGTTGTACAATAGGGAAAGGCCATCAGTGTTATCATCTCAGCCATTGTGTCAACCAACTATACCAAAGATGTTTTTCTATTTACCTTCCAATCAATACCCAGATAGTACTCACAGTGCACCTTTATTGAATGCTCACTCTACTACTGCAGCAGCTATTGTCCCTAACACAATTGGAAATATTTGAAACAGGAGCAGCAGTCTTAAGAAACCAGCAAGATAGTAACAACTAAGTGTTCAGTCTCACTTGAGCTCTCGCCAATTTCATTCTTAACTTCTTGATTTAAAACGGGCAGGGAACGGGCAATTTTGTCAAAAAGAAAAACTTCACAGTGAAACCACGTGATTTCTATAAACAGATGGTACAACGCTTTATGCCATTTCCCTTTTGTTTTTTTTACTCTTGTATTGAGAACTAACTTGGTTGAACACAGCCCTAAGGTCACATGTGTTGTTTGATAATGCGACATTACTAGCAAGAAAATTCTTTTACTGAGATCAACCCCACCGTGGATTCGAACCTGAAATTTCTTGCCTTGTAGTGAAACCCTCTACTGGCTGAGCTGAAACCCACCAACTACGTGTTAGAGTATTAAACTAGTAAAGTTATCAGCCTTGATTTGCATAAATGTCTGGCAGACAACGGCGAGAATTAGCAATTTGTAATAAAATCACAAAAGTACAAATAATTCATTGTTTTACAGTTCTGGTCAAAGCTCATAACTCCAAAAGGCCTATTCCATCGTACAAGAATCCCAAAACGCATTTTTCAGTCATAAAAACGAAAGTGTCCCTTTAAGTGTAAGGGGAATGTTGGAAGTCATACAGGTTTACTTTGACAAGCACTAAGTATCTAATTATTTGATTATAACCAGCAGATTCAGTTCAACGCCCACCCTAATTTTTAATAAATTTTGCTCTAACGGCACATACAGCACTATGTACTCCAGAATAAATTTTCTCTAATGTGTGTTATGACTGGGATAAACATACAGGCACAAGATGGTTGTCTGTCACAACAAAACTGGGAACTAAAATCGATTCTCATAAGAACCAGTTATTCATTGAGGTATGTAACACGGTGAACACTAGCCAGTGAAAATTCAGACGTTCAAGTCTCGAGTCGAGACCCAAGATGTATACCAAATATAAAATGAAACAACAACTTTTAAAGTACTACGACAGGAAGATAATGAAATTCTGGACCAATATGGTACTCAACCTGGTGAAGAGAATCTTTCAGAAGAGCCTGGTAAAGCTAGGCACTTGGTTCAGGTTCACCAACACCCACCAAATCCCACTCTGGCACATATGCCCACATAAAGCTGAATGAATAATGGGTAAACACAGCTGTAGACTGAATTTTTCCAAAGTGACAAAATCGAAATGTTAATCTGATAATCTCAAATATATTAGCCTGCCAGACAAGTTATATTAAGTGACTCAGATGATGTGCGAATTGAACATAGATAGTGACAAGTAAATCCTATTTGACCTGGCCTTCAGTCACTATTGATTGTATTCAGAAAGGTCATGGATGGCACCATTACTGTGTTACATAATACCTGCGAAAACAACCTCCAACAACCTACACTCAAGTGAAAATACTACAGTTACATATATGCTATGAATGGATTCCAAAGACTCTTAGTGCAAAATCACTAGCCCAAGCCTCATTAACTTGCTGGGAGAATGTAACAGTCTAAGAGATATTGCTGCTGAGAAGACAGTCTCATGCCTTAATGTTCCCAGACATGTTCTTATTTTTGGTAAATAACTCAGTCACACATAAAATTAACTCAAGTCTACTGTACCTGTACAATGAACATACGTACCATACATGAACAAAACAAGTAAATCTGTCTCAAAGCTCCAACGAAAGACCAATGCGAACCTATTGAAAAGTTCGGCTACATCTCTAGAGTCACAACACACAACAGGTAGTTGAAGAGAATTTTCTACATGGGTTACAATTATCAGTTCAACCTTTTACCCACAACAATGCCGACCCTACCATGACCTTGGTCAGATAACTCCATGCTCCCTTGAACTGTTTAGTAGCACCTCTTGAACAGAGCCAGTCACACTGATAAAGAAGGCAAACACTGGCCACTCCCCCTTTAGCCAGCCTGATAACAAAGTATGAGTGACCAGGTAGTACAGTGTAATAAATCACACCTATGGTATTCACTATAGTCTTACTGCCTTACTCATCATCAACAACACTACATTCATATGTATACATGACCTAACTAGATTGTTTCCTATAAAAATGTGGCTCGCCTGATGCCAATATAGCTGGCTACCAATATTTTAAGATGTCACACAGAGGGGGGACCTATGATGTACTAGTAAAAACCTTACCTGTGACTGTTTCATAGCCTTATTAGGCCCGGCGACACACCAAGCTTAGCACCCTAGCACCCACAATTAACAATCACACCATGGAACCAACTGAGAATCATGTGAACAAACCAGCCTAGGTTTCCAAGTTTCAAATCAATTTTCCACAGGTCATCAGTATTGTAGTCATTAGGCCAAACTCCAGCAAATGAATCCACCTGGTGAACATTGGCCTACAGCTATTTACCACATGAAATAAATACAGTGATTAATTCAGCAGTACCTAAATAACAAGTGACCCCAGTCCAGGGATGGAGTGAAAATGTGAATACCTACACACAGTTAGGTTATGTTCATGACTAACCTATTGATTGACCTACATGTTCCTGGTTGTAAAACCCAGGTATGTACAAACACAATAAGGTGGACAGGATGGTGTGGAGAGTATGAATACAAGGTCAATACCTACAGAAGATGTTAACCACAGTTGACCACAGCTCCCTACACTAACATTTTACTACCATCAAAGTCTCACTCAAATGGGAAAAGAGAACAAATTAGTGTAAAGCAGGTGATCAGTCTATTTGTCAGATGTATAGGAAACCTCTTCAGCAGGTAGTTAATTTATGACTTGACAATTTTCAGGGCTAGCTATGGTTGAAACAAAAATGCATCTTAGCCCACGTCAGCAGTGTGTCTACATCCAGGACCCTTTCTCACATTTGAGGACAGGTGCCTGTCCTTCCTGAGGGAGTGTTTTGCTTCAGGGAAACCCCTTCCCCCATCACCATAAATTCCATTCAAACCTTCCCCTCGGTCACCACCCATCAATGCCTCAAGTAGGCAAAAGCAATGCTTTACATTTAAGTGACTCTAACCTGGGGGGAATTTTTAAATTATTGTAGGGGAATTTTTGGGCCTGGTTAGGGAAATTGGGTGTGATTTTTAAATATTTTTCACAGGAGTACAGGGCTGACATTTGGCCCCAAAATCAAGTCATGGAGGGCCCTGATATCTGATGTCATGCAACACAGGCAGAGATATCAATCTGGTCACTTGGACATCACATGAGGCCCTAACACAGTTATTTGTTTTTGTTTACATTACTGTGCATTACTGTTGAAGGGTAAAAAGGCAAGTAAGTGCATGCGCACTACAGAGTCGGAGAACGTTGACCGTCACACACTGCCAGCATGTTTGCTGCAGTTTTCACGCGAGCGAATTGTGAAGAACACTGCCACAACAACTTCCACCAGTGCAACTTACCCCACTTTTGAGTGGAGCATCCACACATACACATTTGTATATCCAATAACTAGGGTAAGGCAGAAGGTGTTGCTCCGTGCATTACCATGAACACCTAATGTGAGTAGGGGGCATATAAAAGAAAACCCGTCTGTATATAACCACAGCAGCCACGCAGCGATTAGAAGTGGCACAAGTTACCCTCGAACAAGTTAATCTACATACCTTGATAAGGTGGAGTAAGTTGTCACAACTAGGTTAAGTTGCACTAGTTTAAATAGCGTTCACAGAGCACTCGGACCCATTGACAAGTTGTCCCACGAGTAACTTGTTCTAGGGTAAGTCTGTGTGTGGATATCACTTTAGATGTACAGTTGGTTTTGGACCAAAGCTAATGGAAAAGCTCCTCTACAAGCAGATTTGATTCAGCGGGAAATGAGAAAAGACCACTAGACAGAACGTGGGATAATAACTGCTTCAGGCCATGGAAACTTTTTTCACGCAACTCATTTCATTACATGGCACTAAGCAGGGTAGGAAATTCCAAAATGAAATGTGTTGTATGCATTCATGACAACAAAACGATAAGGTACAGGAGTGCAGGATGTATTTCTTAGACATTAGTGATATTAAGCTCAAATAACATAAACTTCTCTACAATCAATAGTTAGCCCCTAAAATCAAGCCACAGTAGCAGACACTAAAAACATAGTTGGGCCCCATGAAGAAGTTCATAGCTCTGCCAGAAAACAGCTGTATCACACAATGCAGGAACGCATGACACCAGGGCCTGACAAGAGAGCTAAGATTCCTGCACTTAGGCAGATAAAGAGTTGAAATCCAATGGGTAAATACTAAGACAAACAAGATTACAAACATCTTAATCATACTTCAAATATCAATTAAGGCCAAAATGACATAACCCCAGGGTGTTGTTATACTTGATAACAAGCAATAAAAGTAAGAGTGCTAAAGCAATAACTCCTAACTTGATTATTGCTAACGAACAGGCAATCAGCCCTTGGGCACAAAAACAGATCAGAAGCTGAAACCTTAAAATCCATTGCCTGACCATAAGTAAACGAACTAAATGTGAACAGGGCACCCTTCCTGTTGCACTGGACTTAACCCATTCACATGTGAATTTTAATGGATTAGAACAAATATTGTTAAAAAAATCACTGAATTACTGAAACCCACTGCAGACCAGAAGCAAAGAAACAAAAGTGTGAACAGAGCACCCTTCCTGCTGTGGATTTAAGCATTCACATGTGAATCTTTATGGATTATAACAAATATCGTTATAACAAATCACTGAGATATTGAAACCCATTGCCTGACCAGAAGCAAAGAAACAAAGAGTGAACAGGGCACCTTTCTTGTTGCAGTGGGCTTTATATAGCAATCATATGTGAATCTTTAAAATGGATTAGAACAAATATTGTTACAATGAATCACTGAACTGCAGATTGCCTGACAAGAAGCAAAGAAACGAAGCATGAACAAGGCACCCTTGCTGTTGTGGTGGACTTAAAATATACATAGCATTCATAAGTGGATATTTATGGATTAATGTTGGTCTAATGAATCACTGCATTGTTGCAACCCACAGCCTCACCAGAAGTAAAGAAAGTATGAAGAGGGCACCCTTCCTATTGCATGGACTTACAGCAAATGATAATTTAAATATTTAAAAGGCAGTGAGGTCTGAAATAGAAGGCAGATTTCCCACTTAAAGCCCCCCCGGGTCAGTTGTAACAAAGAACATTACATCTGTTGCTAGCATGGCTGGAACTGTGAAGATGTTGCAAAATGACACTTGGTAAAATTTCCATTATTTTGCAACAAGGTAACTAATGAACCTTCACAAAATGGAAAATAGCAACGTTGGCAATTATTTTAGGGCAATTAAGTCGAGAATTACCGGAGCTACATATGCGAGAATTACCGGAGCTACATTGGATTTGTAGGCAAATGGGACAGGTGGGCTTTGACAGAAACAATTTTTTGAGATTACGCTAAATGCAGATCAGACGACAGATCTGCCTTTTGGTCAGATGGAACTTGAACTTTCCACAGAAGTGGACAAGGTGAGAGAGGACCAGCTTATGGCACGATTTGACAAAACTTCAGGTTTGCCAGCAGACAAATTTCGTAGTTCTTTGGGTGTAATCACGTCAGGAGATGACTTATGAATATTTAGGACTCATTAATGAAGTATTGTATTAATGAGCAATCAGCTACCTCTGTGACCAAGAGATCCTCTGAGGAAAAGCAAAGCCACAAGAGAGGAGAATGCAACAGGGTAGCATTCACTGTGTTTTGAAATTTTATAAATAAGTAACAAACACATTTAGAAAATTATGACTTTTTAAGTAACCATAGTTTGTAAAATGCAAGATCTTTCATAAACTTGGGTCCATGAACATCAAACTGTACTTGAGACTAGACTAATAAAAGCACAGATCGCGTGTCATGGTTTGAGCAAGTTTTCCAATTTCGCACAACTTTATTGATCAATTTTCAAGTCGAATATTGAGTAAAGTTTGTTGGTCATGGGCCCAAAAAACTAATGAGCACCTATTTCTCAAGCCACGAACAATGCTGCCGTTAAAATAAAATTCAGAAACTCACCAATTCTTCTGGAGCTTTTCCTCTTAACACGCAGCGAGATTGTCCGAGATTTTATAGACTAAAATGTAAAAGAAAACATACCGATAACTAGACTGCCATTAAGGTAGCTTACAGCCGAGTCATAAGAGATTATAACTTTACAGAAATTGGAAAATCCCAGTGACACCATGCAAAAACCCTTGACGCTGATAGCGAACACTAACAATCACAATTCCAGGCATAAGAAGAACTTACACCCCTAATTCTTTTATCAGTAATTTACGTAATAATCATAACGTAACTCCAAACACTTCACCGGATTTTCACTTCTCTGAGGAAAGTCAGATAAAAATGTGTCACAAGCCTAAACATTTATCAGATCCACTTCTCTGAGGAAAATCAGTCTACGAAAATGTGTCAAAAGGCTAAACAGTTATCAGATCAAGGGTATTTGCAAAACAAATCAGTAGCTAAGTTAACTAACTTACTTGGGGAATGATAACACACATTAACAGAATCAGTACTTACTAAGTATGCTGACCACAAATTAACTGTTGTCATATCAGTTGCCATCAGTTTCAAATGAAGTTAATGGCAGGCAATAAAGATAAAGCTAATGACAAAACCACTGGAAAAATGGCATCCGGGAGAAATTCAGTCAGATAATGTAGGCATTGTTGAATGGACAAGACAGAAAATGAAGAGCAAGGGTCTATGAATTTTATGAAAAGCGACTTAGAGTTACGTCAGAAATTTGGTATTACTTTCCTCACAACTATTTCGGAAAATTGAGCAAGAATGCAAAATGTATGAGAATACGACCGCATACACATAACTGCTGGTTACTGCTCTTCTCAATAAAATTTATAGCAACTCTCACTAGACTGCCATATACTCATAGTTACTTCACTAAGTGAAGAGCGAGTACAAGAACAAAGTTTTGGTTCAAGTCTTGCATCACAACAGAAGCCAGGACAGAGTTCTGCAGACCGGATACATTCAGAGAAAAGCTGGTACCATCATATTGATCTTAGGTTGTACTTCGTAGCAATGTCTCACTTGGAGTGATTTTGAATTTTTGTGCATTCCCTGCACGTGTTTACAACCATAGCCCAGTCGACTGCAAATAGCTAAACTCTCCTCTGTGGAGTTCACATGACACTGTTGTTATATTTATGAATTTGCAGTTTTAGGGTTGGCCAACCCTAATTTAAACTCTGAAACATTTTCTTGAGTTACTGATGGTTTCGAAGCTGTTATTGGTAATGGAAATGCAGTCCTATCACAGCAAGAAAGACAGATGAGCTTAAATGTCTATTTTTCGTTTTTTTACAGCTTAATACCACAGATCGGAAATACGCAGTTTTAAATAAATTAAATAAGTAACTGTTTAAACCAGGTGTAAACTAAAACCAAAATATTTTGCTACATGAGAACTAACACAAGTGCATCATGAGACAACATCAGAACTACCCCACAACTGCAAAAGATCCACCACCTATGGCACCTCAAAGAAAACAGGCCCTGTTCTGGCTGCAGCCTCATTTTCTCAATAGGCAGCAATAATGCTTATTGCACCAGGGTTGTCCCTTGACGAAAACAAGGTACGTCATGCTCTCACGTAGTCATCTTACTTTCCGTTGCTTCGTGAAAACAACTATAGTTACACACTATTTTCACGTGCTGGGCACTATTATTATTATTATTTTATTGCTAAATAAAAAATGTACCACTGCGAAGAACAATTAGGTTTAAAAGCAGAAAAAATTCGTAGTTTTCAAAACATGGCTCAGAGTTTTAGAAGCATGCTTTTCAATAATGGTTCAATATTTCCTAAGGTGGTGCAAAACATTTCATACAAGGTGCAGCGCCATGTATGAACACATGTGTGATTGTGTGGAGTACACTGAACACCAACTTCACCTATTTAGCGCAAAACGCAGCAGTGGAGTGAAAATTGGAGAATTTCCTAACAAAAACAAGATGAACAAAATCCTAGTTTACCTTTAGCTTAAAGGTGTATTGTGCAGAGGTTATGAAACAACATTAAGATAAGTTTCCAGTATTTGCAGACAGATAATCACCCAGTCGAAAAATGATTATTTTCATCACTATTTTTGCATGAAATTAGTGATTAGTTATCACACTATAATTTTACCATTCAGGGTATTTTGTCAACCTCAAAGTAACCCTCAAAGTATTACATCACATGTGCAAACTTCAATCATGAGAGTCAACAGAACTGATGAAGAGCAGGTTTAGCCAACCAGGTCTTGAAATTCGGACCCGTGATGTCATTCTCAACTTTTCGTTTGCTTCATGAAGAGCACACCGCCAACTCTTGTTTAAGCCTGATATCACAGGGGTGCAGTGACCGGCATTCTCGATTTTGAGTCACGTGACTTACCATGCAATGATAAGATATACCTCCAATAAAAATAACTGACATGTTTTGAAAGAGGATTTTAAATGTGTCTCCTAATCTGAGAACATATAAGCATGTCTACCTATTGTCAAAGGACCTGCTTATTTGATTCTACAGAGGTCACCAGTCTTAGCTGCCTCCTCTCAGTGGGGATGGCAGACAAGTAGGGTCCACGTTTATCTGTGGGGAAAGATGTCTGTGCCAATGAGAGGGGAATTTTTCGGGGTGAGGGGAAAATTGTACAAACAGATCACCATCAATAACACACCCACCCTGTTGCAAGATGTTGTAGGTTCTGCCTCCGGAGGTCAACACTAACATTTTGCGCTCTTTCAAATTGTCACCAGTGTTAGTTACAAATGATTTGAGCCTCGCGGGGAATTTTCAATCACTTGAAGGGAATATTTGGGCCTCGCGGGGAATTTCACGGGATTTTCAATATTTTAACGAGAGGAATGGGGCCAAAAATCAAGAGATCGCGGGCCCAGACAAGTGACTTTCCCTATGTATTATTCTGTTTAACCTAGAGCATATTGAACAGCTGATGAACGACTATTCTGAAAAAAAAATTGATTGAGACAGTATTTATTCACGCTGGAAGGATTTAAATACTCCAACTGTCTCCAAAGGTATCCAACTACAAACTAAAGGTACACTAGTGAAGTGACTTTGAAAGTTTAAGCCAAATTTGCAAAAAAATCTTCCAGCACACAGGATTGATAACATGGATTATGACGTACCACCGACCAATTTGATTAATTGATACATAATTGTGGTATAAATCAAGAACATAAATGCGCTGATTGGCATTCACTGACTTGCTTGCTTCAGTAAGCTTGTTTCTTTTTTCTATTCCGGTTGACTACAGTCAATCATATAGCCATTACCAGCTATTACCACCTTCACAACAGGTGGTCTGACTTTTAAGCTCACAGGCACAGCTATAAACATGAGGATCTACCAAGTTCCCAAAAGAATTGAGGCCTTCAAAAACTATTGACTGTACCGAAATCTTCACTTTCACGGAAATAAACTTATCAACATCTGCTCATAAAGCGCCAATCAACACAGTATTTTGATCTTTCTCAAATCGATGTAAACATCTAAAACAGACGAACTCGGAACTCGGGTCGTTGACAACTCCCCCGAAATGAAATTCATAATCAAAACCACAAGTTCTGACGATGAGTCAGAGTATAAATTCTCAACAACACATGATATTCACAAAGGCCAATAAATTTTGTTCACGGAATAGTGACTCAAGTCATCATAAGAACCTCGCCTACCAAAAATCAGCAACAGCTTGGAGGATCTCAATCGCCTTCATCGTTGAACTATGTAAGATATTCAATATGGCCGCCTTTGTACCGTCAAACACCTAAGCTTAACCCATCTCGATTAGATTAATTCGGCAATCAATTTTATGGTTTTATATTTGTAAGCTAATCGCTAGCTTCTCTGTAGGATATTTCCAACACACAAATTGCAAAACACTGTTTTTTAATAACTGGAAGCTTCGATTCGGCTGAAAAAGGCAAATATTAATTGGGGGTAAGTTTTAAAGATAATTTAGTAACTAATGCCGAGGCAATGACAAAAAATTCAAAACGGATTACACATTCACGAAAAAAATGTTAATCATCGCATCGTCTAGCTACTGCAACGATAGCACTATTTCTGGGATATGGGACACGAATGGGAATAATTATGCAAAATTGTATTTTTGCAAGCTAGGACCACAAGTTTACGACAAGCTCAGTCTAAATGGACAAAATAATGTAGTCTCACTTACTTGATGAATGTGTGATATGATCTCTGCATGGGTAGAATTTTCCACTATTTTTCCATTCACTTCGACTATTTCATCGCCCACTTCTAAATCAGCTCGATCAGCTGGAGAGCCTGAAAGTGAACAAAAGGTGGTTTCAGAGCCGGATATAAGCGACATCTATCGACCACATAGGTGACTACAAATCAAGAATAAAAGGAACGCTATGGGCGAGAAAGTCTTTTTTCGAAACCACCCTTAGCATGGGTTCTTACCTGGAACCCCAGAAGTCGCAATATAACGCTCTTCTGGCGGAGTCCTCTCGATAAATGTCAGAATATTTTAAGCGCACTAGCAGTTAGATTCAGCGGGCTTGATTGCAACGAGTTATGTGCAATGGCGAAAATTGGTGATTTGTAATAGAATCGCAAAACACAAGTCTAATAACTTCAAGAAGTGAATCCCAAAGATACCAAACATGTATTTTGGCAGTAAAATCATAATGATACTGACGAGGTATTAAAAACGAATTCCCCTTTTGGTTGAAAAGTGAAAACGTAAAACGCAGAATTTTCATTGGTAAAATTACACTATCTTTACCTAAAAAACCTACTAAAAGAGAACTTGCTTAATTACTCATCATTTTTTCGTGAGCGGTAGTAAACATTCGAAATATACTGCTTCATTAACTGTCCAAATAAACTCTACAATGAACCGCCTAAACGGACAACAATTTTAATAAAAATACCAGGAAATGAAGCCACACATATCCACCTCATAGGATTTATTCGTCGTTGTTAGGAATATGATCTCCACACCGTGATTCAAAAGTAGCCTCGACACCCTCATCCTTATTGGCTCAATTCACATGATTAGTAAACTGTTTGTCCACAAAAATTGATTACCGCAATACACTTTTTTCGAGCAATATTTGTTCTGATACAATAAGACGCTTTTATTCATGTTGCACATTCTGAACAATACATTCACATTCTGAACAATACATTCACATTCTGAATAATACATTCACATTCTGAATAATGAATTCACATTCAAGCACGAACTCTATAATGTTGCATTTCTAAAAAGACAGGAAGACAATGTCTAAAATATTTTGATGTTAGACAATGAAAAAAGTCCGTAGATTAAGTGTGTTAGAGCTCCGTGATGATTAGTTTTATTTGAGTGTTTGTGGGACCAAACCTAACTTTTAGAAGAAACCTTGATTCCTTTTATAATTTCAGCATCGACAGCATTGAAAACGAGTAGATTTAACAGACATTGCACTAAAAACAGCGCTATTTTCTTAAAGTTAGTTAGAACGCTAAATTGATTTTCATTGCGCATGATTCTTAGTACTAATTGGACATTAATTTTGGGCGAAGTTATGAACAAACAAACGAGTTGATTAACTGAAGATATACTTTATTCAGTTGAAGTTATTGATTGTGATAAATGCGTAAGAGGCTTGTAACTTAATGCGCAAATACGTACTCTCCTCGGAAAAGGGAATTTCATGGAACAACGGAAAAAGAGTTTTCACTCAACAGACTAACGGATGATAATCGATACCAAAAACGTGACAAAAACTAAGATGTTGTATAACACGTAATCTTGTGATCCGACACACAAAAGTGATGTTAAAATATTTAAGACATTTGTATTGTCCACAACTTTACAGCGGAATGTTAAGTGCATTGTTGGGTAAGGCAGGCTATTTTAATATCCTTACGCTACAAATAACGTAGAAAATATATCTGAAACTAAATAAGGCGATCCAGATCCTCCCAAGGATACTATTGTTTCGTGAAATGAAGAATATAAATCGGTAAATAAAACAACAAGAATGGATCAACTGAAATTTGAAATTTTCGGANAGTATCCCTTACGCTACAAAAAAATGTTATATGACTATCTTCGGTCAAAAACTCATTTGTTATCTGAGCCATTAGTTAAGTTAATAAAAATGGCTCCAAACCTAAAAATAACCTTTAATCTGACGGAAAAAAAACAAGTTAAGACCAGTTTTATAACGACCAATGACTTTAATTTAAAGGCTAGTTTATTTTCACAAGGCAGGTTTATAGCAGCTTTAACTGTGTCTGCATTGACAACAATATAGACAGCTATATACGTACAAGCACAATAAAGGAGGTGTTCTTTTTTTCTGTTTCTTGAATCTATCACATGAGCCAAAGTCTACTAAGGTAAGCAGCAGGATTGTCCCGTAAAGGAGAACAAATGTCGTCCCATTAGTGATGCATACCAATAGAGTAGACAAGTGATGTTCAGAAATCTGCCACGAGACTAGTCAAATCTGGTCACTAAACAGGTACACGTATGCTTAGAGGATCAACAAACTCAAGGGGTGGAAACGATTCTATGGCAGCGCTAGCTACGATTTCTACATCCCACCCTTGTTATACACGAGTCTCTAAACTCCTTTCTCGCGTCGAAATCACCCCATACGTGGTCATCAAACTATATCCGTGGATATTGCCCGGATCTATAGTTCGTTACGTTATCTGGAATTTGGTCCCGGATATGGAATTTTACGGGTAGGCGGAAGCATCATTGGCACGTTTGTAGAGTTTAGGGGAGCTAGTAGGGGATTTGCACAGTGGGTTTGGTGTTTGCTGGTCCGATACTCGGCTTTAGGGTATCGAAACTGGTGTTGTTGTTCTTGCCCGGAAGATAGCATAACGAGAGTTGGTAGTGTTGTTCACGTTACTGACTTGTCTTATAGTTGCAAAGCCAGCAACAACTTTTTGGACTTGCTGCTTGTCAACAACCCTTGAATTTAGCAAACTTTTGTCCACACATTAAACATTTATATAAAACGGCACAATAGTGTTCATTTTTAAATTGTTTTGACGACCTCTGATTTTAGTTGTTTTATACTTTGCGGGTATCACCTAGAACCATTCTTGCTGTAATTTTGTTTATTATGTTTTTGTATATTTTCATCTGTCTTCACGTCTCTCTCTCCATCTTCCTCTCCCTACTCCTGCTAATCAATAGGACGGACCCGGATTGAACCTCGACATTTGAACCTTACGTTATTTACCAACAATGCTGCAGCTTTTGTCAAGTAGTTTCCTAGCCTCGTTTTCGCACCATTGTAGTTTCTCATGTTAGTTGTTGGTGCCTTGCTTTTTACATTTTTGACTGCATAAACTGTATTTAACCTTCCAATGTCAGCGTAGTTTTACTGTTGTGCTGTGGGATGCAACTCCGACGGCAGAAAGTTGAATAAACTTGAGAAGTATGGATGCTATGTATTCCTACATCATTGCTAAAATCAGCGCAGACATTTCTAAAACGAGGCCAATGTAAAACGCATTTTCCCACATCCAAGACAAAGGAGATTTCTATCCAGGACCGTCCTATTGTTTTCTCATTCCCAGACACTATTTTGAGCTGTATTTCCTCGTTACGAACAAGTGTTAGTAACCGGTGTTTCGCACGAACACAGTAGTTATTTCATTAACAAAAGTGCATATAGCACTTGAATGGCACCTGGTACCGTTTCGACAGATTTCGTGTTACAAACTTGTTCGAAACGAATACTGTTCTTTTGTTATCAGTACAGGTTATTAATACACTTATTACTGTTCTGAATAGAGCAGCCTGTTTTTCACAATTGTTGAAAAACAATGTCTCCCTGAAACACTAAGACTTCATTGAGTGGTATTAAGAATTGAACGCCAATCGCACTCCTCAGTTTGAGATCTTGTTACTTAAGCAGTGTATTTCATTTCGATTTTCAAAGGATCTAATTTTTTATTATCACGAACGTTATAAAGAAACAAAAAAATTCTTTGTATACGTTATGTTACTGCGCGGGTCTGTACACAACTGTTTTCTAACCAATTTATCATTGCAATTGTTCCGTGGGACACCTTTAAAACATTACCTAATCACCAGTTAGTGAACCTAGCGAAGCTTAAAGTCAAACATGACCCAAACCCCCGGTTGGAAAAATTCTGCTGAGCATACAACAATCTTTCTGTACATCGCTGGGTAACTGCAGCCGAGAACAACATCTAGTGAGATAACGTCCGAGGATGCGTTACGCAGAAGAGAATCTCGAAAAACCAAGATCACGCAAGATTTCGCGAGATATTGCCAAGCAGTGCAAACGTAGTTGCCGATCACACTAGCTTACTAGCGAAATTCTTACGTCTACGGACCGCAGCCCGGCTGTGACACCATGTCTAAGTTTGATAGGGGAAACTCAGTGGCTCACTTTGATAAAAGACCACAGACAGAGATTGATGAGGTCATACGTGTTTTACATTTTGTGTCTATTGTTTGTTCAACGATTAATTGGACGGCAGGTTTTATTAGATGTGAATTCTCGCCAGTTATGCAAAGATGGAGGACTTTACTTTTGAAATTTGATCGTCACAATATTATCTCTAAGTATAGCGGACCAACCGTTATTAGTAGTAAGATATTTTGATTCAGGATAAAAACTATTTAGTATAACAAAATTGTTTTCCCACAGGACCCTGATAAGAAAGAACGCATTGGAAATCTGACTAAAAAATAGTATTTTAGAAAATTTTAGAAGTAAATGTTTTGCTGCGACGGTTAAGCGTGAAACTGAAACAGTTATAACTCATAACGGGGAAAGATGCCGAGACGGGAAAAGATGCCGATGCCTGTGACAGTGCAGCGTCTCAGTGGGCCTATATGTGAATTCAAAGTACTCTTACTTAGGCCTTCTCACTTGAGCACTTTTCACCAAATGACAAAAAAAAACAAAAATTTTTGAATTAAAGTTTCAGCTTACCAACTACCTTTGTGGACATGTCAGTAACTCCCATAGCAGCTAAATTCTAAAAGCGTAAAACAATAACGTTTACAAAACTCGCTAAAGTACCAACTGTATGAATTGAAGGAAATGTGCGGTTCAATTTACCTACCGTAAAGCTTGGTTTGCCCGTCGCCTGTCTGTGCCAAAAGAATGACATATCCCGATAGGTCGACCATATTGACTTGTTATTATTCTAGGACAAAACTGATTTCTTCACAACTGCGATAACATTGATATCCCTACTCCTAAGCCACCCAACTATGCCCTAGCATAGCGCAGTGTGGTCTTAATCTCTCGCGTTTTGCCAGCGATGAAATGAAGTCTTCGTGACGTTGATTAAAACAATCATCTCGTTTGTCAAGGACTGGATACGTGAGTCGTCCGTCCGATATCTGACGAAATTATTTCTTTTCGAAACACAATTTGGCGCACGTTCAACGTAGTTTATATCGTCATCAAAGTATGTCAATACAAAACAACCGAGACAGTACCACTGACTCTCAAGCGTTGGTAAAACCTATCACTCGTTTTTGTTATAGACGAGCATGCGTTCCTCTGACTTCCGGGCATCATAAGACGCATCTTCAAGCGCGAAATCCTTCTCGGATGACATGTAATTCACGCATTAAAGCATCTTGGCTCTGCTCATTAAGGATAACATATTGGTTTTCCCAACCAGTCTACTTTATGGCCACAACTTTATCGAATAGCTATATAAATACAAATGGAGAAGTTCTAAAGGTTTTTTCATTGCCTTACTAATAACTTCATGCATAATTAATCTAAAGAAAATATCGATCTGTTTTAAAACAATATCATGTTTGCACACGGACATTACTGAAGTTTGAATCACAGGCGTGTAATTGTTTCGCCTAATTAGGTAATGTTTACTTGAGACATATTTTCATAACATTTAAGTGGAATTCCATGCGTTCTAGCGACAAAGGGTTGAAGAAGACCATAGATTTTCACTTCCATGATGGTCTGGAGCAAAAAAAATGTCAGTTGCTTAAACGACCAAACATCACTTTCATCTGAGTAACGATCTAATTGAGACCAACTTTATAGCGGAAATCTTCTAAACTTTCAAAAGTTATTTTTTCTTCTGAACCCCAGTTTATTGCCACATTAAATATGATCAAACTTTGAAGCACAAATACACCAATTTCTATAAAGGTTCACCCTAACTCGTTCCCTACTAAGTAAGGAGGCTTTTATGCTTGAAATATTCAACATTAAAGAATGGTGGCATCTTTAGAAACTTTCAATATCTTATCCACTTCTACAAAAATTGTCAGAAGCACATATCACTGCTCCCGTGAGTTAATGATGCACCAAAAGGTCAAGGTCACTGTAGCTTTTCTTGGCATTCCAGGATATCTCCCACGTTGTCTCCGCATTTGTCACTTACGTAGGATGAAACTGATATAGGAGATTTCTACATATCAACTTCCAAATAATAAACTTAATTACATGGTGAGAAAGATATATTACAAGCTCAAAGAACAATGGGAGATGACAGATCAATGGTTTTGTATGTGATACATTGTATATTAATAACGCCCAATGTTACACAATTGTTCTCTCAACTGGGAAGCCGGTTATTAGTTTCAAGGATTTTCAGTGCACCTTTATTGAATTTTCTGGAATCGTTAAATGATGTCACAAACCACGTCTTCTCTTGACAAGTGCTAGAAAGCATTCTCAGTGATCCATGTAGATTAGGTCGTTTCGCATGACGATTTCAAGAGATTACCAAAAAAAAAAGTTTATACCAGTGTCACTGAACCCGGGTATTATATTTTCAATTTGATAGATTTAGTGATTTTCTATGGAATTTAAACTCACCGAAGTATGGCTTTGAGTGAAATTATGCGCTAACGTACTAGAATTCGTTCCAACCAATAGATGGCGGTACTTACCTGGAGTGAGCTCATCAATTCGAGGTCTGAAACCTTCGTCAACGCCTCCCATCACTGAGAATCCAAATCGCTTGTCGCCGACTCCCATCTCCAACGTTACATTGATAAATTTTGGCACATCATCTTCGAATTCAGAAAATTCTGATTCAAACTGAAACAGCAAGTTTTCAGATTCAAAGAGGCTATGAACCCACTCTCCCTCACAATTTCTTTATTTAAATCACATACCGTTATAAAAGTGACTTCAAACTGTTCCTTTACCAGTCAAATTAAACATGATTTGTGTTCTTGGGAGGAATTTACAGTTGGTCGCTGTTTAAGACCAGGTTTTACAAGTTAGTCTTGTCACGGCGCGCCATTTTATGCGCCAAGCGCAGTCTAAAGCAAATAACAAATTATGCGAGCCCGGAAATCACTTCTCATCCGCGTGAGGAATAAGTTCAGAGACCAATTTTGTAGTGGTAAGCGCATTCGCGCACCAGGGGGGGGGGGGGNGGGGGGGGGGGGGCGAGTAGGCAAAAAGGTCCGCCTCAGAGAAACAAAAACTCAGAAAAAAGTAGAAAATGAGATAACAGTCCACTAAAAACTAGGAACTACCAAACGTCGGCGAATGCACAATTCATAGGTCTGAACGTACTCCGTGAATCTTAGTAAAAGGTCCAAATTCTTAAAAATTCGATCCCCCCAATTTTTAAGGCTGGGTGCGCGCATAAAGTGGTCTTATTCAAAGGTTAGTTACATTGGATATTGACTGATGATTAACTTTCTCCTTGGACCATTGTGACATCAAAAGCTTGTTGTTACAAAGCCATCACTCTATATTGTTGTTAAATTAAAATAAAATCAAATAAACTATTGAAATGTTAAAATAGGCTACGCGCGAATTTATACATGTTCAACCAATACTAGATTAAAATTTGGTGTTGGGCGGCATTTACTATTCATACGATCGATTGCAAAGTGGGTGTTTTTGAATAAATACAAACGAGTCCAGGAAATTTCGTGCAATGCGTACAATTTTTGCCGTTTAAATTATATTTTTTAGCTTTAAGTGAACCACGAATGTCAATCCATAATAAAATTAGTATTTTCACCTGGTTGACCATTTCCTTGAACGATCATCTAACGTTACTGAAGCAAACTTTGTGTCTCGTCCTTTGATTTGTGTCTCGTTTTCTCTTCAGTGTTAGCGAATGTTCACTGCTATTTTGTAGATTCTTAGGTCTACTGAGGGATTAAACGACTTTCTAATAACTCAGCACTTATGTGTATAAATGTTCCGTGACAATTGGCTTTTAAGAACTACAAGGCAAGCATATGGAATATAAAGATAAGCCAAAGCAGTTGATCGATCTTCGGTATCACCGTGCACTTATAAATTTATACCTCGCAACTAAGCAGAAGTTTCATTTTTATTGTGGCGTTGTAAGGACATCATGAGTTCTAATTACGTTGAGATCTTGAGGTAACAAAAAGTACAGAGTCCTGCCCTAACTTTTATAGGTTTGTCTGAATTTCATTGCGAAACTATAGATACTCTAATCGTTTTTGACATATTCATTTCAATGAATGTCTGTTTCTAACATACCTCCGACATCCACGCAAACACCTGGGGCTCATTGGCGGACACAGTGATTCCCTTCTTGGGCCCGAACTGGTTACGACTTTTGACATGTGACATTCTGTATTATCAGCCAGCCTGAAAATTATTAATGGATAAATGAGGGCCGCAGATTGATTTTCAAAAATTGCCGTTCAAACCATATAAATTAGCCAAGCGAAGAAGTTCACCTCATATTGTCAGCCCGCAACAGCTTTTGTATTTTATTTTTGCGGGTTGAAATATACTCGAATTTGACAAATGAAAGCCCTATGCGGCTTAGGACATAATGATGAGTTTTCGTGTCTGGTACTTTCACGTTGCACGTTTTATGGTTGCTTACCGCCGTCGCTCTTGCTTTCTCAGTCAGCTAGCCCATTGCGTTTACATGTACCCTGCAACGGAAATGTGAAGGAGTAAAAATTAGTGTGCTGTTGACACACTCAGACACTCACACACAGACAGAGTTAGAGAGAGAGAGAGAGAGGGAGGGAGGGATAGGGAGAGGGAGAGGGAGAGAGGGGGAGGGAGAGGGAGA